>JAAVUD010000042.1:0-196107 GCA_014898915.1 Fusarium chlamydosporum | reverse complement strand
CGGCAGCGTAGGACAAGTATCAGCGACAGTTACAAGACACAGGGGGTAGCTGAGCTAGTGACTGTCGCCCTACTGCCCCGCCCATGCTGTCAAACATGGACTGGGTACGATAAGATATCGAAAACATGAAATGTTCTCATAGGTAGTCCAAGGTACCTTTATAATGAGATCAGGATGATCAGTTTAGAAGGGTCCAGATGATCTCAGAGGCCAATCAAACGAACAACGGATAGATCGATAGATAAACAAAACTCACGGATTAAGTTGAGTTGAGTGGGACTGATGAATCTTTTCATCCAGAAGAGGTATGTTGTCACTGTCAACTTGTTTACTGCCCTGAGGGGAACGAGACAATGCCCCTACCTAGCTTTTCGATCCCTGTTTCCAGAAGATAGACAAGCTTATCAATCTAATCAAGCTGCATCAGATCGAAGATCTTTAAAAACCCGCCAACAGCCATGTGCATGTCATATTTTAATTCTAGAATTCCGACAGTTAGCGCACGTTTCTACAGCATTTGACAGATTTTAATACAAGGGAAGTAAGCTTGACGTACTAAGACCACATATCAACATGAATTATTCAATATCCTGCCCTGCTTACGTCTATGCCTGAAATAGATGATTTATCTGTCAAAAGGGGGCCATTAGTTTTGCGATGATGATGGAAACCTCCGAAATCGAATCATGGTTGGATTTAGCGGCCTTTTTTTGGGTACCTCCCTGCCCTGTTTCTTCCGCATGCATTTTTAAGGGGAATGTCAGGTTGCCATCTTAGCACGTTACCTCACTCATAGGTACCTGACCGCTAGGCTAGAGGTGGCGGGATACAACTAAGCGAGCACATCTATTCGCCTGCTAACAATTTCTCCGCATCACCTGCCCTTCTGACCACCAACTTTCATAAACTGTACTCCAGTTTCAGGTTCTCACCCACTATAGACTACCACTTTCCCAAGCCTCCAGCTGTCTGCGCTCACGTCCGGTCTTTTCCCATCGTTTACTACCTACCGGCATTCAGCGCAAACCAAACTCGGCCGCACAACAAATTTCTTCCTAATCATCCCATCCATATTTTCAATCGCACGCCACACGCCGTAGCGATAAGCGACACGAATTTCTGATTTCTTCCTTCAATGGCACCGTCGCCGATTGCGACGTGATCGCCCACCATGTCGGAGTCGACGTCAACGTCGATCGACGCTGGCGCTGCCGTCGCCATCGCACCGGATTCCCGCGATGCTGTTGTCGCAACTGCGACTGCCGATAGCAATCCCAAGAACACTGCGACCGCTAAAAGTGATCCGGCATTTTTGCATTCGCCTCCCGATAGTAACAACACGGCGAAGTCAGATGGCTCGGATTCTGAGTTAAGCGACCTCGAAGATGAACCTATTCTCAGCGATCCGCCACAAACTGCTAATCCTGGCGACAAAGACTCTACCGATGAAGACAAGAACAGGCCTAGTGACGATGACATTGGGGAGGTGCTGCCAGATCACTGGTCGGGCGCTGTTCCCATCTTCAAGCCAACCATGCACCAGTTCAGAGACTTCAAACGCTTCGTATGTCGCCTGCAAGTTCCTAACATTCCCTGCTAACGCCCATTCTAGATGGAAGCTGTCGACAGTTACGGTATGAAGTCTGGTATCATCAAGATTATCCCGCCACCGGAGTGGAAGGACGCTCTCCCTAAGCTCGACGATCTTGTAAAGCAGGTTAAAGTTCGAGAGCCGATCAAGCAAGATATCATGGGTTCCAATGGCACTTACCGCCAAGTCAACATTCTACACGGTCGATCTTACAACCTTCCGCAGTGGCGTCAACTCTGCGACCAGAGCGAACATCAACCCCCAGCCAGACGTGGCGAGCGACGCGCTAATGCTGAAAAGCCAAAGCCACGAACACGAGCCGCAGCACCGGTACCTAAACCCGTCGATCCTTCAACTCCCAAGAAGAGAGGTAGAGGACGACCGGCTAAGAGAGGAGGTAGAGGAAGGAAAGCCATTCAAGAGCGAGCAGAGGAAGAGGACCGGCCTATGACTCCGGTCTCCCCCAAGCCAGATGCTCCCGAGATCAAGGATAAGCCTGTCGAGTCCGTTGAGCAAGATCCGGGCGAGGAAGTCGAAGATGACTATGAGCCAACAGTTGGCCGCATGGGCGCCTCTCGACCAGCGAAGACCAAAACTCAAACCGTCTCGGCCCGCCGTAAATATAGTCGTCGAGAGGGATCTGCTATGATCGACGAAGCGGCTTTCAAGGACTGGGACTACAAGATGGATATATCGGAATACACTCCCGAACGATGCGAGGAGCTTGAGAGGGCGTACTGGAAAACCCTTACGTATGCGCCTCCTCTTTACGGAGCGGATTTGATGGGTACGCTTTTCGACGAATCAACCGAGGAATGGAACCTGAACAAGCTTCCCAATCTTTTGGATGTTCTGGGAACAAAGGTTCCAGGAGTCAATACAGCCTATCTATACCTAGGCATGTGGAAAGCCACGTTCGCATGGCATCTGGAAGATGTTGATCTCTACAGTATCAACTACCTTCACTTCGGTGCCCCCAAGCAGTGGTATAGTATTTCACAAGCCGATGCTCGCCGCTTCGAAGCTGCAATGAAGAACATCTGGCCCACGGACGCGAAAGCCTGCGATCAGTTTCTTCGACACAAAGGATTTCTTATCTCTCCACAGCACTTGAAATCACATTACAACATCACCGTTAACAAAGTTGTATCCTATCCTGGAGAATTCGTCGTCACGTACCCATACGGATACCATTCAGGCTACAACCTTGGCTACAATTGTGCTGAGGCCGTCAATTTCGCGCTGGATTCTTGGCTGGAGATTGGCAAGATCGCTAAAAAGTGCGAATGTGCTCAAGCTCAGGACAGTGTCTGGGTGAATGTCTACGAAATCGAACGCAAGCTGCGCGGCGAGGAAACGGAATACGAAGAAACTGAAGACGACGACGACGATGAAGAAGATGACGGCGACGACGAGCAGTCTGGGATGCCGACACCACCGTCTACTTCGGGCGTCAAGTTTAGAGGAACTGGTCACAAACGAAAGCGTGGACCCGGTGACAAGAGCGGCAAGGTCAAGGTCAAGAAGATCAAACTTCGCCTCAAGACCAAGGTGGAGCCTCCTTGCTGTCTTTGTCCTAATGATACACCGTCGGCAGAATTATTGCCCACAGATGACGGTCGGAAGGCACATCGACTTTGTGCGCACTATCTGCCCGAGACATATATTGAGACCATTGACAACCAGGAGACTGTGGTCAATGTGTCGGAGATTCACAAAGACCGACTCGACCTTAAATGTCTTTACTGTCGCTCTAAAAGAGGCGCATGCTTTCAATGTTCTCAGAAGAAATGTGCCCGGGCTTATCACGCGACATGTGCGGCGGCTGCTGGCGTCTTTGTTGAGGAAGAGGAAGTGCCAGTTTTCGGTGAAGACGGCACTGAATACAAGGAACAAGCTTTCGAGTTCAGTTGCCGATTCCACCGGACAAAACGCGACAAGAAACTCGATGGAGAGCTGTTGGAGACGGACACACGTATCCGAACAGCAGCCTCAAAGCTTCAGCCAGGCGAGACTTGCCAGATGCAATACTTTAAGGGCGACATCTTCGCTGGTGTTGTGGTTGAGAATCGGGCTGATGAGCAGACACTCCTGCTTGATATTCTGCCTAATGGGTATGGAAAACCTCCACACGAATTTGAGCTTTTGGAAGCTAAACTAACTATCCACAGGGATCGCCTTGAAGTTGAATGGAAGTGGCTGCTGGTAGCTGACCCGGCTGATTACCGACTACCGAAAGCATCGGCAAATGCTATTCCTATGCCTGCATCACAAAAGGCCAAGGAGAAGCTGAAGACCAAGAGACTTCATGACGGAAAGCCCCAGAAGGACGATCCGTTCGTCGAAGGCTGCACATGGGCCGAGTTCCAGCTTCATTCTGTCACGAACAAGGAACAAGTCAAGATCGACTTCTCCAAGCCCGATCAAATTTGGCACTACTTGCCCAAGACATCGACAGATGCTCGTGCCCAATTCACTGAAGACCCTGCTAAGAAGCGTCACAACCCTAGAGGCAATTTTCTCTCTACGGTCCCCAAGCCGGTGAAGCCGCCAAAGCCAGTTCCAGCATATACTCCGCAACGGCCTTACCAGCCTGCAACTCCTTACAGCGCTGGTCGACTGGAGAGACCATACGTGTACAAACCACGAATCCCTGCCGAGAACAACTTACCCACAATGGGTAGTTTCACAACGCAAAGGTTTACACCGACTGCTCCTCCGCCTGTTACAAATCAACATCAACCTGTGCAGTACCAGTACCAGTATGTGCAGCCGCAGCCTGTGCCTTCAGGACAGCAGCAGCCGCCTCCTCCCACATACTCTGCCCAGAGGTTCGAGGTTAGACCTTCTCCAGCTCATACAACACCTGGAAGCACCCCCAATGTACATAGTCCTATGAACACCCCTGGGCACCCTCAACACACTCAGTGGCCAAGGACTACTAATATTCCTCATGCAGCTCCTACACCTGCTGCTACTGGCGCAACGCATCCTTATCATGGTGCTTATCAAACCACAGCCCAAGCACCAGTACCCCACCAACAAGCTCATCCCATCCAGCAACAACATCACCAAGCCAAGGGATCCTGGCAGGTGCATCAATCAATCTACCAGAAGTACCCCTTCTTCCAGGTCAACTACAACAGGTTCGTGTCGTAGATTCCCGTTACATGCGGGTCTTATTAACTCTTCCTTAGGGACTCGAGCAAATATCGAACACCCTATGCTGCTTGGGGAGGCTTTACGAACGGATACGAAGGTAATCTGAGGGCGCATATCATGGCCAACCAGGATGCCTACCTGAGAGGCCAACCTGTTAACCACAACCATGGCCCCCATAATTCGCCGTATCATCGGCCGTCAGCTGTCCCATCGCCAGCACCGCCTTCTTCGCAGATGCCTACCAACGGACATCACTTCCAACAGCAGCAGCCTGCCTCGAAGGTAGCGTCAACGCCGTCACAAGGGCCGACTCATCCTACGTTTGGTCAACTGCCTCGGCCTGCTATCAAAGCGCAGTATCTGCTCCCAATACAGGCACAATCGCAAGCACATCCGCAGCAGTTCCAACAACCTCAGCAGCCTCAGCCAAAATCACAGCAACTGCAGAAGCCTCAGGAGACTGTACAAATCCCTAACCAAACTAGTAAACCAAAGACTGCGACAGTCTTTAAACCGTACAAGGTAAGTACCTGGAATTCTCGATAGGAAGGACGGGTCGGCTGAACAGCCCATCCAGATACCACCCAAAGAGTCACCCGTGCCATTGCCGGCAAACTTTTTGGCGGCAATGACATCGACACCGACGCCGACACCGAGTACTGCGGCTGCTGTTTCTGGTCAATCGACACTGCAGCAGCCTCCAAACAAGGGCTCGCCCGCTGAGCCTAAAACTTCGAAACAGGCTCAAGCAACTCAGCAGTCACCGCCAGGTGAATCTACTCCAGGCCGACAGCCACTCGGTACTAAGATTTCCAAGACGCCTGTACCGATTCCACGACTGCCAGGTTTCGTGCCTGCCTCAACCACTAGAGAACAGGCTGCTTCGCCACAAAAGCAAGTACCGGCTCAAGAGCAATCAACTGGGCAGTGGACAGCGTCTTCTGCTCAGGATGACAAGGTTACACCTACCAATATTAACCCGGGAACTGCGACCCAGGTAGTATCAGGGGAGCAAGTCGTCTCTTTCCAACCACAGGATTTCCCCGACGTTCCTGGAAGCGAATCTATGAAATTCATGGACAGTCTCTTGACGAACATCCGTACCATCGCATACCGCGATGAGAAGAAGTCTTAGAATGTTGCCGACACAGCGCACCTCTGGACTTTGTACACAGATACCCTTATAGCACAGTAATTCTTTTTTGGACTCATGGGAAGGCGTTTATGGAACTGGCGCAGTTTATGCTCATGCAATGCTCCTCGGATGGGATTTAAGGGACATGGAGTGATACGGCAGGGATGAGTAGGCCTAATGAGGAATGAAAATGGCCTTTATGTAGTATTCAATGCAAGGTAGAATCGTTCCAGCTACCTGGAGGTCGACAAAGCTTTACAAGCCTATGAAAATAAATGGTGCAAGGCCATTTAGGCGAATCGTTACCCAATGGGTGTGTTTTTACTGGCGTCTTCATGTTTTAACATACGGCGAAGGCACGAAGATCCTGCAGGTTGAGTGAAGGAGAGTCGAGCACAAACTGTTGCCTTTTCGTTTTGAATAGCCAAAAATCATGTCCGTTCTAGACTTGCAGTGATAATATCGACACTCCATTATTACTCGGATTAGGTAGTACCCATGCGGTAGTCATAACCTGAAGTACCTGCCAGAGGGGTTGCAAAATATCCCGTATATAGTCAAGGCTTTAGAAAGATTAGCCTAAGCCCCTAACTTATTCACCTAAGGCTATCCTAAGCTCTTTTCTCATCCCTTATTCTTTAGTGTAATGGCAGGGCTGGTGTGCGGATTATTCCTGAACTGCCTGCCTGCCTCCCGGTACCCACGAAGCGAAGTTAAGTGTCAAGAACATCTGCCAGTGCCAGGACGCTGCGCACAGCACTGTTCGGACACTTTGTGTCACCGCAGTGTTCGCATCGCATCTAGCCCAAGCACCTGTGTTTCTACTTCGTTCAGTGACCCATTCTCCATCGTCCTTTCCTTCTTTTCATCCCTTCCAACTACAAACTATCTATCTCAGAGGAAGAACCAAACATCACCACATCTCCCCCTCTGAAACCATGGCCAACATAGCCGCCTGGACGGACGAGGACCGGCGAGTCTCAGCCGTTGGAGATCCCGACTTCCCTGAATGCTCTTATACCCGCGGATGTCACCTGGGACAGGGTGGCTATGCGCGCGTCTACAAAGTCCTTCATCGCCGAACCGGAGGTATCTATGCCGGAAAAACCTCCCCTGAAGCAGTTAAGCACTTACGAAAGGAGGCCAGAATCTTGAGAAGTCTTGATCATGTGAGTCTATGTCGCGGCCTAACTCACCTTTCTGTATTGAGAAGGGACTGACCATATGTGTTTTATACGATCCAGCCCAACATTGTCAAGTATATTGAATACTTTGAAGAAGCTGGTGATCCAACTGCCAATATTCTCGTTCTGGAGTTCTGCGCTGGGGGAAGCTTACAGGAGGTAATCAACAACCATTCCGACGGCGTGACGAGAAAAGAGGCTTTGCAGGTCATGCTTCAGGTCTCGCAGGCTGTTGAGTATCTTCATGAGCGAGATCGCTTTCACGGAGACCTCAAACCACGAAACATCCTCATTCGTACATGGAATCCTGTTAATGTCGTCGTCGCTGATTGCGCAGAGGTCATGTCAGTCAACCACATGCACCGCCACAAGAAACCTCACGGAACGCACTCGTACTGGTCGCCCTACATCTAGAGGCATCATGGGCACGCCGGAAAGAGCGACGACATCTGGGCTCTTGGCATCTCATTGCTGGGTATGATGTCGCAGTGGCCTGGTTTCTCCAAGAAGGAAGAGCGAATGTATCCACGACTGTGCGCCACACACGCCCGCAACTTGGACAGGTTGAATCCTGGCCACGAGATTGTTCGATTGCTGTTGCGCCTTCTTGAATGGGACCACAAGAGCAGAATCACTGCGCCTGAGCTTGTGAAGCTGACAGGTGAACTTTTGGGAATGGACCTCAAAGACGGAATGGACCTGCAAGTCCCCGAAGGAACTCGCACTGTTGAATTTTGGTAAATGCCAGACAGAGAGGCTGATGAGGATATGTACCAGCTTGTTACACCAGACCATGGAAGAATTTGGTTATTCATCGTTGAAGGCTTTGCAACTGCTGTGTCAACACGAAGTGGTTGAGCAAATCAATGAGTATGGCAGCTGTATTTGTACAGTAGATTCCACTCAATAAATATGCCCTAAAGGGTTTGGCATTGACATAGTTTTGTGACATCGGTATGACATTCCCAAAGAAGACTCTCATTAAGCAGGTCTGCGCGGTTGAGCGTAGTCTAATTACAGTAGGTAGGTAGGTACCTTAGTAGGCAGCTTGAAGGTTCCGGTCTCGCTGTTTGATAAATTGCCGGCTACAGGGCAAAAGTGGTTACTATCGGAACAAACCCGACATTGTGTCAAGTGCCGGCCAAGCCTTGTATTTGATAGTGTTTCAACCTCTAAGGCCTGTAAGTTGTCGAACCAATCCCAGTAGAACAACTCCAATTTACAATGCTCATCATTGGAGCTAATGACGCGATCAGTACCATTGTAGTATTAGTCATCACGATATCCTTTCCGGTTACGGCCATGTCGCAACTGTTTGAACCTCCACGACTTGTGAAAAAAAAGATTATCGTTTATTGACCCGAGCGTAAAAAGACAGACCTGATTCTTTTGCGCCAAGAGCATCAATCGTGGGTACTCCCTAAAGACTTAATTGCGAATAATCCCCAGATAAGACTAATACGGAAGAAGGGTCCTCGTTGATGTTGCGCTCCATATTAACCCCGAGCCGCCCCTCTCAGCCAGTGCTCCGGACTGCGCTCCGAAGCAGTATTATCCCTCTTCACCCTTCAAGACAGTTCTCGAGCAGTGTCATCAACATGAGCAATCAGACTCAAAAACTACAGCCCGCAGCTCGGGTGCAGGGCCAGAAGAAGGATGTTTGGTAAAGTCCCTCTCAACTCGTATGCTAAAACTGTGGTTCCTAACTCGGCCGAATAGGTCTATGATCAATGAGGCCGCTGCGTCTTCACCAATTCAGCCTATCGTGAATCTGGGCCAGGGTTTCTTTGGATACAACCCTCCTGACTTTATCCTCAACGCTGCCAAGGAGGCCTTGGACCGTGTTGAATGTAACCAGTATGCTCCTGCTAAGGGACGGCCCAGGTTGAGAAAGGCGTTGGCGGATGCTTATTCTCCATCGTGGGGACGTCAACTGGATCCTGAGACTGAGATTATCATCACTACGGGCGCTAATGAGGGCATGTTGAGTGCCTTTATGGGTTTCATCGAGCCTGGTGATGAAGTTATTGTCTTTGAGCCATTCTTTGATCAGTGAGTATCGTCGATTTCATACCAAGACAAACCCTGACCTCCATATAGATATATCAGTAACATCCAAATGCCTGGTGGTAAAGTCGTCTATGTGCCCCTGCACCCTCCTAAGACCGGCGCCACCAAGGACTCCTCTGCCGCGGATTGGACAATCGACTTTGACGAGCTCGAGAAGGCCTTCACACCCCGCACTAAGATGATTGTTATCAACACTCCTCGTGAGTAACACTAATGACTTTTGCTAACCTCAGCGCTGACATCTAGTAGACAACCCTGTTGGCAAGGTGTTCTCAAAGGAAGAGCTTCAAGGGATCGCAGACCTTGCTGTCAAGAACCAAACCATTATCCTCTCGGATGAGGTTTACGACAAACTCTACTATGTGCCGTTTACTCGAATCGCCAACCTTTCTCCTGAAGTGGAGAAGCTGACACTCACTGTTGGCTCTGCTGGAAAGAACTTTTATGCCACTGGATGGCGTGTGGGTATGTAAAAATTGTTACCTGTGGAAGAGACTATCCGTGCTTACACTCTACAGGCTGGTTGATCGGACCCCAAGAACTCATTCAGCATGTTACTGCCGCCCACACCCGAATCTGCTTCTCCTCACCCGCCCCTTTCCAAGAAGCCTCTGCTATCGGTTTCGAGCAGGCTGGCAAGAACGGCTTCTGGAAAGAGACGATTACTGAGATGAAAGGCAAAGTGGACCGGCTTAAGGAGGTGTTTGAAGAGCTTACATTGCCTGTAACTTATCCTGAGGGCGGCTACTTCCTTCTCGTCAACATGGCCAAGGTCAAGCTGCCAGAAGACTATCCCTTTCCTCCTAACGTGGCCAATCGCCCACGGGATTTCAAGCTGGCTTGGTTCCTAATCCAGGAGATTGGTGTTGCCGCTATTCCACCAACAGAGTTTTATACTCCGGGTAATGCACACCTGGCGGAGGATTATATCAGGTTTGCTGTGTGTAAGAATGATGATATTTTGGAGCAGGCCAAGGAGCGACTGAGGGGGTTGAAGAAGTATATCCAATAGTAGATGGATATGATGATTGAAATAAAGAAAGATATAAAAAAGAGCCGTAGAAAGTGGATTAGATGTTAGATGAACGCTCAGATGATATGATGTTACGTATCTCTGTGTACTTGCATTTCGGGAGATAAACAGAACTGACCAGGGTGCTGCGACTGATATGTCTATAAGATGTGTCGCTTGTACGATGGTTGCTATATTAAATGTGTTATTCATAGAGATGAGTGAGTACCTAAGCCCAACCACTTCAGTCTCTGTATATAACCTGTTCACCGCTATACTTCATCTATTACCTAGGTACCTTTCATTATCTAAGTCTCTCAACTCCGATATCTAAGTGGAGGATCCCGATCGTGGAACTGGCCTATCGTCAGCGCGGAGCCGGCCGTTAGCGAGGTGCATCGTGGGGAAGGAGGCTCCTTGCTCCTTACTCTTTCCCCCGCACCAACAGTGACTGGCTGCTGGCTGCAGTTGGCTGCAGTTGGCTGCGGGGGTGCAAATCTGTATTAGGCTTATCAGTGGCGATTAGTTAACCTTGACACGTCCTAGACAAACACAATTCCTACTCCCCATTCGCTCAGTGTTTGCTATCAAAAAGCATCTTGTTGAGGAAAGGGAAGGTGCTGCTGCACAAGGACCGACTGCTCCTGTAAAATATGACGCAGAAGCGGATGCTGTCTTACACCCGCTAACTAACCCATGCCGGACACGTCTCGTGAACTAACCCCCTCTTACAGTACAACCTGAAGTGCTACTGTACAACGCCTCGGTTCGTTTGTTGATAAGAGTCCTTTAAAAGGGTCTTTGCCTTTTAGTTCAACCATTTTTCTGTCTTTTCCCATTCTCACTCTCGGTCTTTTCTCTCTGTTGCAGTTCATTCGGAGGTTATTTTACACAGATTCCATATCACCTCCACCTAAAAAGTCATGGCGCCTAGCGCTGTATCGCCTGTGAGGGAGACAAACCCTGAACCTCTCGCAACCCTAACCTCTAAATTCGACGACACTCTTCGGTTCTATCTTAACGGAACCAAGGTCGTCCTGGACGAAATAGACCCAGAAGTCACAGTCTTAGAATATCTACGAGGAATCGGTCTTACAGGGACAAAACTGTAAGAGTTCGCCCCATTTCACTAGAAACCTTCTCAATGATGCTGACAACTCAGTGGCTGTGGCGAAGGTGGTTGCGGAGCTTGCACAATCGTGGTCAGCCAGTATAATCCGACTACCAAGCAGATTTACCATGCCAGTGTAAATGCCTGTCTAGCTCCTCTTGTCAGTTTAGACGGTAAGCATGTCGTTACCGTTGAAGGCATCGGTAGTTCCCAGAAACCCCACCCTACCCAGGAGCGTATCGCCAAATCCAATGGCAGTCAATGTGGCTTCTGTACTCCTGGTATTGTGATGAGCTTGTATGCTCTGCTACGGAACAACAACTCTCCTTCTAAAGATGAGATCGAAGAAGCTTTTGACGGAAACTTATGCCGATGTACTGGTTACAGGTCCATCTTGGATGCGGCTCAAACTTTCAGTGTTGACAAGCCCGGCATGAAGTTCAAGAAAGCCGGTAGCAGCGGATGCTGCATGGATAATGGTAACGGTCCACCCAGTGGAGGCTGCTGTATGGACAAGGCAAATCTGGACGACAAACCTATTAAGCGATTCACACCCCCGGGTTTCATCGAGTACAACCCTGAGACAGAGCTTATATTTCCACCAGCCTTGAAGAGACATGAACTTAGACCTCTAGCTTTCGGCAACAAAAGGCGTAGATGGTACAGACCTGTCACGACCGAGCAGCTCTTGCAGATCAAGAGCGCCCACCCTCAGGCGAAGATTATTGGTGGAAGCACAGAAACTCAAATCGAAACCAAGTTCAAGGCGCTGGAGTATCCTGTCTCTGTCTACGTCGGCGATATCGCTGAGCTACGGCAATACAGTTTTAAGGATGACCATCTTGAGGTTGGCGGCAATGTTGTTCTGACTGACTTGGAAAGTATCTGCGAGCATGCTATTCCACATTACGGACGCGAGCGCGCCCAGGTTTTTGAGGCGATGCTCAAGCAACTCAAGTACTTTGCTGGCCGGCAAATCCGAAACGTCGGCACTCCAGCAGGAAACCTGGTGACAGCTTCACCCATTTCCGACCTGAACCCAGTGTTATGGGCAGCCGACGCTGTGTTGGTGGCAAAGTCATCAACTAAGGAAATTGAGATCCCCGTCTCCCAGTTCTTTACTGGCTATCGAAAGACAGCACTTGCTCAAGATGCGATTATTGCGTCAATACGGATTCCGGTTACCCACGGCAAAGGAGAATTCTTCAGAGCATACAAGCAGGCCAAGAGAAAAGACGACGACATCGCCATCGTTACCGGAGCACTGAGAGTTCGCCTGGATGACGAAGGCGTTGTTCAAGAAGCAAATCTTATCTATGGCGGCATGGCGGCTATGACAGTAGCTGCCAAGACGGCTACAGAATATCTGGTAGGACGACGTTTCGCCGATTTGGAAACTCTGGAGGGCACAATGAGTGCACTTGGTCGTGACTTTGACTTGCAGTTCAGTGTTCCTGGTGGCATGGCATCCTACCGAAAGTCTTTGGCATTTGGGTTCTTCTACAGATTCTACCATGATGTTCTAACAATACTCGACGGAAGCTCCGAGCAGGTTGACAAGGAAGCGATCGATGAGATTGAGCGAGAACTATCCAACGGACAAGTAGATGAGCATGCTGCGGTGGCCTACGAAAAGGAGGTGACTGGCAAAGCCAAGAACCATCTGGCAGCCCTAAAACAGACCACAGGTGAAGCTCAGTATACCGATGACATTCCCCCAATGAAGAACGAGCTTTATGCCTGCTATGTTCTCTCGAAACGAGCACATGCCAAGCTCCTCTCTGTCGACTACTCGGCTGCCCTTGATATCCCCGGAGTAGTAGATGTAGTTGACAAGGATGATATGCCGTCTCCAGAAGCCAACAAATTCGGCGCTCCCCACTTTGACGAAGTCTTTTTCGCAGAAGATGAAGTCCTGACAGTGGGACAGCCAATTGCCCTGGTTCTAGCAACATCTCCCCAACGAGCTCAGGAGGCAGCACGAGCTGTCAAGATCGAATACGAAGATCTTCCGACAGTGCTTTCTATCGAAGATGCTATTGCAGCGGACAGTTATCACAACTTCTACAGAGAGATCAAGAAGGGAGATGTGGAGAAAGCATTCAAAGAGTGTGACCACGTCTTTACTGGAACAGTGAGAATGGGTGGTCAAGAACACTTTTACTTAGAGACAAATGCCTGTTTAGTTGTCCCTAAGCCTGAGGATGGAGAGATGGAAATCTTCGCCAGTACACAGAACGCCAACGAAACGTAAGTTTGTCCAATTTCTGGGTCTTACACATATACTGACACTTTGATCAGACAGGTTTTTGCTTCACGAGTATGCGATGTACAATCCAACAAAGTTGTTGTCCGCGTCAAACGACTAGGCGGCGGCTTTGGGGGCAAGGAGACGCGATCTGTAACACTCAGCTCTGCGTTGGCACTTGCAGCAAAGAAGACCAAGAGACCAGTCCGATACATGCTGACTCGAGAGGAAGATATGGTTACCAGTGGTCAACGACATCCGTTCCTTGGCAAGTACAAGGTTGGTGTGAACAAGGATGGTAAGCTCCAAGCTTTGGAGTGTGACGTTTTCAACAACGCGGGATGGACTTTCGACCTCAGCGCAGCCGTATGTGAACGAGCGATGACTCACATCGACGGATGCTACGACATACCTAACGTACACATTCGAGGACGCTTGTGTAAGACAAACACAATGTCTAATACGGCTTTCCGAGGATTCGGTGGCCCTCAGGGCATGTTCATTGCAGAGTCGTACATGGAAGAGGTGGCTGACCGATTGGGTATGCCCGTCGAAACACTGCGACAGATCAACCTATACGAGAGTGATGGTATAACTCATATTGGACAAGGCTTGGGAGATTGGCATGTGCCGCTTATGTACAAGCAGGTTCAAGAAGAGGCTATGTATACCGCACGTCGACATTTTGTTACCGAGTTCAACCAGACCAACAAGTGGCGGAAGAGGGGTCTGGCATTGATTCCAACCAAGTTCGGTATCTCTTTTACCGCTTTGTTTTTGAATCAGGCTGGAGCCTTGGTACACATTTATCACGATGGCTCTGTTCTTGTAGCCCATGGTGGTACCGAGATGGGACAAGGCTTACATACTAAGCTTACTCAAATTGCCGCACAGTCATTGGGCGTGCCATTGGAAAACGTCTTCATTTCGGAAACCTCGACGAACACGGTGGCCAACGCATCTGCGACAGCTGCTTCGGCATCATCAGACTTGAACGGATATGCCATCTTCAATGCATGCGAGCTGTTGAACGAACGCCTGGCACCGTACCGAAAGAAGCTCGGCCCGGAGGCCACGATGAAAGATCTCGCCCATGCCGCTTACTTTGATCGTGTCAATCTCTCAGCACAGGGCTTCTATAAGACTCCTGAGATTGGATACGATTGGAATACTGGCAAGGGCAAGATGTTCTTCTACTTCACCCAGGGAGTTGCGGCAGCTGAGGTCGAGGTTGACTTACTGACTGGAACATGGACATGTATTCGGGCAGACATCAAGATGGACGTCGGCCAGTCTATCAACCCAGCTATCGACTATGGCCAGATTCAGGGCGCCTTTGTTCAAGGTCTCGGTCTCTTCACGATGGAGGAATCGCTTTGGCTGCGAAATGGCCCGATGGCGGGTCATCTCTTTACACGAGGTCCCGGAGCGTACAAGATCCCTGGCTTTAGAGATATTCCCCAGACATTCAACGTGTCACTTCTCAAGGACGTGGAGTGGAAAGAACTACGCACGATCCAGAGAAGTCGTGGCGTTGGAGAACCGCCCTTCTTTATGGGTAGCTCTGTCTTCTTTGCCATCCGAGATGCGCTCAAAGCAGCTCGGGCACAGGCAGGATTTACAGCCAAGATTGGCGATGATAATTCTGAAGGACTTCTGAGGCTTGAGAGTCCGGCCACACCTGAGAGGATCAGGCTGGCTTGCGAGGACGAGATTATGCGAAAGGCAAGGGTTGTGCCTCAGGAAGGAGAAAAGAGTTTCTTCGTGGCGATCTGAGGTCCACGATCTATGGCTTGCTAAGTTTGTGATGATAATGATAGTATTGGCCATGGCCAAGGTGTTTGGGTATGCTTTGCAGGCGATGAGTTGGGTTTACCTAATGGATTCTGACATGTACATGCACTTGGAGCAATGAATCATGAACTTGAATGGGCCCACGAACTACATTTTGTTTGTTGTTAGACGGTGCTTTATAGAAGAACAAGTGATGTTGAACTCGGATCTCACGCTTAAGAGCGATCGGGTTGGTGCTTGTGTAAGTAAATGCTATACTAGGTACGTAGTAGAAACTGCTATGCAATGCCTCATATTCCAGTTATATCGAGGGCATAGGCTGTGGCAAATGAGATCGTAGAGAAACAATACAGCAAAAAATACCCCAGACGAGCAATTGCCAAATGTGGAAAGGTGTTTCAGCCATGCGAGTTTATTTAGCGCCAACACCCTCACCGAAGGTCAGGGTCAGTTAGGCCTGTGCCTTTTGGATCCCTGTATCTTGTACCGAATCCTAGGAATGAAAATCCTGTTTGAAGAGATGCGAGTCAGTAACCGTTGAAGTTCGTGGAGTAGGAAATAATCCTTCAGATGGAGAAAAAGAAACTAAACTGATAAGCTGGCTTAAAAAACCAGAGCATTGCACTTGTATTAAGAAAATGTACAAAAAGCACAGTCCTTCTACATCAAACTCAGTACTGTATATATATCCATTTTGAGTTAAGTTGGCTGTAGGGGCAGTGAGGTGCTTACGCTGCTACTCCAAGTCTCCAGTAAGTCGTTATTTTCATCCTGACGCTTCAGAATTAGGACAACATCTTATGCCAGGGTGGTATGGAGAGAAAACGACGCATCGAAACAAGTCTTTGCACTCATGATGAATCACAGATAATTGTACCTGAATCCGGGGCTACGGAGGTTCGCCCGGACCCGCCCCGGCCGTCTCGGGCACCTTCTATTGCTGCTTCACCGTGACTGCGACTGCGTCTGGGGGGACCACTGGCACCTTCCTGAACCCCGCCCACTGTTGCCCTGAGCGTTAGCGTCAACCAGGCAGGCCAAGCTTGCCTGAGGGAGTAAGAAGCGGAAGTAAGGCAGGTGCAATCATTCGGCTCAAGCTCTGCGTTAGATTCTCATTTCCCCAGGTTTCGACTTACGAAATTTCCCGACCTTTTGCTATTTTATCAACTCAAGGATGCGCGAATACAATTTTTCACATTCGTACCAACAATTACTGATATCTCTCGATTTAGCACTACAACAATCATCATAAACTGGCTGATCGAGGGCCCACTTCGTTCATCCTCTGTGCTGCTTCTGCTTCCAGTTGCTCCACCCTCAGTCACTGGTTATACCAAGCCCAGCCTATTTCGGCCCCAAGCCTTAGCCTAGGCCAAACTTCACCGTCCAGGTCCTCTTCAGTCTTTTTGCCTTCTTCGACCAGACTGCTTCTCGCGACTGGTATCCCTTGTTTTGACCTCTTTTCTGGGCCAGCCTCGGCTGCTGAGCTGTCAATTTATCATTTCCGCCCTGTCGTAGTTGACGAGTGCTCATCAACCTATTATCCTTTCGACCGTTTCGGCTCACACCACCTGCGCAGCCACTTCCCATCTCCCCTCCCCCTCCACGGGACCACTTCACGCGCGCGCGCAAGACTCTACCAAAGAGAATCGACAAGCCGAAACACCGCAGAACCTGCACTTGCACCGCACATGAAACTGTGTTAATCACAATCGCATCAACCTGTCGTCGACAACGTGCGAATGGATCGTGTCGCTTCCGCTGAGCTGTAGACTATACAAAACTGCTGCAGCGAGCCGCAAATGATCTGCGAATCCGAAGCCGCTCTGCGTAACCTCGAGACCCAATGGGAGTATAGGACAAAATGACCGACCGGGAAGCTGCTACTACGGGCAAGAGCGCCAAAGAGGAGCCTGTTAAAGGCGACGATGGCAAGGCCGTGAATCGCGACAAGAGCTCGAATACTGCCGCGTCGGGCAACCAAAAGACACCTGCCAAAAAGAGACGCAAGGTTAATCATGGTACGTTTGTCTTAACACTTTACTCCCCTTGCTTGAACAGGTTCTTGTTGTGTTGTGCTATGTGCTCGTGGGTGAAACAGCATTGGGACTGGGAGTGAGTGTCATGATACTGGAATTACTCATTGTAGTTGTGATCGAAAGAACATTAAGTCGCGACCAATCAATCTGCCAGTCTGTCAACCTATTAGCTCCTAACCCCGGCAACAAGGCTTATCATAGCACATACATCTATATGAAATAAGAATCATTTGGGCTGACTACTGGGTACTTTACTCACAGCTTGCGTATATTGTCGAAGATCTGTAAGTTAACCCCAAAATCAACGACGCGCGTTCGCATTGGCTTCGTCTAAGCCCTGGGCAGACTTGGGCGGTCCAAGAAGCCATTCCATTTGTCGAATGGGCTCTTGTGTTACAGCGCGGTGCCCATGAGTCAACTTTGCCCATTGTTCGCCCCTGCCTTACATAGGCGTGTCGAGAACCGTAGCTGACACTCTGTTGTTTCTTATAGCATATGACTTGCGATCTTGTAAGTGTGGTTCTAGGGTTACCCTACTGCCTCTTTTGAAACTCAACTGGGATACTTGAGCCGCAGCTGCTGTGCTCTGGTCCCCGGGAGGGGTCTTCCTACGCTTTAGAAGCCATGCATGTACTGACGCTATGAATAGGAGAGGCCATGTACTCGGTGTATTAAGCGCAATATCGGCCATCTTTGCCACGATGAGCCTCGCGATGCCGATTCTAAAAAGGCTAAGAGCGTCCAAAGCACTCAGAGCATACAGGCACCATCTGTAGTCGACGAATCTGATGCACAGTCCGACATGGCTCGTAGCTCTATCTCCAGTACCATGGGTCCACCTCCCCCGACATTTGACACGACGAGGCAGCGAGGTTCCAAGTCCTTTAGTGGAGTGATGGGCCAAGGCAGCCCGCTGTCCATTGTACAACCCGGCCAGGTCTCGGGGCTGCAGGGCAATGAGTTGAACAACGGCAGCAGTAGTAACGCGAATCAATGTACGTGTTGTGTCCCTTTGTCCTGCAATGAGAGGGGCATACCCCTTGTTCCCATTTACTCACGAGCGGAGTACGGGTGGGCTGAGTTTGGGGGTGCCCAGGAATCTGTTCCTGATCTGAGATCGCTGACACGCCACTTAGTCGTAGGTTTCCAAGATGCATGGATGACAGCACAAAATCATTTTCATGATATGCACAGCTACCATCCCAACTACATGATTGCCCCAGAAGTTACTCACGAGTTCAATCTTCTCAACGACTTCCTCCACACAAGCCTACTCGATGACGGCGGCGTGTCATCAGAGGATCAACAGAGCTCGGCATTCAAGAGGTCAAGCCAGAGCCAGTCGGAGATGCTACCCAGGTTTGGAAACAACAACAACAACTCCATGACCGCTGGTGGTCCAAACACCATGTCAAATATGTTAGGATCAATGCTGCCACCCCCTCCGAACAAAGAGGGCAAGAACATTCCACGACCGGGAAGCGTTGTGCCCGCCGACAAGGCCCGCGAATACTATCTACAAGCGGCGGATCCATCGGGCAACGACACGCCTGAGGAGCGTATGGCACGTGTACTAAAGGCCAAGTACGACGCCGGACTACTGAAGCCGTTCAATTATATCAACGGTTATACTCGCTTGGGTGCATATCTAGACTCCCATATCGCGGCGTCATCCAAAGCCAAGATCGTAAAAACCATCAACCAGTTCCGGCCCAAGTTCCGAGAGAAGGCACAAGCTTTGACGGATATGGAACTTGTGTACGTTGAGATGTGGTTTGAGAAACAACTCATGGATTACGACCGTGTCTTTGCTAGTATGGCCGTTCCTGCGTGCTGCTGGCGAAGAACCGGTGAAATCTTCAGGGGAAACAAAGAGATGGCAGAGTTGATTGGCGTGTCAGTAGCGCAACTGAGAGATGTAAGTCGTGCTTCACCTACACCTCCTTGCAAATATGTACTTGGGTGTCAACCGAAACACCGGGGGTTTGCTGGGAATGATTGCTAATACTCGCTCACTCTAGGGCAAGATTGCGTTGCACGAGATCCTTACAGAGGAATCAATGGTGCGATACTGGGAAGAGTTTGGCACGATTGCTTTTGACCCAGCGCACGAGACCCTTCTGACAGCATGCTCTCTGAAGAACCCCAATGCGGAGTCGGCACATCCTATTGTGAAATGCTGTTTCTCATTTATGATACGACGGGATGAGCATAAACTGTACGTATCAAACTACTTGTTTCCTACCACATGCCCTTTGCTAACTGTCACAATTAGGCCGGCCCTGATTGTTGGTAATTTCCTGCCACATGACCCGCCATCCCAATAACAATGGATGTATTGGTATTCCAATGTATAAGCTATGGAGTACTTCCACTGGGAGAAACATATATGATCAGTCACACTTTCAGGACATACTGTTCCACTTTCCAACCTGTAGTAAAAAGGAAAATAGTTAGAATAGGGATTGGCGCACGGATACGCATGAACTGGAAGCGTATATGTTTATTTGCTACACTTTAGACAGAAACACTTGGAGTATGATATCTCTTTCCAACGGGTTTGAACGATGTGGTGTTTAAAAGAAGCCCACGATGTTCGTGCTGCCAAAGGCCCCTCTTTTGTAGCGTGGCGAGAAGGGAAGGCAGTAGTGATGGATGGAAGGAGCGTCCACAGTGTTCCTACCCTTACCAACCTATATGTTTTGTAGCAGATTCACATGACTTGACCGCGAGTCAAAATGCATTAAGCCATTGGCCACTGACCCGTATACTCTCTCTTCAGTTGCAACAGTCAATACTTGCTCACAAGAAGCACTGACTTTACCTTCTCTATACCCAGCATGGTGCCGGCCAATGTGTTTACTGCAGGCCAGACCAGGAAGATTGAGACGATTATAGGTAACAATAACGTGTTCAACGGATCGGAGCTTACACACTAAACATTTCTTAGAATTTGCAACAGATCTTCTTTCGAGACTACCGACCTCGTATGACTCGAGCTCAGACGATGTTCTTCTTTCCGACCTGAACCATTGTATATCCTCGGCTAATGCCTTGACCGAGAAACGAACTGTACCACCGCCTGAGATTTCCAAGAGGTTGAGAGATATTGGGAGAAGATTATGGAACGAATGTATCAAAAGGAGGAGAAAGAGAAATGACATCCTGTCATCACCTTCAAAGACAGAACTACAAGTCCGCGCACGTGTTCTGGCTTTCCTCGTTCATACTTTAGCACGAGAAGCTCAGGAACAGCAAAAGTCTGGTTTCGTCGAAGAGATAATAAGCATGTTGGGTTTGTCACTTACACTAGCTAGAGTCTGCGTTGAATCGTCTGATCTCGATGGCGCGCTCTTGGGCATGACCAAGGCTGCTGAATACATTGAGCGACTCAAGGAGACGGAAAATACAACGAAAGAAGATGAAGATCGGATAAGAAAGATTGAAGCAGAATACTTCTCGATGCGATGTGCTTTGGTAAGTGCAGAACTTTACGCCCAGCGACTCGCTAATCTTTCAAGTCATGGAAACAAGGTTGTCTGGATGTTGCCGAACACATGTACGCAAAAGCCCATCCTCTTTTAGAACATGTCGAACCGTCTTCTGCCGAACAATTGGCTGATACATTTCACTGCATCGGAATCGAACTCGCGTCCAAGGACGATCATGACATGGCTTCAAGATGGTTGCGACGAGCGCTCGACATCATCAACAGCCAAAGCCGGGCGAGACTCTCAACAGAAGGGCTGGAACTTCGAATGTCCATCCACCATGAACTCATCCAAGTACTTATTGCTACCGGTTCGCAAGAGCGTCTCGCGGAAGCCGACGATTTGACGTCACGAGTGGAATCTGAGATTGGAGACAAGCCGATTGTCCTCCATTGGAAACTTGAAATCATTCAACGATCTCCTAGCGAGCTTTTTGATGCCAATGCATGCGCAAGTATTCTACGCCGTATGATCCGATCGCTTGCCCTTTCAGATGCTGGACTCGGATTTCTTTTACATGGCATTAGCGAACTGCGCGTCAGAGGACCTCGATTGGCAATGGGTTTAATGGAGGAGCTGGTAATTAGGAAGCTGATACCTTGCGGTAACATGGATTGGATAGGGAAAGCCGTCGTTCGACGTGTATGGATGGCCACAATGGAGACAGACACCTCTGTAGGTGCGAAAGACTTGGTCCAACTTCTGGATCAACTCGCCCCAAACACCAGTCAGTGCCACGTCGAGGCTTCAGCTGCCTCGCTTTCGGCAAGTTTCTTCATGTATATCTCGTGCTTTAGGTAATTGCTAACATAAAAAAAGCTCATTTGGAAGAAGCTCGACGCGCACTTTTCCAAGAAGCAGTACAGAGAATGTCAATTGTGGTGTCAGATTGCGCTTCATCCTATCTTCTCCAGTGGTGGCGAAATGAACCAGGGAAAGTTCAGCCGAAGGCTGATCCGCTGTGCGATTTTCTGTGAGGATGTGGATGCGGCGCGTGCTGCTCTCCATGCCATTCCCGAAGCCATACGAGACGAACCTCTCACCAGATATCTGATGTTCAAGGTTGCTCTGATGAGCTGGGACCATGAGCTGGGGCGCCAATGCATCGAGTATCTAGGCAGAATGCCAGATAAATCTCAATGCCAGGATATCATATATGCTTGTATAAGGGATGCACAAAACGCCGGCGACAGGTTAATGACACTGGAAACTCTGAAAGCTGCGATCCAAACGTTCAAAATGGAAGGCCCTTCAACTACGAACCTACCCTCGATATTCAGATGTGCGATACGGCTGATTCATATGATTGAGGCCTCATATGATGGACATGTGGATGGAATTGCTGATCTTGCAGAAGATACATGTTACATGTTCGAGATGGGTGAGTTCTATAACAAGTATATGGAAGACTTGCTAACACGAGTAGCTGCCGAGTACGCAAAGCTTGGCCCAAAAGACGAAGAAGACGTCAAAATATTCACAGTCTCAGAGTTACATTGGTTCCGAAAAAACGCTTACAACATCGGTGTAACGAAGTGCCACGTTTAGGATCCGCGGTATCTGGTTCGCATCTTCATTGCCTGTCTCGTCTTTGCAGCCTGCTACCCTCCAGACCTCTCTTCGGACGATCAAGCCAGTATAACACTCATGGCAGCCCGTTGCCACTTTGTCATCGCAGCGGGACTTATCTCTCAAGCGCGTACCTCGGACAATCTAGATGAGCAACTTCAGCGGTACCTCGAAGCAAGACATCACATTTCAAAGTATGATACACTTTTTAGTGATCAAGTCCGAAACGATCCGAAGTCCGACGTTTATACCGACCTCTTTGCCAAAATGTCGACCCTCTTTGTTTTCGATTTTGAAAGCGCTGTGTGCCTAAAGAACTGGGGCGATTTGAACGAAATCGTTAGAAAGGCCGGGATTTGTAAGAACGAGACAATGTTCAAAGCAATGGGAGACTGTCTGTTGAGGAGTGAAGCTTCGGGTAACGGTATGAGACGCCTAATGTTTGACAGATCGGTCAGAAAAGCTAACATCTTTAGTCGTGTACGGAACCATGCGTCTTATTATTAACGAGATATTCTCGCTAGAAGAATTTGACAGTAAGCGCCTGTCAAAATACATCCGCTGCGTCTTCAAAGCTATTCTTCCCTTAGACGATAGTCTGGCTTTGCAAGTCGTTGAGCAAGCAGTCAAGATCGCGCGCGAAGGAAGCCAAGTCAGTTGACCCCTATATCACTAGTGTTATCTCCAAGTGATATGCTTCCCTAGGTTGACATCATGACACAGGTGCAAACCCCTTTCCCTGCGGATGACTTGGACTTTATCCTCGCAACAACTTTCAATCATGCCATTGATATCTTTAGAGGGGGTAATGAGGAACTTGGTCAACAGTGGACCATGAAAGCCCTGGAGCTTGCGGAGTACGTAAACGATGGGGGTGACATGAGGGATACACTACGCGAGAGAGCTATCGAGATGGGATTGAGTAGGCAGGTGGGTTGAAATAAACCGCACACTATGAAGGTTTGACAGAAAGACTAGTATAAACCCTTAGCTAAGTCGCCTAAAGCTATCCTAAGCTCTTTTGTTATCCCTTATGCTTTAGTAGTAGGAGGGTTAGTGTGTGGGTTATTTCCTGAACCACCAGGTAGGTAAAACTAGGCATTTGAGGCTGTTTGTAGCTGTTAGCAGAAATACCTAATGTTTCACAAAATCACCAAGACGATATTAACATTCCTTTGATAAGTATACCCAAGCTGAAACTTGTCTCGCGCATACGTGCTACACGCAAACGGTGAAGTTGTAGTTCCATTATTACCCTTGCAGAGATGTAAAGATCTATGGGTCCTTTCCCAAGAACGCCGAGTACGCCTATATGCCATGCAAAATCCTGTACCCGTCTCATGCAGCTCGTGACATCTTGGTATATATGCTCCTTGGACAGTGCTGCCCGGAAGCAGCTGTACACAATAATATATAGAGACGCCATGATAAAAACACAATGCACCCAGAAAAACAGATTATATATGTATGCGCCTTGCTCCTTCAACTTTTTTCTTCCGAAAGAGCCAGCTTCCAGCACTAAACAAGGAAGACACGTCTCATAAATAAACATTAATAATTCGCTTCAAGACGCCCTGCCAAAATTTCTATATGATATTGGCAATGCTCAGTCGTTCTTTGCTCGTTGCTGGGTTGGGTGCGGTTCCGCTAGGTGTCCTATTGCCGCCAGTAACAGGGCTCGCCATTGTGCTGCTCTCCCCCAACTTTGGTATCTCGGAGCTGAAACGAGGTACGTCGCCTAACCTTTGGAGTTCCACCGCTGGGCCAGGTGTTTCGCTCTTTATAGGAGGGGGTAGTGTCCAGCTCGCACTGGATGGGGTTGGAGTTGTAACTGGCATGACCTCCAACCCTCGTACGGCAGCTTCAAGTCTTGCCCACCCACCCCATTCTTTGCTCTCGGCTTCTTTGAGACCTGTACGGGCCTCGGGACTAAACAACTCGCTACTTGACGCTGCGGTCGAGTAATGGAATGGTGAAGATGCTTGAGGCAATGGCATCTCACGCTCTGCACCGACCCAAAGCCATGAAGCATCAGGCGAAGCCTGAAGATCGGCAGACGTGTACGCCAACAGGTCTTCATCGCGTGAAAGCATCTGGAGCAGAGCCGTCTGATCGACTGATGGCCTTGACGAACCAAACGGTGGTGGGGCGGATCTTGCCAAGTAGTTTGTGTACTCAACTCGCTTCGCAGATAACGTTGCCACGAAAAATGACAAGTATCTTCCACAAGCAACTGTGACATCTCTTCGTCTATCAATCGAAGCCAAAGCTCTTACAGCTGTTAGTGCGTGATCCAGATATCCTGTAAGAAGGAGGAAAAGCGCACAGCGGAAGATGTGCGTGGTTAACAAGGAAGTTGCACCGTCTGCCAAAAGGGCCGAGTTAGACCGGTGGAGAAGAGATGCCGTTTCAAGAGAGATATGTGTGCAGCTTTCGAGGGATGCCATACGAGCCTCGATGGGATACTCAGGGTGAAGGTGATGCCGATGCAGAAGAAGTCGAGCATGGAAGAGATACGCCAGAGGTGCGAGAAAGTGAGGCGCGATAGGCACGGTGCTTGACGGATCGCAGGCTGGAGGGAAGGTGTTCAAACACTTCTTAAAATGGGCGTCAAGACTTGAGAGATGCGCCGTAGCTAAGGCACCGGGCGATAGCGCGTCGATAAGCGATGAATACGATCGCACAACATGAATGACGGCGAGCAAAGAATGGGTCAAAGGCTCCGCTCCTGTAGGCACCATCATGCCTCCATCATGGATGAACTGGTCGTCAACCCCTGCTGGCAGTGACACATCGCAATCACTGTCGTTGATCGAGACTGGTCGGCAAAGTTCAGTTGCCAAGGTTCTGTCTAGTATGTAGATCATCCACCAGGTTCTACGTCGCATCTCTCCCTCAATGACTGGCCATGGTCCTGACTCGATGTGTAAACCTAGATCTTGAGAAACACGGATAGCTCTTCCTAGCCACGTCCATGCCGCTGACTTCAGGTTCATCTCGTTCAGGCAGAGAGAGACTAATGTTAGTGACCTCGCATGATCTAAAGTGAAGTCATTAGCCCAGGGATCGAGCATCTTGTTGGCTGTCTCGAGAAATTCGGCTGGTTCATAAAACGAGTTCGGTTGCGAGTTTGACGTTTGGCTAAAAAGACTGCCGGTTGCAAGCACTGCAAAGAACAACGAGAGCCAGGCTGGAGACGTCCGGGTGGCGCCATTGCTGTTGTAGAGCTCGTTCACAGATGCGCGAAACGTAGGGAAATGTATGATCGGAAACATAGAATGAGACGATGTGTAGTAGGCATGCAGTAACTGGTCTACCAAGTGCCTGGCGGGTAGTTCTGGCCTTTGAGGATCGAAAAATACGGGTGCGCGTTCGCGATATTGGGCCGGTAGCTTCCAGACACCTCTGGAGAAGTCTCGTACGCTGGACCTTACTCTAGAAAGGTCTGGTCCTTGCCCAGGGGCGGCTCGCTTTCGTCGTTTCGGTTCGGATCCGATGGCTGGTAAGTTGAAAGCATTCTCATTACCTCCTTCGGGGTCGAGTTCCATATGTCCTTCCCGATCCTGAAGCATGCGCCGCAATCCACTATTCTCTCTCTTCACTCGTTCCATTTGTTTCTCGAGGTCCTGCACCTGCTTAATAGATGACATGCGCCGGTTCGTCTCTTTCGTGAACTGGCATTTGACGTTGCGGCTAGAGCACTCAGAACAACTTGCCGTCTCCGTTGCGTCACACTTCACCTTTCTTTCGCGACAAGCATCGCAACTAGGGTCCTTTCTTCGCTGACGGTAGGCTCTCTTCTGCCCTTGAGAACCTGGTGGTCCTCCTAACTGGGCAGACGACGGGCCTGGTGTACTGGTGACCGATTCATTGGAGGCAAGAGACTCATGACCAAGAGACGACGATGTAGTCATTGGCCCATATGACTGGAAGCCTTGGCTGACTGGAGGTAAAGGAGGAATGCCGATGGGTTGGGGCGTTGCCGGTAAATTTAGACGTGGATTGTTATTCATGGCCCCTGACGCAAACTGGGACAGAGACTTGGGCGAGGTTGCAGATGACACTGATGATGAGTCGTAGGATCTGTTTGAAGGATTGGGCGAGCGGGTATAGGCGTTCTGTGATGTTGACATAGCTGACAACCCTATCGGTAGCCCACCTCTACTGGAATTGGTCGAGGAAGCCTCGCAAGGTCCCCCAACGGAAAGGACGTTAGGGGGGCGTCGGTCAACGAGCATAAATGTGAGTCTGTTGAACAAAAGCTGCAGGTCGTCAAGTACAGGGCGGGCAAACTCCCGTTTCTCGCTTTGCTCGGAAAGGAGAAGCTAGGATGCACTATTGTTTGTCAATTAACCCTGCAGAGATACCTCCAACCTCTGCCGCCAGTCTCCCTTTTCGCGATAAACAGTGTGAATCCGTCTGTGAGAAATGGATATCTCGAATGTTGCGAGGTTGTGTAACCCGAGACCGTTCTTCTCCGAAGTGGTTCTCCGGCTCATCACCTTGTTCAACGCTGGGAATAGATCGCAGGCTCCTCAAATCACAATGCTTAGGCAATAGCTAAGCAGTTCTCCAAAGAAAAAGAAAACGGGATCTGGCAGCACCTTCCAACCGACGTCTATTCGGATGCAGAGTTCAAGTACCAGGCGAGCGTATCTGAGGCTACGCACTTTGTGGGTTAGAACGAGTGACTGTTGAAGTCGCAGCCTTGAAGATCCGAGAGATTTAGTTGTTCTGGAAGGACCTGCGAAGAAGAAAAGAAAGGCGAGGCCACGAGGCCGGAGCTGACGTCGTTAAGTTTGGCTCACGACCTAGGCTGAGAAGAGAGAAAATGTACCGTATGGAAGAAGAGGCACCTGCAAGTAGGTATATCGTTGCTTGTTGCCAGTTGGGCACAGCAGCAGCACCGTGTTAGTGGCGCTGGTCCGTGATCCGGGGCTCTCCGCGCGTTAACGCAGATTCGGAAATATTATCTGGGCCAGGCGATAGTAAATTGGGGGGAGGGGTGGCCAGACCCTGGCCAACTTGGCTGAGCAGGGCTGTTGAAAGATCAGCCATGGCCGCTAATGTGTTTCGAGCGGAGACTGGCATCCTGGAATACATATGTTGCCAGTCATAATCCCAGATCCTGGACATATCCATCCGCCCAACAAGACGAGTGCTTGTTTCCAAGTCTGTTCTCTGCCACCTTCGGGTGCTAGAAGTCGGACCCGTGGAGCGATCTGGGTCTATTTACCAACCAGATGGCTCACCCAGCTCGCCAATTATTCACATTTTCTTTAGAATTATTATGGTTGAGTTGTTGGTCCATAGTTGGAGAATCAAATGAACGCAGGGACAGTTAGTTACTGAGCCATTTCTAGGTCCTGTGCTGACCGACAAATTACTACAAGCCCAGCAATTCTCGGCAGCTGGATCGCCAGAAAAAGAATGGTACTTCCGGAATTATTGTGCACGACGAACCGGTCGATGTTCGGCCATCTTTGTGTTTTGCTATTCGCGATGCCATGTGCTACCCCCGCGCCTAGATCGGCGTGCCTTGTTGCAGTTAGTTGGGTAGAGAATAGTCCCGGGACCTGGACAATTCGCCGAATCCAAAACAGCAGTCTCGTGTACTGTATTGGCTGCGTTTTGGGTGCGAAAAGTCATTGAGGATCCATATGAACAAGAATCAACATCGGGGTTCGATAACTTGCTATCTTGCGACAGTTGGAACTTGTTCGTTGGACATCGGAATAATTAAGATGATATCCGTAGTGACATGTTTGCATCCGATAATACACATCAGGGTGTAGTCTCAGAACTGAAACGTATGTATTGTCTGTGCGGCCGGCATGGTTCAGTAGTATCCGATGCTACTATCTGACTGCTTGGCTTGTGGAGCTCAGCAAGGAGTGGACAGCGTAAAGCTCACTGACTCCTGATTCATGGTTGTCATGCCAGATATGTGGCGTCAGCAGCCGATAGCTTGAAGGCCAGGGATAAAGAGTGCTGCAGACGGGAACTAGCTGCACTCACGTTGCAGTCCTAAAATGCTGATTGCAATGGCCCTTGGCCGATTCGAGGTTTTGCGCCGAGCTGGTGGACTGCACGGGTAGCCAGATGGCCGATTAAGAAAACTGCAAGCTGCCGCTGGGCACACGGCCTGCCGGAGGGTATGGATTCGGTCATGATGGTTTCCGAGGGTGCCACCTTGTCCAGGTGTTCGCCAATGGGACGGTTATATCCGCCGCCGTGGGTGGGAAGCGGATGACGAATCCCCAGTCAGGGTCGTAGTGGGGATTCGGGCTAGAGCCGAGTGAACCGCCGGGAAGGGAAGGGTTGAGCGGACGGCGCCCGGGGATGGAATACGGACAGGTAGGATCTCGATATTTGGTCAGCGTATAGAATGAAGATTAAAACAATCCGTACTAAATGTCCATATAGTCTAGCTAGGCCGCTGTATAAAAGAGTGATTCGGAATGCATGTATCGTCCAAAGTATCTGAGAGTTGGAAAAAAGCTCACGAGACTGCACAGTTGTGCGTGCACCATGACCCGCCTTGTATGTAACAGAAGGCAGGGGCATACAGCGAGAGTGCAGGTCGAGGAGCAGTTGATGCAGCATGTTCGCGTGGCTTGTTTTCACTTTGTAACTGTCTACTAAGTCGAGTGAAATACGCTGCCCTGCAACATTGAGCAAATTGCAGAATACCGAAGGCGAAGGCGGCTTCAATACCAGGATAAAGTTGACACAGGATGAATCTTCAGCCAAGTATGCGCCTAAACCGCATGCAAGCCCATCCTGATGGCGCTGAGCACCGGCGACATGGTCATGGACCATAAAACAACGGATTTATTGTTTTTGGGGCGGCAGGGGCGCTTCGTTTTGAAGGAACTGGCACGCTCCGTTGCAGTTACCAACGGCCGGTAAAGAAGTGGGAACAGAAAGACCGTCAGCGGAGGCAGCGGGGCCGAATCGGTGGGATATGCGCAGTATAATGTGTATCTTCTCTGACAAGACAAGAGCTTTGGCTCAGACTAAGCCCTTCTCGTAGTTGTATGTATGTTTTGGCATGCCATTGAATGCTTGGTTTACCGTAGTCGTATCATCACGAATTAGGGGTTTGAGGATAGAGGGGAGGTCTTCCCAATCTCCATTCGCTCATGGTCGTGAATGTGTGGCCCTTGTCAAGATCGAGGGGGCGGGGGTCCATGGGGACCGTGTGGGCTGAGATTCGAGCTGGCGGGTTGAGGTTTCGGATGCTGACTACCGTTGAAGGGGGTTGGTATGTCCAGTCATCTTTTGGCGCAGGGTGCCACGATCTGGGAGATGTGTTAGTGCTCGAAAGGTACGAGATATAAGTACCGAAGGTGACATCGCACTGTATTTACTGTTACGGTACAGTAGAACTACAGATACACACGACAGCAGCCGGAGCTGAAGCTGAGGCATGCATACCTACTAGGTAGAAAACCTTAGTACCTTAGTGAGAAGCATATTCTGTTGTACGCGGTACGCAGTTACCATGTCACAAATAGGAGTCAAAATGAGAAACCCAAGATTGGCGGGGTGAATGCCTGCCACGATTCAAGTTAGACGAGCTTCAGGTTAGTGCAGACAAGGCTCTCTGCGTGGGTAGACAAGGTTGAGTTTGTTACCTCCACTACTTTGCAGCGGTCTCAGGGTAATGGCAGTGTACAGCACAGTGGGTAACACCTGCCTATGCTGCTGTACTGATTGTACGGTGCCTAGGTACCTTGGCATGATTGCAGTATCCATCTTAGGGGGGAAGGAACAAGGCTAACCAAGTTTAACAGTTCGTTCTTTCTAACTCATTCCGTTCTCAGGATTCGTTAAGAGCATGTATCCAGGGAAGTAACCACCAATAATAGATAGAGTTGAAGATAAACTCCTTCCTTTCGAGTGGTTCACACCAAGGCCTCCATAGTGGCAGGAAGTACCTACCTCTAACTGTGACACCTCACAGTGCGGCCCTCATGGTTTTTCGTAACTGACATAATCATTATCTCAACATCAGCAAAACCGAGTCACCGTGGAGTCACGATTCCTTACGACATTTCAAATCCGGCTACTCATCACCCCCACCGCTCTGAGGCTTTGTCTTCTTGATACTTTTTCTCCGAATAACTTGGGTTCATCCTAGACGAGCCCCAGGGTCATAAGAAACGAAATAACTTAGTCACTTTATTGGAGGCTACATAGGCTCTTAGGCTGTTTATTTGTGGCACCCTAAGCTTTGGTCTCAAGTTTTCCTACCACCCCTGGACGAGGCAGACAAGCATTTGCCTGCCCTGAACTCGTCTATAATCTGTCGGTCTGGGGCGTTGATTAATATTAGTCAAATGCCCTGTTAATAGCAACCACCTGAGAACAGACGGATGGCGATCAAACACGCCCGAGGCCACGGCTCAAAATCAAGCCTCCGTTTCATCGGCCCGTCACTCGTTTACGGGTCATGTTGCGTACGAGGCTCGCGACTCGCTTTCGAGTATCGAACCGACGCACGTCACCCAAGCAGCACCGTACCTACCTAACACTGTATTAACGACATATACAAAGTTCAGCGCTATCTCTCGGTCTAATCAGATCATTCACTTTTTTATGGGGGATCTGGATGTCGATCCATCCTACCAACTATAATTGTTAATGACGAAAGTCTATTCGTCTTCGAGAACAATGGAAAAAGGCCGTCTCGGTATTGGCTCCGACGTTGGGTCTCGTGGGCGATGATTGACTAAGTCCCTTGAACAGGGCTTGATGATTGGAACAGACAAGCTCACCTTCGGTTGCATCCATCCGCCCTTGTTGACTCGTCTAGGTCCCCGATTGTTCACTTCAGCGCTGCCTATTACCGGGAGGAAAGAGGATAGACCGATGCACAATCTCGTCTTTGTTCCTTGATCCTACTCTTGAATTGCTTCTGATGGTCTCAGTATCCCACCTTGCCTATTCGAGACGAGCTGTTCAAGACAAAGCGTCAATCACGATCGATTTAGCCAATGATTGAGGCCGGATCTGTTGCACCTTGCATCACGGATGGGGAATCTAGCTAACAAGATTGGTCGCGTTATCTTGATTCAAGTCAGACCCGCATTCTTCCATGCCAATACAGCCATAAGTCTTTATGACAATGGATGTTATCCAGCAACCTGGTTTTCGGACCAGATATCAGTAACCGTTGGTAAGATATTATGAGTACCGCCATCAAAACCGCAATCGCCTACATATCTGAGTTTCTCTGGCATACGGGGAACGAGGATAGTTGGGTTGATCATCTCAAATAAGCTTCTGTCACCACAAATGGTTGCTACTTTGGACCAGTATTGTGCAGCATCTGAACAAGCGTGCGGCGCAACATCAGCCGCAATGCCAACCTCAACTAATTAAGTCTGACATGGGAACGCCACTAACTATACAGAGGCTAACTAGCTCCTTTGATCACTTGGCGCGAATCTACGAGAGGATAGCAATCCGCATTCCTCGCATTGTGTCGAACAATTTTCCGCAACTCGTCAACTAGCCACGCAGGCTGCAGCGACTAATATTCCCTCCATTTGCCTGGTTCAAGTGCCGAATAAGAGCTGGTCCAATTAACTCGTGACTGCTCCGCTGGATGTTTGCTTACTAGTCGGTTCTTGAGACATTCTAGCCGTCCGTGACTGGGATGCTTCACCCTTTCACTCCACTTCGTCGGCGAACAGGCGTATTCTCAACTCACAACGCCCTCTTCCCGCATGGCTCGGGAAGCTTACGTACCCTGTTCCACATGGCCCAGGCGCTTCAGGATCAGCTCCATCATACTCGACTAGAGCTACATAGGGCAATCAAAGCGATAATCACTTGACTTCGGCCAAGGACAAATGGACGACACTAACGACCAATTTGATAGCACGTTTTATGTTCGTCAACGGGCGACTTATGGAATTCGATCTGAAGCCCGGCTCCGTTGGTCAAATTCCCATAACGAGAAAGCGCTCTAATAGCAATAGTATAAGCTAAAACATAGCTAGTAACGGGTTGCGCACACTCCGATATCCATTGACCAATGGTATGAGCTACCAGGCGGAATGGCGCCACCGACAGTTTCACGACTAGTCGTCAAAGTGGGATTCTTGTCTATCAGTCCATCAGAGATTTGACTCCTTCTTCGTCATGATTTCTTGGGAGCGAGGATCATCGATGCTACATCTGCGTATAAATTCTGGTTCCACAGGTGGGTCGCAAAAGAATATGCACGGTAGCGACAAAAGAGAGCAGCTTGGGATCGCAATTGCATCAGATATTTTTGTCAGCTCACAGTACGCTCAGGAGGTCGAACTTATCGAATCGAAGCAGAGCCAACATGCAGTTCGCGTGCGGCGAGTGAATGATCGGCATCTTCTAAAGTAATCAGCAGCCAACAACACATGCTTGACAGCGCAGCTGGAGCGACATTCCAGGGTCTGCTTGTTGGAACACATCCAGTAAGGGCACGTATTTGGTTCTCTACGCTCACTATAGGGGCATCAATACAATCATACCCCCGCAATGTCTGAAACTGAACCCATGCTGCATCCTCACTAAGACGGGGAGCCGGTCATCCTCACCTCGGCTTGCACCAGTCGATATTTCACCGCCAATCCGAATATCCAGCAACAAAAGAAAAGGTTATTCCTCGCTACCCCGTGGAGGAAAGCCAAAGAAACTAAATGCACATGTCACCCAATACGTTACAGATGTCATGAGTTCTCATACACATTTGTTATAGATCATGGGAACCGTTCCGATTCGCGCCGTTGAATCAGCGGGCAGGCGGGTTGGTATCAAATGGACTGTACCTGCATGAATCGCCGACTTTTGTGGTATGGCCACTCTACTCAAGACTGGGGCAGATGCGAATTTCAAAGACCATGTGTGAGGGGTCACGGTATGAAAAGCTGGCCTCTCAATAACATAGAATATGGAACGATACAGGCAAGGTTTAATCGACTTGAGAGAAGTACCTAACACTCTTGTTTGACTTCTTTAACGTTTTGAAAGTGCTGAGATGTGGATTCAAGATAATCCCATCGTCATGTACAGAGTACCTGCTAGTTGTTATTAGGGAATGTCGGTCCCCTGCTTGATGTTGAGATTGCTTTGCTTCTGACGCGGGAATCGGAACGGGGGTTATGTTCCTTGTTCCTGGAATAAGAACCCCCCCGGTGTGGCACGATAAGCTGCTGCCGACGGCTCCAAGACACTTGAAAGAAAAGATTGATCAGATGAGAGAAACCTAAGAGGGTCTCAGGTCGAGATTGCACAGTAAATACTGAGAGAATGAGCCAATTCCTATCGTGCAAGTACGCTCGCATGGGCCCATCACCAAGTTAGTATATGTGCTAATTGAAGACTAAGTCGGGACTAGTACCCGTGGTCAGCGCTTGATGCGATGATCAGTGGACGTCTACGGAAGTCAAGAGTCAAGAGACGGGAGACAGGAGACAAAGAATTCCGGTATTCATTTCAGCTCATCAATCTAAGCCACAATGACAAGCCCGCTGACAGGACTTGTTGACATTAGTCTGACATTTGACAAGCCTGCCAAGCAACATACCTACCTTTTTCTGTCACCAAATCAATCTACATCATACAACAAGATTTACAATGAAGTTAAGAACAGAGTATATATGAAACCCTATACAATGGATATACTTCATATGCTATAGTACGGTATAGCTATGTACCTTGAATAAAGCTTCGAAACCATGACCATAACGGGTCCGGGTGCTCCCGCAATTATGCGCGCTTCTATTGGACCAGGACTTCACTGTCAATCAATCAATGATTCGGACTTCGGACCTATTATCAAAACTTTGATCAATTGGCGCAAATTCTTACTCGGAAGTACGGTTCAACAACGTCTACTATCGCGCCAGGTGGGTTGCATAATAATCCGCACACAGAGTAAGCTTGACAGAAATAATAGCCTAAACCCTCTACTAAGTCGCATAAGCTATCCTAAAGTCTTTTGTCATCCTTTATGGTTTTTTGTAGCAGTGTGCGGGTTATTTCCTAAACCGCCTACGCGCCTCTGAAGCCAAAAACAAAAAAACTCTCAAAATGTAAAGCTCAAGTAGTTGCACCCGTACGTGGCAAAATTACATTCTTAGGCAGTTGTGATTAGCAGAGAATCAATATGTGCAAATCCAAGTTTCACAACTTTCTTCAAGCTCTGCCAAAGGTTGAGCAGCATCTCCACATCGAAGGAACTCTTGAGCCTGAGCTCCTCTTCGCTCTCGCTGACAAGAATGGGATTAAGCTTCCAGATGATCCTGTCTACGAATCTGCTGACAAGCTGAGGGAGCGCTATGGGCGATTCACATGTCTGGATGATTTCCTGCACTACTACTACCTCGGAATGAGCGTGCTCATTACCGAAAACGACTTCGAGACTCTTGCGTACCAGTACTTCCAGAGAGCTGCGAGCGAAAAAGTCCGACATGCTGAGATCTTCTTTGATCCTCAGGCTCATATTGCCAGAGGCGTGAGCTACGATACCGTTGTCGCAGGCCTCACTGCCGCCAAGCAACGTGCTCAGAAAGACCTGGGTATCACTGTCGAGCTCATCGTCTGCATCCTTCGCCACCTCCCTGTTCCCGAATCTCATGCTCTCGTTGACACTCTGCTTGACCGTGGACACTTCAACGATGGTACTCTGACAGGCTTCGGCATGGTGTCAAGCGAGAAAGCGTTTCCTCCTGAGCTCTTCACCGAAGTCTATGCCAGAGTCGCAAAGACTGGTACTCACCTGACCACCCATGCTGGCGAGGAAGCACCCCCATCGTTCATTACCGCCTCGCTTGAGAATCTTAAAGTCTCGCGTATTGATCACGGCCTCGCAGCTGCTCAGGATCCCGAGCTTCTCAAAAGACTGGCTGCCAACCGTACTCTTTTAACTTTCTGCCCCTGGTCCAATGTCGCTCTCTGCAACCTTCCGGAGTTAGCCGACGCCCCTGTTCGCAAGTTCCTTGACGCTGGGGTCCTCTTTAGTGTCAACAGCGATGATCCTGCTTACTTTGGTGCCTACGTTCAGGAAGTCTACTGTCGCGTCCAGGATACCTTTAATCTCTCTCTCAAGGACTGGGCTTGGATCGTGCGCGGTGCCGTCGAGGAGAGCTGGTGCTCTGAGGAGCGTAAGAAGGAGATTCTGAAGGAGCTTGAGCTGGTCCTCGAGGAATATAAAATTTTGGAGGTATGATTCGACATATATAGATCGGTCTAGGCGTTGGGGGTAGGAGTACAGGAGGCGGGGATACCCCGATGTTATAAGAGGATAGGAAGATAGAGGAAGCAATTTATCGACATTTACGGAAAGGCGTTGATCATCTGAAAATGCGCTGCAGCTCTTGAGCCGCAGCTTGTCATTATATCTGGCTTGTTATCTGATGTACTCCCAACTCTCTCATCTAAGCAGTCCCCCGTAAGCCTGCCATGAACATGCAAAAGTACAAATGCGCCACCTCATCGTAACAGAGTCATCGAGCATATCTAATCAAATAACTCGGTTTTCAGAAAAGGCAGAATGCAGCTGGACCATCCCTTAGCCTTCCGTAGTATCCATGGACTCGCTCTTGAGCTTGTCCTTAGCGGCCTGTACCCGCTCCTCTCGCCATTGCTCAATCTTCTCCTTGAGCTCTGTCTGTGGAATAGCATCGTCAATAGTCATAGCCTGTCTGGTAAAGGGGTCTTTGGGATCGCTCAGCAGATGTTGAACGATAGTAGATCGATCAACGATATGCTTGCTGGGCAGCAGGACAGGATCCTTCATCAGGTCACCCATGATGGGATCCTCGAACTCGGCTGGAATATCGCCAAGGTCCAGTTCTGCCTGGTCAAGAATTGTCTTGGCCTCCTCGAACTTGGTCCTCAGCTGGTCCCAGCGTGCAATCACAGCTGGGTCCTTTTGGTGCTTCGATGTAAGGATGCGCGAGACACGCTCGAGAACTTCGGGCTTGTAAGAACGACCATCTGCGGCGACGGCGTCGATAAAGACAGACGAGGTACCGAGATTGAGGTAGATGTCGACAATGTCTGAGATGATCTGAATAGGGCGGAAGTGGTACTTGTCCCTATTGCTAACACTAAGCTCGGCTGCCGCCTTCTTGCCTGCGAGCGTCTCCAGGTTGTAGTTAAGCATGCTCGCGAGACGAGACACGATTTCGGGCATAGTGAAGGCTTCGCTCATGGCGTCAGTAAAGAGCTTCATCATTTCGAGTGTCTCATTAGCCAGTTGCATAAAAGAAGTAGCCTGGTTAGCCAATTGCTGCAGCTCTTCGTCCTTCTTCTGACGGTCGTCAGTGGAGAGTGCTGGGTTCTCAAGTTCTTTCTCAATAGCCCTGATTTTGGGGAATTTGGAAAGGGCCTCGTCCAGGACGTATGTGGCATCGTTCAGCAACATGTTGACAAATTGTACAAAGAATTGCTTGTTTACTCTGAACAGCTGTTAGTAACTTGTTTGGGGTCTTGGCGTTAAACATTGCTCACCGGCTTTCTCGCGTCAGCTGTCGCTTGTAGTGATCATTAACCCAGACACATTTGATCACCTGGAAGATCTCATATCGGATGTTAAACTTGTCGTAGAATGCAGAATCAGCACCTGTAGACTCGCACTCGATGTAAAATTTCATCAAGCCCTTTAGAAGATGATCATTGGCAAATTGACTGCCAACAAGCTGATCGCCCAAAACGCCTCGCTTAAGGTGCATCAACGGCCAGGTAGCTGAGAAAAGCAGCGAGACCAGTGAAGACTTGAGATAGGGGTTCTTGATATACTCTGTTGAGCGAAGGAATGTCACGCAAAGCGCAATCATCTCGTCGCCAACGGCACTGGGAAGAATCTTAGGTAGCCATCTGTTCGATTGTTAGAAATGGGCTTTCACGGCGGAAGGACATGGAGACCTGCCTAAAGATAAATTTGAAGTTGTCTACGATATTCTGTAGCGTGTATTCAGGAAGACATGAGAAAACATCTGATTTCTCTGCGGGAAGGGGCAATCTATAATTGTCAGTACGGTAATAGTCATTTGCGCCATATCACATACTGTATTTCCTTGGACTCTTGGCCAGGCTTGTACTCTGATCGGGTTACCAGACGGAGCAGCCAAACAGCAACAATCCGCATGAAACGCAACGATGTGCTTTGCATTCGCTCGTCGAGCAACACGCCCTCAATGGACAACTTGAGACCGATGCTCTTTTCAAGCGCGTCAACATGTCTCTTGACAGCCTTGTCGTATTGCTCAAGTTGTACGGGGGCGCTGAGGAACTTGACACGTTCAGCCTCCATAGCCTGGACTCGCTTCTCCAAATACTTGATGTCTCTGTCCAAGTTTTTCAACTGGGAGTTGCAGGCTTCACTTCCGTAGTGATGGGCCGCCAGGTTCAAGAAAAAAGCTTCAGAGATGAAGTTCGTCTCGCCGGGCAGTTTGTTTGCGTAGAATGACTCCGAGTATGACTGGTCGGCGTTCAACTTTGTCTCATCTTTGATGTCTATCCGTGGTTGCTTCCTGAAATAGTTGTCGTCGATCTTGTTTACCTTGCTGAAGTCCATATCCATGAAAGGTTCACAAAATCGGTCTAGAATCGTGGTCACATTAATCATAAACCCATTAGATGCGACTTCCCGAGGATCCACCTGGATCGCTCTCCTCTTGTGGTTTGTGTTCATGATGTAAGCAAACCAATCCAGTGTTCGTGATCTTGTATCCTGGCCTGCCCGGATAAATGCATTTGTAATTGCAAAAAGGTCGTCTTGGTGTGTTCTCAACACCATTCGCAGGGCATCTTGAGCGGTTGTGATCCTGCCCTTGTCAAGGGCGCGAGCTCCAGGGAAGTAGCTCTTGATAACCTCACCCTGAAGTGGCGAAATTCGGAAGAAAGGGCCAAGGATAGTGTGCTTCTCGATGCCGGCAGCAGACTGGGCCATGTTGAAGCACGAGTGCTTCGCCAGGTTGACTATCAGAGGTGGAAACCTTGTGTAAGTCATCATAGCTTGGATGTACGGCTTGTAGTCCTGGTCCATGGTCATGCTACCTAGCCTGCTGCTGATTTGAACCATCGCGTCGTTGAAGAGAGCAGGGAAGGCTTCGTCATCGTCGAATCGCTTAATGGCTTCCTGAATGAAGTTAAAGCAAAGACCTCCCTCGTCCTGCACGCCTCTCAGGAGATATGGCACGAGTGTGTCATGCTTAGGGTTCGGTTGTCGCCTGCACGCAGGGTGTCAGAGTGGTAAATTCGACGCAGTAGGGCGTACTTACCCGTAAAGGTCCGGCATAGTCAGAGCGAATAAACAACCACTCATACACAAACGCTTTGCCTCTTCATGCACTTCAAATTTGGGCCCTTCGGTTACCTTGAACTGCATCGAAGACTTCACAGCTCGCTTCCAACATGGTAGGAAGTAGTTCATCAGGGGCTTATCCTGAGGATAACTACTAGCCGCCTCCATGAGAGCTTGGTCTAGTGTGTTGACTGAAAGTTTCAGAGGCTCCCCCGACTCGTTCAACTCTTCGTTCAGGTTCGGGAGGAATGTCAACCGTTGGCCATGACTGTTAATCATGTTATGCGGGTCGACTGTGATGCGGAAGATCTGTGAAAGTACTCGGTCGGCATAGTCGGCGTCAGACTCGGGCTGAATGTTGGAAGGTTTCGGGGAGGCTCGATCCGCTGAAGCAGCGTCGTCAATCTCAGATGCCAGTCTCTTGCGATTCACACGGGGGCTACCTGTTGGTTTCGACGGCTCTGCCTTGACCCCCAGCTTGTTGAAGGGGTTCTGGCTAGAGGATGCCGCCGGGGCAGAGGAAGTGATATTAATCTTGGGCCGTGAATCGGCATCGGATTGGGGTTTCGGCGTTGACGTTCGCGAGGGATTGGACGATTCGGAACCGGGTGCCTTGTTCTCGTCTGATACAGGCGTTGATGTCCCTAGCTTAGCGAGACGCCTTGCGCGGATCTGGAAGCCATAGCTTAGCATACACTCCTCATCATGAGTTCATCTCAAATCAACTTACCTGCTCCATCTTCTCCTTGTCTGGTGCGTCGCCTCCCGTCCACGATGGTTGCTCGTTGGGATCCATTGTCGAGGTACACGTCGGAAATGCGATGAGAATTGAGGAGGAGGTAGGAGGGACAAAGTGATGTCGGAAACAAGAAGTTGAAGACGGATGACAAGGCTGAGACGAGATGGGAGATCTATGAGGTGTGGACCCAAGCCTCACAAGTACAGTACGTAGTAGGATGGATGATGAGCTTCAGGTCGGGACGGACCTGAGGGTGGGGGAATCCCAGGCAGAACAGAGAGAGCTCTTTGACCTTTGGCGGGCGAAGTGGGGGGCGGTGAGGTTGCCTGCTGGGTACAGCAGTAGTAACGTTAGACTTTAGTGGCTGCTCACAGCTGTGGCGTTGAGTTCGCTGTGATAAAGGTACCTAGGTAGGTAGGTTGTCTGAATAGAAGGACCTAGAAGACTTGAAGCTCGCTTTGCAGTGTTTGTAATACCTGGCATTCAAGTGAATCTGTCATCCAAATATGGTAGGAATCAAACAGAATTCCCGGCGGTCAGAGCCTCAAGAGTTGTAATAAAACTATACCCAAACTCCGCAGTATTTTGTTAAACTCCGCTAGCTGCGGCAACGTCGCGGCTCACTCTGAAGGATGACTGCTTTGAGAATTTTATACTTACCTGGATCACCTATTCAACAAGGCAAGATTTGCATCGCATAAACTCAATGTTTCTACTTTGACTGAAAGTCTCGTTGGTAGTCTTTTACCAAAAGACAATAACTCTGACGTCAACTTCACAGAGTTTCAACTACAATCCAGCTACATGCCTGAAAAAGGAGGTACATCACGAGATGCAAGATCGTCAAACTAATAATATCAAACTCAAGTTGTCTGATTAAAGAATTCTAAGGTAGACTATCAACGCAACGCTTGACCGAACCAAGTCACAATATTTTTTCCGACCAAGCCTGTATGTTGATGCCGGGGTATCCCACGAACCGTGAATGCGCCAAAAAGAGAATTACAAGTGAAAGGCAAGTAAAGAAGAATAGTAACGGGTGACCCAGCTCAGCGAGCCCGTTATAGACGAGGGAGGTCTGCCCCTTCGGCGCTGGCTGAACGACGACGTTCCGAGAGACGAGGGCCTTCTACCGACCTGTCTCTCTGTAGAGTGGCCGTTGATCCGGAGCTCGCAGCCGCTCTTATGCGGCCTTCTTCGCGGCTTCGGTTCAGGAGCCAGTTGACATGCATTCGGATCATATTAATGTTGTTTCGTAGTTCGGTCACCTCTTCGCGGATTGGCATGATTTGGTTGATAGTCCACATGCTCTGTCGCGCCTCGAGATGCGTGAGATTCTGGTGAACCTCTTCAAAGCCAGCGTCGAGGTCTTGCATGGTGCGGTTGTCTCCCACGACAGAGTCACCAGCGCCTCGACGACTGAGAGCTGAGTTGAATTCAGTAATGCGTTGGTTGGTTTCGTCCTGGCGATTTTGTAGTTGCTGGACTTGTTGACCCAAATCTGTATAGGACTGGATGATTTCTCGTTGGGATCTGATGATCATGCCCGATGGTGTTTCTGGGTGGAATGCGCAGCCTAGGGTATGAGCGTCCATCTGTCCACGCATGACACGAGCCGGGCATCCGAACTCGCTGTAAAGACAGTTGACGACAGTCCCCTCGCATTCCAGTTCCTCATGAGCTTTGACCTGGCTGCGATAGACCAGCTTCCAGCAAGTCTCGCAGCGGGTCTTGCTCATGGAGCAAGATAACAAATGCAGCTCGCGGTCAGGGGCTTCGTAAGACAGTTTACAGTGTTGGCATATGTCCTCTTTGTGCGGACAAGTATCCTCTGTAGGCTTGGATCGTAGCCTCTTATCACAATTAGCGCCGGGACAGGTAAAGTCCTTGAACCGACATTCTGTAGTAGCGTGCACCTCGACGATCTCCCGACGGACTTCCGACTTGCATCCTCGTGCTTGATAAGGGCATTTAACCTTCAGGTTGTTAAGCTGTGTACGAATGAGTCGCGGTGCGCTGAAACAGTTGGGCCATGCTAGCGGTTCTCGGTCGATGGGACAAGCGGTCCCTGATGGACTAGAATCAATGCTCTGCCGTAGACATCGGTAACAAAATGTGTGATCGCAAGGAGTTGTAACTGGATCCACGAGAGGGTCGTGGCAGATAGGGCAAAGCAGGTTAGGGTCAGGCTCATCAACATATGTCAAGGAGTACATGTCGAAGATACAGTTTCCTCCATAGCGTTTAGGAATTCCGAGAGAAGAAGGGTGAGGAGAAGCCATAGGCCCCGTCCGTCGGTCGGAGTCGACATTCGGTATCAAAAGGCCTGTAGAATATGTAGGATCGATCCGAGCTCTAACATCTTGTCTGGCCTGATGAGGGACCTGTGCTCCAATATAGAAAGTATCTGGTGAGGGTGGTCGGACGAGGCTAGTGACGAGGTCGGGAGTTGGGGATTGTCGGCGCAAATTCCGGCGAGCGAACCGACGAGCTGCGGCCGGGCTTAAATGAATTCCATCATCGCTTGATTCGGAGGCGGATGTTAAAAGAGCAGGAGGAGCAGCTGTAGATGATGACGGTGTAGGAGTCGGTTGCTGAGAATCTCGAAGGGCAGTAGTGGTGGTGGTGGTGGCCGCCGTAGGAGAAGTTGTCGCCATGGTTGGTCGGGGTTTCGGTCGGTGATGGAATCGACTACCTAGGCTAGACAGGAACAGTAACAGAGGCAGAAGAAATTGAGGACTCGAGGTTGAGACATGTATTCGTATTTAGTGTGCGACGTCGTGATGACGCTCGATAAGCGGGGGGTTAGGTGTTTTTTGATGGAAATGGGAGAGAGAAAGAAAAGAAAGATCTCGATGTGCACATCAGGACCGTATTGGGCGGAGGAAGAGCCGAGGAGGCAAGGCCATGACCATGATGTGATACGGAATGGATTGGACGGTTGACGGGTTCTACACTAACAATTTTAGCGAGCGAGACTAGGATGTAGCATTTTGGCGGGGTCGACAAAAAGAAGCGGACCAGGAGAGTTTGCTTGGCGGACAAGAAAAACAGGGGTCGTTTTCTGGAAAACCTGGGATAATCATGAATTGAGGGTCTGGGAAGGACATTTTGGGAAAGTAATTGGGTCTTGGAGCTGGTAAATACTGCATGCGCTTTCTGTTCTGGGTATTTTCATTTACAAGAGTTCTGCTTTTGATGAAGTTATTCTCTCTTTCCCAAACATCATCAGTATCAAAATCCGTACCTGTCAGGGTCCTTGGCTAGTCTTTTTTTGTCAATTACATCATCGGTCCGTCCTCCCATTCCGCCTTACTTTCTTTATTCCACAGGGCAGCCCATGTTCCCCGCCCAGGTACAGTACAGAGTACCTCCTACCTACGCTGTGCTGTGATGTGAACCCTTCTTCTTCCTCCTTGGGCTTGGGCTCACCGTTTGACAGTTCTAAAAAAACAGGGGCTTTCCACTTTGGCATTGGAAAGAAACAAACAAGCTTCAAGCCAGGACCTTGCCTTTTCTATCCACTCTGAGTCGTTGTTTGGGCCGGCCTTGATTGCTTGGGCTTGGACTCTAGGTTCACTTAAGTCTTTCATTCGTTTGACGGGTCCTGCTTTTTCTAACGGCATTCCATTCCGTTCAAACTGACAGCGGCAATGCAAACCAACAGGACGGACAGGTTAAGTCAAGTTAGGCACGCTAAGGCTGCAGTGGCACTTTTGACAGCTCTCGATGTGTCTGTCCCTGTTCCATGATTGCCTCTGCCCCGATGCTTCCGCCTGTCGAGTTACCTTGAGGCCCCGTTACATTTGTTCGTCCTCCTAAACTCCCGTCTCATGCGGTTCCGTAAAAGGCCAGAGAAAAGGCCCGGGATCTACGGCTCCGCAATGGACTTTAGAGTTTGTAAAAATCATGGCAGAGAGGGTCTTGTCAACCCAGAAAGGAAAAAAAGTATTGCTAATCTACCGACGAAACAATGATATAATGAAATACCTTCGTTTTAACAACCTCGTTCACTGACTGAGTCATATGGTTTCAGCGTGACTTGTTTAACGGGGCGGCGAATGTTGCAGTATCGGCTCTAGTCTGAGGATCCAATGTTGAGGCAGGTCGTCACGAGATTCCAACCGACTTTGCAAGACAGGTCTATTTTTGATGAATCAATAGATAATGAGTCAGTGAGAGACCTATGATAAAGTCATATTAGAAAAGGCGGGGAATACAGTATCTGTCAAAACTTTGTTAAATTAATTCTAGATTACAAGAAACTTATGACAGAAACCGTACAGCTGCCGTAATAGTTGAAATTACTGTGAGTAACCCGAGGCACGATAAGAGCAAGGTGCATCAAAACGCCCCGATTCTTAACCAAAAAGACATGCATTAGAGGACAAACTTCTTCGGAAACTCCATCGTGTAGTAGACGTCTTGATCGAGGAATCTGATGTTCTCATTGTAATCGAGAATCATCATCGGGGCTATGGGAATAGGGTATGGACTTTCAGAACCACCAACCCACTTGGATGAACAAGGGTCGTCCATGGTGCATCTCCGTATCCTACTCAGCCTCCAATTCTGCCTCTGTTGAGCCTCACTTTCTCTCCATCACCAGAGCAGGCTCCCACAAGGCATCTAACAAGCTGACGTGGCAGGCATCGACCCGAGTCTGATTCGTCTCTCGAAGCTGCAATACAACGTCAGACGATCAGCCAAGATTTCGCTACAGCTACAGACGAGGAACGAGTATATGGCCTCAAATTGAACAAACATAAGACCGGATGAGCTTAACCGTCAATTTGCGGCTTAAGAAACCAACTTATTCACCTACACCTTCTCTTCTGGGTATGTAATACGGTACAGTAGCTGATTTAGTTCTGACAGGTAGGTAGGTAGAATTTGGCCCCCAACTCACGCTGCTTTAACGTGGTCTCCAGGCACTTTTAGCCTTACTATGTATGTAGGTATTCATTGTCAGGGACTATCGGGATCGACTGAGCAGTCATCCTACCTATTCAATGTCACCCAGTCCACAATAATATCCAATAATCAATTCTCAGAGGGTAGTCTTTTTGGCGAATCAGTGCTCAAACATGGTTTCATCAAACACAGCCACTCAAACAAAGAACCTCTTTCAACCTCCAAAACTCCAGACCAAGCCACTTATAATACTCAGAGGGGCATCATCTTGCAGAGCCGCCAGACTAAAATTTTTTGTTGCCTAATTGTCTGCGACGCTTCCTGAATGCACTGCACCCTCCTTCTTTCAGCCATAAGATACTGACACAGCCTTGCGCACCGCATGAGCCGACTCCGTGCCGTGATGGTCAGTAAAAGCGGCGGCGGCTTACAAGAGGCCAGGACGGGCTGCAGCTGCACTTACAGTACACTTTGCGCAATCGAATGTGCAACACGGGGATGTAATATTGTTACCTTGATCATCCGACACACGGATCATGGCCTATCTGAGTAACAGATGTAACCAGTGGGTGTTAATAACGGTTGGCTATGGTTGAGTATATAGAGTTCAGGTTCCTGCCCCAACGAGGGTGCAACTTGAAAGATTCGTCCTCCAATATTTGACTTTTATCTCCCAATCTCCGTTATCGTAATTTATTCTACAACTATGACGCCTGCACAACCTTCTCCTGCTGGCCAGCCGGCCCCAAACACTCCCAAACCGAAACGCAAGAATCTCGGCCCCCAAGCTCTTGTATCTAAGTTCTGGAAGAAGTACCACTCCAAGACCCCGGGCAAGGTCACCTCTATCTTCCCTCAAGATCTCTACGAGCCCCTCCTCAAAGATGCGGACTCGTCATACCCCAAATCTCGCAACGCAGCACAGAGCTATGAGGCTGCTGCTAAAGACTGCCGAGCTCGAGTTCGTGCCGTTGTCAGAGAGTGTGAGCGTACCAATGCAAAGTTCAGCGATCCCGACTTTGATATAGAGTCCGACTTTGCCTCACATCAGGATAACTGTCTTTATGGCCTTGCCAGAAGCTTCTGCCCTATCTGTGGAAGTGATAGTAGTGACGAGGAGGACTTGGAGTACGACTCTCCAAATGTCCCTCCGCGAAACAAGAAGAATCGCGATCGTAAGCCCGGCGATACGCCAAGAAGTAAGAAGCGTGTCAGCAACACGAATAACCTGCGGGGGACTGGCCTATTCCACAGAGGCTACATCTGTCGGAGAGACAGACCCGGTTCGGTCCATCGAATTCCTTGGATCTTCGAAAACCCCCAATTCACCGTCGATGGCTTTTCTAGCTCAGACATCAAGCAGGGTGCGACTGGCAACTGCTGGTGGCTGGCTGCTCTTGCCACCATCGCCCATCGCAAAGATCTGATGAAGAAGATCTGCGTTGCACGAGATGAAGAATGTGGTGTCTACGGCTTCGTCATATACCGCGATGGAGAGTGGATCTCGACTGTTGTGGACGATAACCTCTACATGAAGCACAAGGACTTTGGGGAGGAAAGCCAGATCTACGACGCCACTCTCAAGAAAGCACGCCAATACAAGAAGCAGAAGCAAACTGGTTCCGAGTCTTTGTACTTTGCCAAGTGCGAGGACCCCAACGAAACTTGGTTACCTCTATTAGAGAAAGCAGTGAGTTAGAAAGCGCTGTTAAGCTATGCAAGAGCTAATATTGTTAGTTTGCCAAAGTTCATGGTGATTACCAAGCTATGGAAGGCGGATGGGCTGGAACTGCTGTCGAGGATCTCACCGGCGGCGTAGCTACTGTAGTTGCTGGAAACAGCGTGCTTCGTAAGGAGCGACTGTGGCGAGAAATGCTTGGATCGGATGGTGAAGATGGAGAGTTTGTCTTTGGTTTGTCTGCAAGTGGTCCTGGTGACGAGCATAAGAACGGGATTACGCTGCAGCATGCTTATTCCGTGCTCAAAGTCGCCGACGTAGAGAACGACGAGGGCGTGAAGCTTCGGTTGGTCAAGATTCGGTGAGTGTTCTCCGATCGGTACTGCACCTGCCTTCTGACTTGTTTAGAAACCCCTGGGGACAGAAGTCCGAAGCTGGCCAAGGCGCATGGCATGGTCCTTGGTCAGATGGCTCCAAGGAGTGGACCCCGTACATGATTAAGAAGCTGAAGCACGAGTTCGGCGACGACGGTGTCTTCTGGATGTCTTTCAACGACATGCTTGACAGCTTCAAGTGGCTGTACAGAACCAGACTCTTTGATGAGCGATGGACTGTGGCTCAGCAGTGGTTGAGTGTAAGTATCTCGTGGCTTACCGGTTACCTCAAGAAGAAGTTTGTCGTCGAGGTGAAAGAGGAAGGCATGGTGGTTATTGTTCTTTCACAGGTATGGTCTGCCCCTTAGAGTTGAAAGTCAACAGTCCTGACACCCTCCAGCTTGACGACCGTTACTTCACCGATTTGAAGGGACAGTACGAGTTCACTCTGAACTTCCTTATCAAGTCAACCGAAACCCAGAAAACCATCTGCGATGTACGTCCGGTGCACCAGTGGGACCGCCGTTCAGTCAACTGCGAAGTCGAACTAGAATCAGGTACCTACGAAATCATCCCCAAGATCATGGCCGAGAGACACGTTTGGAGGCCAAGGGTAGAGAAGATGGTCAAGAGGGCAGCGGACGAGAACCCCAAGAAGCTACGTCAGATAGGTCTGCAGTACGATCTCGCCCACGCGAAAGGTGGAATAGTAGACGAGGACGAAGCTCTTCGCAAGAAACGAGAGGCCGAGAAAAAGAAGAAGCTCAAGGGTAAGAAGCAAGAGGACAAGAACAAACAGATGGCTGAGGCAATGGCACGGATGGAAGCGGCAATGGTGGCAATGAGGCACGAGTACAACCAGACTCTCAACGAGAAAGAAAACGGAAAGGAGCGAGACAGAAAGGAAGAGTCGACCGATGAGAAAAAGAACGATGACGAATCTGACTCCAAAGGATCTACCGTCGAGACAAAAGCTGACCAGGCGCCTCCAGGGACTTGGCCAGAAGATTCTGCAAAGAGCGACTTGGATGTTCCGAAACATTCTGAAACATTGGTCGAGCCAAACAAGGAGCCGTCTTCTCATGATACGAGCCAGGCAATAGATGAGAAGAGAAGATTGCCTGTTCGAGTACCATCTCCTCCTGATTATCGCCGTGGTCCCCCACAACCATCGGCATCACCGATCCACTATCAGAATCGATATCAAGATAATGATGATCAATATCAGCGTCCTGACCAGAGTTCTCTTCGCAACAACCGGCGGATGACCATGACCGACTACAGCATGGACCAGTACCCCGTGTTTACACCTCCCACAGAACCTGCTTCTGAGTCGGACCGTGACAGCTCAGACTCTGGCTCCGGTTCTGGCTCCGATACAGTGTCTGACGACAACTCATCAAGCTCAGACAGTGATGCCGTGAGTTGCTACCCACGCCGGCACTATCGCCAGCGCAAGAAGCAGCCTTGGAATGCCGTGTGCGTAATCGGCCTCCGAGTCTACGCTCAGCACTCCGGCATCAAAGTAAGCCTCGCAGATCAGAAACGCGACGAGGCTATCGAGCTCGTGGCACCAGAAGGAAGCAGCGCAGCTGGTCCGACTGAGTAACTCGCCAACTAAGCTTGAATTGGGTGAAGGATGCGGAGTCGACACAGGAGTGTTTGATACACGCAAGGAAAAGAAGCGCATTGGTGGTTTAAGTTATGCGAGAGGCTAGTCCGCGCCGGTAGTTGACTTGGTGAAATTGTATTGGACGGATGAACAAAGAGGTCAAGGCAGTACATGCATACAACACAGACGGACGATCGATAATCTCGGCAGAGGTCTCCTCAATTGTTTCTGTAAACGCACATAGCGATGTTAATCACTTACTTTTTTAGTTACATGTCATAAAACAAGAATGGTACTACTATTTCTCACATCATAGCGAGGTGGATATTCCTCAACCAACTTAGACTAAACTAAGGTTATGGTCCGAAATGCAATTTAACGACAACACGACTCGAGTCAGTTATCGTCACTTGATGGATAAGATGTGGCTGCAACTGCTCATGATTGATTATCTTGCTTTGTGCAGTTAATATATCATCTAAAGCCCGGGCTATCCCCACGTTTCAAATTAAGCAGAACCTCGGCCTAAGCATACAAAGAAACATAACCACCACGTTATCGCGGTATAGTATAGATAGTTATTATTAGTGAAACACAACGTGCGTCTCAGATTCAAGCCACCCCGTTGAAGAAAAAGAAACGAAAAGTCCATTCTAGAATAGCCTCACCTGTCGTCTTGGCCCATCTCATCTCTTTTTTTGTCTGTCATCCTGCCCGTTTCAACGCGCACGGCCTCGAGCCACCGTTTCATCCTGATCTCTCCTTTTGGTACGAGCGTCCCTCGTTTCACCATGGCCCTGTCCTCTCCACCGAATACCCTTATGAGCCTCTCGGGATCTACAGGCAAACCTCACGGTTAATGATCGACGAGGCTCGTTTTTTTTTTTTTTTTTTTTTAACGGGCTGGGCATATTGACTAAAACTTACATGGACACGGGGGGGGGGCGGGATGATGATCTGATGCAGGGCTGGAAAACTCCGCGTACCAGATTGATGAAAGGGACTCGGTAGCTTATCCGTGTTGGGTAGACTTTGCGGTGCGTGAACAAGCTCGGATGAATTCCATCACGATGCATGGGTTGAGAGAGAAGACGATGGGCTTGAGCGTGCGGCTATCGTTTGAGAAAGAAAGAATTCATATATAATATGCTTCAAAGTTCCTTCCAGAGATTCGAAACCAGAGCCATCTCAACTCAGCAACAGTTACATTCTTTCCACCTTTCTTTTCCTTTTCAACGTTCGCTTCTATACCAAATCACCCTTTCGTTTAACAACGGCCTGAAATCCTTCATCATGCTTTACACATCTCTTCTCGTTGCTCTTGTTCCTTTGGCAGTGGCTGGTCCCATTGCTCCTCGAACTTACCCTCTGCCTGGTGTCGGAGGCGGATCTTCTGGAGGTTCCGCTAGTGGCTCTGCAGGAGGTTCTGCTGGCGGTTCTGCCGATGGTTCTGCCGGCGCTGGTGGCTCCGGCTCCGGCTCCGGGGATTACACCACTCCCACCGCTGGCTCTGGAGACTGCTCTTCTTGTTCCGGCTCCGGCGGACTCCCTGCCGTTCCCACAGATCTTCTCGGCAAGCTCCCTGGTCTTGGGGGCGGTGGTTCAGCTGGCGGACTCCCCAGCGCCCTTCCCACTGGACTCCTAGGCAAGCTCCCTGGTCTTGGAGGTGGTGATTCGACCGGCGGACTCCCTGCCCTTCCTACCGGTCTTCTCGGCAAGCTTCCTGGTCTCGGCGGCGGTTCTGGTGGTTCTGCTGGTGGTCTGTTCCCTGGCATTGGAGGTGGTTCTGGTGGCTCTGCCGGTGGCCTGCTTCCTGGTCTCGGTGGTGGTGACTCCAGTGGTGGACTTCCCTCTCTTCCTACAGGCCTCCTGCCTGGTGGCAGTGGCGGTGGCTCCGGTTTGATCCCCGGACTCGGAGGTGACAGTGGAGATGATACCGGAGATGACGCCGGAAATGCGTCGCCTACCACTCCCTCTCCCGAGCCTTCTTATACTCCCCCCTCTGGCTCTTCCGGCGCTGGTGGCTCCGGTTCAGGAGCTTACCCAACCCCCGGAGGCTCTGCTGAAGGCTCTACTGGTGGTTCTGCTGGAGGTTCCGCTGGTGGCTCTGCTGGAGGTTCTGCTGGAGGTTCTGCTGGAGGCTCTGCTGGAGGTTCTGCTGGAGGTTCTGCTGGTGGCTCTGCTGGAGGTTCCGCTGGTGGCTCTGCCGGCGGTTCTGCTGACGGTTCAGCTGGCGCCGATGGCTCTTCTGGAGGCGATTACGCTCTCCCCAGTGCCGCCGCTAAGCACGACTCTCGCGGCCTCTTTGATAGCTTCATGTCAGGAGGTTCATCCGGCTCATCGGACTCGGCAGCCTCATCCGGCTCTCCTTTCGGTGGTCTATTGGGCTCCGGCGCAGCCGGTGGCTCTACCATGAACGGCCTCGAGGGCGACTGCAAGGACGTAACAGTCATCTTCGCTCGCGGCACCACTGAGCCCGGCAACGTCGGCATGGCTGCCGGACCCCCTTTCTTCAGTGCCCTTGAGGAGAAGGTCGGAAAGGACAAGGTCGCCGTTCAGGGTGTTCCCTACGCTGCCGACGTTGCTGGTATCATGCAGATGGGCGACAAGGCCGGTACTGAGAAGATGTAAGTGAGACCAAACTCTTTGTAGGAAAAACACAATACTAACAAGAAATAGGACCGCCCTTGTACAGCAGGCTGCTAAGAAGTGCCCTCAGACCAAGATCGTCATGTCTGGATACTCACAGGGTGCCATGCTGGTTCACAATGCCGCCAGGGCTCTTCCTGCTGATGTCACTGCCAAGGTCGCTGCTGTCGTCAACTTTGGCGACCCCTTCCAGCGACAAGCCATCCAGGGTGTTTCCGCTGACCGTGTCAAGATCATCTGCCACGCTGGCGATGGTGTCTGCGCCGGTACTGCTGCCATCACTCCCGACCACCTTACCTACAGCAAGGATGCCGGTACTGCTGCTGCCTTTGTTGCCAGCAAGATCTAAATAATACAAGAGGGCTCTACATGGGAAGTGATTAGTATGAGATTATGAAAGGATTACCCGGAGCAGAGCTCTCGGGCGGTGAGGGATGAATTTTTCTTATGACTTTGTCTATACCTTTTTAGCTACTACGTAGTGATTTATATACTGTTGTTTTGTGTAATCTTGATCTGTTTGGTGTGTGAGGCCGAGCTGGATGTCATTAAATGTAGTTTCTGCTTATTGATTGGAGTTGCCGTCTTTGAGAAGATCAGAACGTTGTGCCAACTTTAAGAACTCCTTTAATAGGCAAAATGTTGGCGAGGCATGCTGGGAATTTAAGAGAAGGCGGAATAAGCGATGTCGATGTTAAAATGTGTCTTAGGAATTAGCTTAGGTAGGAACCTTGTCAATTGGTTTCTCATCGAATGCCAGTATTTGAATGTCGTGGGTAGAACAGGGCAAGAATGTTGGTCTTGTGTCCATCCTGTTTACTGAGTGTTGGAAGAATAGTTGGAGCTGGTGTTGGAAGGTAACAGTCTCGTGCCATTGGAAGTTGATACAGAGGAGTGGGAAAGGAAGGTCGTGCTGTCCGTCATCCAAAATTACGCTTCAATGGATATATACTTCGATTGGTTGTCTGTTTTCAACAAAAAACAGGGGATATGGTGTAGGGGTATCACGTTCGCTTTGCATTGTTTCGAATGCTTGCGAAAGGCCGGGGGTTCAAATCCCTCTGTCTCCAAACCTTTTGCCATTTGTGATCGGAATGTCTTTTTAGCTACCTAGACTAAGAAGTGGTCATTGCAACTCTACTTTTAGCCTCGACAACCCTGGTAAAGTACCTCGGTACTACAGAGAGGTAGAACCAGGGCCTACCTAATATTCTATGTGTCCTCTGGAAGCAACAACACTCTCTTGTCTTACAACTCTTGTTGATATTCCGAAGCTTCCACTAAGAATAATGACCAAAAACAACTCTGAACAATCAATCCCATGAGTAACCGAAACCAACCGCATCAACTTCAATGCCCAATCAGCATAAACTCAATTGCTCTTTTATCAATGACAAGTCAGCCAAGCAGCAGCATGTGATATTTCTGCCAGGGGTGTTTGTGTCTGGGGGAATTTCTATTTAGACACGTGCCGCTACCAGCCATGAATCATGTGTTACAAAGCTTGCATTCCTCGTTCCTTTTTTTCCCCATCGAATTCCTCTTTAGCCTTTGTTCTAGTTAGCCGACTTTGGCTTTTCGGGGCATTTCTTCCAGGTGATGGGATGGATGGTATGAAGTTGTGATGTTTGCGACAGAAGAGGCTTGAGATCTCGTGAGCAGTGAAAACAAACGTGGCAGTTGGTTACATACCTTGTCATGTCTTGGAATACGTAACTTAAATTGAATATATCAATAGACTTGGTATTCTAGAACAGAAGATGGTGGTGAATTATTCCCGAGACTACCGTATCGACGTCATGCCCCCCACAGAGGAACTACGGTACTACGTACCTACAGTACCTAAGTAGGTACTATAGTGTAGGTAGTAGGTAGTATTATGCCCCCCCGCGTTTTCCCCCAGAATATGGTAGAGAGAGGTAGGCACTTTCACATGTCAGTCAGTTTGTCTGTCAGTAAGAGATGAAAATAGTACTTACTTAGTCCAGGTATTAACTATAGTACATTAAGTACCAAGAACCAAGTATCCAATACCAAAACATGTCACGGTCACGAGTCGTCATCCTACTCGGCTCTCACTCCGAATTGAGCTTGACATGATCAACAATCGAGCCTTGGATTATGTATACTGTACCTTAGTACTTACTTTCTATCAAGTTACATACAATAGATGGCATTTGACTTTTTCCCAACTCTCTTCTTTTATGACATTCGCAGCCTTGAAAAGCCAAAACTCTTTATTCCATTACTGTGCCTTTTCAACAACGCGACCGTTGTAACGGTATAATTGGTGTTGCAACTCAAACTCACGATAAGCATCTCGCAACCCTGCTTCTATCCTTGTCCCACCACCGAGGGTGTTTGAGTCGTGTTGTTGCTGTCTGTCGTCTTTCATGTGAACGGCTGCCACTTTACCCGAAAATACTAACGACACCATGTGCTTGGATTTCAACTAGTTTCCCTTTGTCTGTTCTTCATCTTTTACTTACATATTCATTCGCATTGCTCAAATAATACACTTTCAGACTTGATCTGGTGAGTATGATAGATCACGTCTTGGGACGGCCTTCGGTCAAGTCTCGACGACTTCAAGTCCTCGCAGTCTTGACCTTTTGGTCTGCCTACTTAGTCAAGTAAGACTCCATACTCCAGTTCCCTTCTTTCCATCAGTATACTAACGGACTTAGGGGTCATAAGCATGGTCCCCCCGGTGCTCAGTTCTTCTCAAGACTCTTCTCCAAACGCCTTACAGCATGGCAAACAGTCGTCATAACCATGATCTACTTATACGCCGCCCGCAACTTCAGCACCCTCGTCGGCCTCGCCAGTCCAGAGCCCTTGGCCAACATGTACGATGCCACCTACTACCGAGCCACATGGGTCTTGACAGCGCTGGACGCTGGTTTCTGGACAGCCATGAAGATCAAGACAAAGTGGTTGCGCGACATGGCCAGCATCGTCTTCTCACTCTTCTATCTCGTTGCTGCTGAAAAGGCGGACGAAAAGGTTCGAAAGGTCAGAGGCATGATTACTGTTGAGCATCTTCGTGTCTCTTGGAATAAGGGCACTTCGCCATATTTGAGTTTCTTCCAGGGACTTATGCGACCGCGTTTTATGCGTTGGCCTCCGAGACAAGTTCGAATCCCGCGACCTGCCGATAGCGATTACAAGGAACCTGTTCTTGCGTGGTTGTACTACGATGGACCATTGTCAGATCTTGAGCGCCATGATAGAATCATTTTGGATATTCCGGGTGGCGGTTTCGTCGCCATGGATCCTCGCTGCAACGACGACAAGTTATTCTCATGGGCGGCCAAGTCAGGACTGCCTATTCTCAGTCTCGACTACAAAAAGGCACCCGAGTTTCCATATCCATACGCGCTGAACGAGTGCTTCGACGTTTATAGGACCCTCGTCAACACCAAGGGACGATGTGTAGGCTTACCAGGCACAGAGGTTCCTCGAATCATCATCACGGGCGATAGCGCTGGAGGTAATCTCGTAGTCGCTGCGACCTTGATGATTATGGAAACAAGACATCCGGCGTTCCGCAGACCAGGACAAACAGACCTACCGGCTCCTGATGGCCTTGTCTGTTTCTACCCGGCGCTGGATATGAATATTGGTAACTGGATGACTGACGAACAAATGTCTCTCATCAAGGACCGCAAAATGAGGAAGACGAACCGCAGAATTATGCGACGCAAGAGCATGCAGTACAATGAGCTTGTGGGAACTCCTCATCACTCCGACGATGAAGAAGACGGGTCACCGCCACCAGATACCAAGCTGAACGGCAAGTTGAACGGCTTGACGACCAAAGAAGCTCTTATTGCGGCTTCCCAAGGACCTAAAAGTCCACATCCCGAGTTCTCACACGTCGGACCTCGATCTCTGAGCATTCCCAAAGAAACTCCAGAAGCCAATGGAAAGGACCCATCTCACCAGGTCGAACCGATGAAGACGCGACTCGCTACTTCATCAATGATCTCTTACTTCAATGATCGAGTTCTCACACCAGAAATGATGCGAGCCATGATCATTTTATATATCGGTGCACACAACCGACCTGATTTTAGCCAAGATTACCTCCTTAGTCCTGTCCTAGCACCTGAAGCTTTGCTGGTTGAGTTCCCCAAGACATACTTCATGACAGGAGAACGAGACCCTCTAGTTGATGACACAGTTATCTTTGCGGGAAGACTTCGTCGCGCTAAAGAAGCTGCATTTGTACAGGATGGAAGTAACGGAGCAGAGTTCAACGACCGCGATGCCGCGGAAGTAATGCTGATCCCCGGCACATCTCACGGTTTTATGCAGTTCCCAACTGTCTATCCTCCCGCCTGGAGGCACTTTGAACGATGTGTCGATTGGTTCGACCAGTTATTCGAGCACGCACATGTCATGCGCGTACGCAACGACAGACAAGCCAGAGCCGCAAAGTCACAAACTAACGGCTTCGGCGTCAATGGTGACGGAAGACATCACATGCGTACTGAATCCAGTGGCGAAGAAGATAAGCCCCTAGAAATCAGTATGACAAAGATGAACCAGCGACGAAGTTCCAACCAAGCTTCGCCGCCTTTACAGAAGCAGGACTCTATAACATCAGAGTTTGATGATAGCAGAAGCGGAGAAACCACACCGCGGGCGCCCACGAATAGATATTTTTCAGTGAATGGCGATAAGAATGCCAAAAATGCGTCTCGGCGGAAGAGCGTGGGGTTGAGTAAGAGTAAGAATAGAAACAAGTCTCTTATCAAGCTCAAGAGCTCTGATGATCTTCTTGGTCGGCGTATGCAGGGTCTTGCGAGTGGATTGACGGGGATGGTGGATGACGACGATTGATCGAGCGGAAGCGACGGGATCTTGCATGGTCGGGATATTTACTGCATGATGATTAAGGGTTTCTGATACAGCGAGATGATATGCATTGGATATGTGGGCTGTATGTTATGTTCGGACAAAGGACGCATAGGGTGAGATGGAGCATGCATATACTAGCGAAGGCACATATGTTTGTATAGTTGGATTTATGAAGATATGATGATTGTTTGTAGATACACACAAAGGACACCCTTCTTAGATCGTTTAGCACAGTTGGCAAGTTTGATGTTCATGTAGCCGAGCTTGCGAAGAATTAACCATTAAACCGCTGAAATCCATGAGTCTTCTAGAAAACCGAAGGTAGATTCGGGTATGGTAGACGAGCCAAGACTTGATGGTATGGGTGTCAGGACCCAGCCCAACGGACCGTTGCGCTATGGGCCAGGATAAGTTAAGTGGTGTCGATACTGGTGTAAAGGTGCATTGATGTCATTCTTGGAGGGAAATACACTGTCATTGCTTATTCAGTATCGTTGCAGATTTATTCAGCCACCCTTATGCTGACCGACATTTCTGACTTTCAACAATGCAAGTCAAGGTATGGGTACTCCGTACAAAAGGCCTGTTGTAGCAGTCACTTACGGACAGCGACCGAGAGATGCAAATCATACGGACACAAAGCCTGGGAATACATAGATAGATACTAGGGCGGACATGGCAGGCAGGGCATAAAAGGGGGCGGACGGACCGTGTTTGTGTCAGAGCTCTCTTCAGTTTCTCGGTGAGTAAAACACGCAACTCATGATGAGCAAATAAGCGGGAGCTGGGCCGATTGGACATTCATGAATCCCTGACGGTTTTTCAATCCGGGGAGTATTTGACTGAGCTGAGCTGGGGATAACACGCCACTTGAATCGGGTCATCACCACACGGAGAAACCGGACAGGCTTCAAGGGTCTTAGTAATACTCGAGAGTCGTTTTGGGGGGATGATGTGTACGCGTTGTTTGAGGAGAGTTTTGTTGATCCTTGGGTGTATATTCGTAATGTATGCCGCTGGCTTATGATGGCCTCATGTGGAAGGATGTCATGTGTATGTTATGAGCGTAGCGGGTAATGGCAAGATGAATAATCTCAGCCATTTGCATGATACATACCGAGGTATGTGGGAGTCACTTTTTTAGTACTTTTAGTGAGAGATATACTTGACGCTCGGATAAAAAGCTCTCTGTAGTAGCAAACCTTTAGTAGGTCCTTTACTGTACAGTCTGTACGGAAGACGGCCGGGGTTGTGGGTCTTGATGCCCGTTTTGCCGGCCGGCACCCTCCGTGATTGGGCCGCACCTGTTGGCCGGGCTGCTGTCCGACATTTCCTATTCATTCAGCCCTGTAAACATTGATAAAACAGAGCACAGTGACAGCAAGTAAGTACCAGGAAAGCCTACGACCATTCGAATCTAACTGTATTTGAAATTGTTCAAAGATTCGGAAGCCTCAATCACCCAGAGCTATTACCTTGATGCCCAAGAGCAAGGATATGCTATGCTGCAAATCATCAAGAACGTCAATCAACGATGACACTCATTATAGTCCATAAGAGTGTCAGGTTCTCGACAAGGCAATAGAATGGGGGCATAGCAAATACTAACATGAGACACAAGATGCAAATGTGACCACAAGAGCAAACTTTGGGGGTTCAAGCGTCCACACGATCAAGGCATTCTCCTCAACAGAACCCGATGGAAAGAAACGAAGAAAGCTGAGGCAAAGGAGTAATGGCATCCATCTACAGCAAACAGTGCACACCGACTTTACCTGGGGAAATGCCATCACAAAAAACCATGCAACATTATAGTTGTGCATCGTTACAGACGAAACTCAGCGAATAGGATCAGGTTCCCGTACCTGTACCCCAAAGGAACAAGGGTCATGTACTGCGTCTGATCCGATACGATTGCTTCATCTGATTTCTCCCCAAGCAGAAAAAGACCGCAGCCTAACAATTCTACCCCTTTTGCTGGTGCTAGGAATACTATGAATTTTGGGGAGGCAATGACAAAAACATCAGATGCTTTTCTCCTCCAAAGCCCCAACATCATCCCTGCCCGGATTCTAGAACCCGATAACCGCGTGTTTTTCTTAAGGAAATGCTTTTTCTTGCGGCTTCATGGGCAACTGAAACGAGACACGTACCTGACCGAGTTACCCGAAAGAGTAAAAAGGGGGGTCATTTGGGGCCACGCAAGGTGAAGTAAATGAAGTAAGGTGAGCTGACCTGGCCTGACTTGACTTGACTTGACCTGAGAGGGAGGAAGACAGAACCCCAAAGTTGCGGGTTTTCCTGTTACTCACTATTCTAGATAGGAGGTCAGGTAAACACGAATATTACCACTCATTTCCTCATTCAGACACAAAACGTGAGGCCGCCCGTATACGAAACCTGTCGAATTAAAACATGATAACCTCAAAGAGATGTAGCAAACTTGGTAAGGAAATATATGAGGGATATACAGAAGAACCAATGCTAGAGACAGAAAGGTAGGTACTGTACCTACTTGTGTCGGTGTAAGTCAAAATAGCTAGCTAGCTAGGTAGCACAGAGTATCACCGAGAGACGACAAGGGATATCGTAATCGTCATCATCTGCATCATCATCATGCTCTGCGACGAAAACAAAAGCACGGACAAAGAGTGCCGATAGTCTATAACTAGGTAAGATACTAAAAAAAAAAAAAGGAGAAAGCGGGTTTTACTCGGTCGGTATAGATCAGGTAGTTTTCAGGTATCTTTTGCGTGTGTATCTGGTGGGTAAAAGAGAGGTACTGTACAGCATATAATACGTCTCTTTCGGGAAGGGATGAAATGGAATGGCCTAACTAGGTCGGTCGGTCAGTCAGGTAAGGAACAGGGCTGTGCTTTGTTTTCAAGCTCACGCCTCAGTTGAGTTGAGCTCTCTCTCTCTCATACAGCTTAGAATCAGGTACCGTAAGTTACAGGCCTCACTCAATGAATCAATGGATGGATACTATCCATTCATCTTATGCAACCCCCCGTGCCGAATTTCCATGCTCCTTTTTTGGAGGCATTTATTTATTCACGTCCTTTTGAGAGAATGATTTAAAAAGTCGGCGGCTCTGCCTTTCGACAAGGTCTTTTGATTTCCTCTTGATTTCACACGTATCACTTTTTTCCTTTACCATCTGTCACCCATACTCGCTCAAATTGACTTATATCACCAAGTCTCTTTTGGAGTTATCCCTCTGTCTGTATCATTGTTACCTCTACATTACATCGTGTATTACACGTCCTTTCTCCCCTCATATTGCCGACCTTTCCGCTTTACCTTTACCCCTCCACTGAAGCTCTTCCTCTTTGCTACTAAGCCAAAAACATTCCATCTGCGGCTTGCCGTCATTGCCAGAAGAGTAGCCAACTAGAGAAGCCATATTCATCTCCAACGCGCCACAAAAAACAACACCAACACCACCACACACGAGAAAAACCGGCTGCTCCCGTTTTGTTTCCATTTTTGGCCTATCACATCCAAAACCTTTTTCTTGGTGGTTTTGACACTACCTACCTAAACTACCTACCGTATCATAATAACTAGGTACAAAAAGAGAGCTTACCCCTCCTTCATCATGAGTCTTGCTCAGCATTCTGGAAGTGAGGCTGCTTCGCCTGTTCCCATCATTGAAACAGACGAGCAAGGAAATCCTGTAAAGTCAAGTAAAACAAACGGATATTTCTCCTCTTCAAAACCTCATACTTCTTCTTCGCTTGTTGACGACATGGCTCATCTCTCTGTTGTCGGCGGTGCTCACCGCGGAGACGACTCTGACGCTGCATCTGTTCGCTCTACCAGCTCCCGGAAGCCTCAGATGCAGCTAGCCAGCTACGAAGATGGCTTCGCTACCAGTGTTTACGGCTCTCGCTTCGCGGGTATGGACCTTCCCAGGCATCATATGCCAGAGAACGAGATGCCCCGCGACATCGCCTACCGCATGATCAAGGATGATCTTAGTCTCGACAACAACCCGATGCTCAAGTAAGTAATGACGCTGCATATACGAAATCAACTGTGCTAATTTACTATTTCCAGTCTGGCTTCTTTCGTTACTACTTACATGGTACGTACAACAACTAACTAATTCCTTGACTTTTCTGGTTCCGGCCAAGTTCATGTCCTGCCAAGCCATCGATCTGATCCCCGCTCGCCGCCAGCGGAGACGGAACCATTTCTTGGCTCTGGAGATCATGACAGGACGCTACGACGCCAACCCATGCACTAAACTGACCCACCAAGACTCCTCTGAATAGCTTCACTAACACCCACACTCAGGAAGATGAAGCCGAGAAGCTCATGGCAGAGTCCTTCTCCAAGAATTTCATCGATTACGAGGAGTACCCTCAATCAGCTGATATCCAGAACCGTTGCGTCAACATGATTGGTGATCTGTTCCATGCACCTCCCGGTTCATCAGTCGGCACATCTACCGTCGGCTCATCAGAAGCCATCATGCTCGCTGTTCTCGCCATGAAGAGGCGCTGGAAGAACCGCAGAATCGCCGAGGGGAAGAGCACGGAACACCCCAATATCGTCATGTCTTCTGCTGTCCAGGTCTGCTGGGAAAAGGCTACTCGTTACTTTGAGATCGACGAGAAGCTCGTGTACTGCACGCGTGATCGATTTGTCATGGATCCCGAAGAGGCTGTTGGTCTTTGCGATGAAAACACTATTGGTATGTGTGCTATTCTTGGAACCACTTATACTGGTGAGTATGAGGATATCAAGGCCATGAACGATCTTCTCGTCGAGCGTGATCTTGACGTCCCAATTCACGTTGATGCTGCCAGTGGTGGTTTTGTGGCTCCTTTCGTCGTCCCTGACCTAGAATGGGATTTCCGATGTGAAAAGGTCGTCTCTATCAATGTCTCAGGTCACAAGTACGGTCTGGTCTACCCTGGTGTTGGTTGGGTCATCTGGCGATCTCCCGAGTACCTCCCCCAAGAACTCGTCTTCAACATCAACTATCTCGGCGCCGACCAATCCTCCTTCACCCTCAACTTCTCCAAGGGTGCATCACAGGTCATCGGCCAATACTATCAGCTCATTCGTCTCGGCAAGCACGGCTATCGCGCTATTATGAGTAACCTCACCCGTACTGCCGACTACTTAACAGAAACCCTCGAGAACCTAGGCTTCGTCATCATGTCAGAACGATCAGGTGCTGGTCTCCCTCTTGTTGCCTTCCGATTCAAGACTGTCGAGGAAGGCGGCGACCCAGATCGATACTACGACGAGTTTGCCCTCGCTCACCACCTCCGCTCTCGAGGTTGGGTCGTTCCCGCCTACACCATGGCTCCTAACTCTGGGGTCAAGATGCTGCGCGTTGTTGTACGAGAGGACTTTACAAAGAGTCGATGTGACCAGCTCATCTGCGATGTCAAGCTGTGTCACGGTCTTCTCAAGGAAACCGATCAGGAATCGATTAAGAAGCGTGAGGAGTACATCAAGAACCACATTGTTGCTATGGGCCGTGGAAAGCACGCGCATCCCGTTTACCAGGTAAGCCATCACTGTCCTTAGAAACAACCATCCCATAACTAACGGTCTATAGGGCGAGCAACATTCTCTCCAGGGCAAGCATGGCAAGACACATGCTATTTGCTAAACTAACATAGAAGGGATGGGTTATTTATGAAGGCTTTGGCGTTGAGCGCTATAATGAAGCGTGCTATGTATATGAATGAGCCATGTATCCATTTTGAATAAGACCACATTACTTTCAAGAAACCTGTAAAAATCCCATTTATATGTGTGTGAAATCATTATGTAGACCCAGCTTATTCCACCCAAGCCTCCATCAAAGTTTCGTTTCCGGCGACGCCTATAGCATATCGATGAAGATTTTCGAACTCCGATACAAAACGTAAATCAGTATATGGTATCTAGCCTTTTATCTAGCTCCGCTCTCTACTCATCATAAATCTACTTTTAACCTTGTCATCATAAGCACCATACCCTACGATTAAACATATACACAATCTCTTATCGAGTAGCAGCAATAGAAGCCTCCACAATATCCAATCCCTGGTTAATCTCCTCCTCCGTCACAGTCAAACTGGGCACGAATCGCAATGTGTTAACACCAGCAGTGATGATAAGCAGCCCACGCTCACGAGCAGCCTTGACAATAGGTGAAGGATCCTGGGACAGCTGCAGACCGAGAATCAAACCTCGACCACGGACCTCTTTCACAAGGTCAGGATATTGGCTTTGCAACTTGGCGAAGCGCTTCTTGAAGATTTCTGACTTGGCGCGCACGTCGGCTTGGAGCTTCTTGTCGGAGAGACGGCCGACGATGTAGTGCGCCAGTCGACAAGCGAGAGGATTTCCTCCGAAAGTGGTACCGTGGTCGCCGACCTTCATCTTATCAGCGACGTCCTGTGTCACTAGCACAGCGCCGATGGGGAATCCGTTGCCGAGAGCCTTGGCTGTGGTGAGGATATCAGGGTGAGCCTCCTTGGGCAAGTTGCCGTGAGCCCAGAATGTGCCTGTACGACCGAGACCGGACTGGATCTCGTCGTAGATGAGAACGGCACCAACTTCACGGCATCGTTTGGCGAGCGCAACGAGGAACTCCTCGGTCGCGGGAGTAACACCACCCTCACCCTGGATAGGCTCCACGATAACACCGCATGTCTTCTCAGTAACCAGCGCATCGATGCCTGAAATATCGTTATAATCGCCGGTCTTGAAACCAGGGAGCATGGGCGCAAAGGGCTTCTGGTACTTGGGGTTTGGGGTCGCGGACAAGCTGCCCATGGTTCGGCCGTGGAAACCATTGTTGAAGGAGACGATCTCGACCTTTTCGCCTGAGGGGTCAACGATCTTACCAGCCTTGCGGGCGAACTTGATAGCGGCTTCGTTGGCTTCGGAACCGGAGTTACAGACGAATACTGAGGCGGCGTTGTGCATGGCACCAGACTCGAGAGTCTTTTCGACGAGGAGCTTCGATAGGGCGCCGGTCCAAGGGTTGTAGTAGAGGTTAGAAGCGTGAACGAGGGTTTGAGCCTGCAATTGATCACATTAGCATAGCCCGTTACCATACTTGAAGCGCATGGAGAACTCACCTGCTCAGTCATGAGACGAGTAAACTCAGGATCGCAGTGCCCAAGGCCATTGACAGCGATACCAGCAGTAAAATCAAGAAACTTGCGACCCTCCGCATCCCAAAGCCACGAACCCTTTCCCTTGACAAACACAGGAGGAGGACGAGCATATGTAGCAACCATATAAGGCGCATGCTCGTTCACCATAGTAGCGCTCTTAGAGTCGGACGCGACATCGGCATTTGGCAGCGAAGCAAAGCCTCGACGAGCGATTCGGGGGCGGGCGACGGCGCAGGCGCTGGCCAATCGGGCTCGGAGGGGAAGTCGCATAGCCATTGTGATTATGAACTTTTCGATTCTAATAGTTACAAACAGAAGAAAAGACAAGGATGAAGGAACAAGATTTGCAGAATGGATTGGGTTGTATTGGTCTGGAGGGGTTCATTCAACGAGAGAATATTTGTGGCTTTATCTTATCAATCGCCTCCGCTATCGCAGGTCAATTTGTGACGCTAGTAACTTTATTTGCGCGAGGTTACTCACTTTGGGAGCCACTTTGAGCTGCCATGACAAGGAAGGGTCTCGATTATGGAGACACTTTTGAGTCAGGCTATGGAATCATTATGATGCGGCCTTCTTTCATCCCTGCTACATAGTAGGTAGTGAATCTCAGATCATCTAAAATGCGCCCTGGCCTCGACATCTGCAATATTCATGATCAATACGTTCTACTGACTCACAGCGCACATAGTCATCGTGGACGGTTGGGAGAAGTCAAGTCATGACAAAGACTCCAATTATTGGTAAACATGAAGTAATTCGAAACTCGGCGATTGGGAAGCATCTTTCCAAGTCACGGATAACTATTTCCCGAACATACAATATCAATATTGCATTAAGCGCCCAAACGCTGACTCCATAATACTGCATATTCGCATCTTACTCTAAACACCCCAATTGCATGATAAAGAGACCGGGAGCCCGGAAATCCCAACCTATGTATACAAACCAGCCAAACGAATTGCTAGCATGAGCGCCATACCATAGTCCTTAGCACGCCACTAGACCTTAGAAAGGTCGATATTTCACTTCAAACGTACAAAATGCTATACACTGCCCGAACCGCTTTAAACTGCACTGTAACCACCTCGGCTGCCCGTACCCTGAACAGTGTTCAGGATTCGACGAATAAAGTCCTTGAGGAGGTAAGGAATATCGCGAATAGTGTCGCTATGGGGGAGAAGATCCCATCCTCGAGCGCCGTACCGAGTGAAATTGATCCAGGACGAGAAGATGAGGTAACCAGCAATGAGCAGGAAAGCGCTATATAGATTAGCGAAGGTTGCAAAAGTTAAAGGTTGATGTACTCACATGAGGATGAACCAAGTGAAGAATCCCCAGTGGGAACTGGTGCTGTCTCCATCATCATCGCTGCCGCCACCGCTCTCCTCGCGTTTTTCGCAAGCATGCTTGGTGTACCATGTCAAGCGCAGAATTCTAGCACTCTTCTCATTCTCAAAGCCATCCCAGATGAGAGATGCGTTGTCATGCTTGAGCTGGTGCTCAAGAGTAGATTCGCCCTCGTCCTTGTCATCACCACCCTCCTTTTTATCGTCGTCCTTCTTGTCGTCTGCTCGCTTCTCATACTTCTCTTCAGAGACCCACTCGCCTTCGGTTCCTTCTCTATCAGGGTCGCAAAGGAATTCGATGATGGCCTTTTGGTCGGTCTTCTCCTTGAGAGGCCCTTTTAAAGGATCCTTGCCTCCTGTGAGAACAAGTCGCAAGCCCTCCTTCTTCTTATCCGAGTTTGACTCGGCCGTGCTGAGTCTTGTAGGAGTCCATTCGAATCGCGACCCACCGTGGTTTTCGAGATTTCCCGCGATCGCAACGATGTTGGTAACCTCATCACTCTCTTTGTTGTCCTCGTCAGTCTTGAGAAGGTGTGTTATGGCGCAAACTAAGGCTTGTCAGTAAAAGTGTCACGGTTTTGGTAGATCCTGGACGTACCTCGAGTGCCGTTTGGGCATTCTGCAGATGTCTTGCCTCCGCTCTTCTTCAACGGTTTGCAAATATCCAATGTATAAGTTGTGTTATAGTGTTCGGGAGGGCTAGGCCGGTATCGCGTTGTCACAACTGAATGCGGTCCACCAAGCTTGGAGAGATCGAATGTGTGTCCATCAGCGCGAATCTTTCCGCAGTCGAGGTTCTCTGCAGCGAAGACTGGCGCAGCCAGCAGAGGCAACAGAAGTGCCAATAGATCCGGTCGATACATCGAGAAGACCTTGACAGAACAAGAGGGAAGCCGAGATAGGGATAGACGTTAAGCGATGATACCGGCACGACGGGCTTGCAAATGGGAAAAAGGGATTTGCTGGAAAGTGGTTGTTTTGCTTGAACGAATGGACGAACAAAAAGGCTGAACCAGAGAGATGCTCCTGCGCGTGCCTTGCAATAGAAGCTGCGTGATGAAATGGTCACGTTGCCTTGAGCTACAGTATCGCGGATTTACCCAGGTAGCGTCAACGATTGGATGAGGTAACCTAAGAAGCTCCTGTAGTCTTGGCGGTTGTGTCATTCCGCGTCGCAAGCTATTTGCACGTGACAGCTCACGAGCCATCCTAAGCTGTAGTCTACCACTCAGGTGGTTTAGGAAATAACATACACATATTAGTACACTAAAGCATGAGGAATAACAAAAGACTTCAGGATAGCTTAGGGGACATAGGAAAGTGTTTAGGCTATTATTTCTGTCAAGCTTACTCTATGTGCAGATTATTATGCAACCTACCTGCCACTCTACCTGAGTCACATTAAAGCGTTGAGTATCTAGTATTGACAGCCAAAATATGGTACTCCTAACCAAATGCGTTTCTTCACGTAGTTTTTGAAACCCTTACATATCGCAGAAGACAATCTCGAACGAATTTCTTTACTCCATTTGCTCCGTTGCGTGCCTGTAACATCACGCAGGGCCGAACTACCTATAGCTGTATTATCCAATAATAAAGGAACATGGGCACTTTTTAGCAGCTATACAGCCATGACAAAAACCCTGACCTGATGTGAATGCTTCCCGTGGGGTATAAATCTGCCCAAACTCATAAACCATACGAAAAAGAAAGAAAAAATAGCGAATCATCCTGAACTCCGAAACACTAAAACCATCCCAGTTGTCTGCCGTGACATGAACTCTTTCCATCATCTTTCAAGTCCCCTTTGAACATCACATCCCCTGAGGACCGCCCATCATGCCATTCATTCCTTGCATCTGCTGTTGCATTTGCTGTTGCTGTTGCATCTGCTGTTGCTGCATTTGCTGCTGTTGCATTTGCTGTTGCTGCATCTGCTGTTGTTGCATTTGCTGCATTTGCTGCTGCTGCTGCTGCTGTTGATGGATCATCATTTGTTGCTGCTGCTGTTGTTGTTGCTGCCTGCGCTGCATGTTCTGCTGGAATACGGCTGTGGCTTGGCTCAAGCTTGCCGTCTTCATCTTTGCAAGCAGGTCGGGCGGGATCTTGTCAGGCGAGCCGTGCTTACCGACTGCCTGCGATACCATCCTCTGATAAATGAGTCTAGCATGCTGCTGCATTTGAGCCTGGAGATTTCCCTGTTGTGCCATCTGACCCATCTGATGTTGAGACTGTTGCTGCTGCTGCTGCTGCTGTTGTTGCTGAGCCTGCTGCTGGGCCTGTTGTTGCTGCATTGCTTGGAAAGCTTGCATGTTCATGTTGTTTCCATTCATCATCTGCTCGCTAACTTGGCGTTGCATAGGACTATTGCCCATCTGACCATTCATCTGGTTCAGTCGCATCATTTGCTGTAGCTGTGCCTGCATTTGCTGCGGGAACTGTCGCATCTGGTTGCCCGACATATTCTGCATTTGTTGAGCATACTGTGCGGCAAGCTGCTGCTGTTGCTGCTGTTGCTGAGGACTTACCATGTTGCCCTGCTGCTGCTGTTGCTGCTGAGCCATCAGTTGCCTCTGCATCAGCTGCATCATGTGTTGTTGCTGTTGAGGGTTCATCTGACCCATGTTACCATTGTTAATGCTGTTTTGCATTGCTGCCAGCTGCTGCTGTTGTTGAAGAGCACGCTGCTGTGCCAGTTGTGCGGCAAATTGTGGGTTCGGCTGGTTCATGCCTTGGTTATTCATCATCATGCCTTGGCCAGGTTGCGAGTTTTGTGCCATCATAGCTGGTGGAGGGCTGACCTGCGTCATGCGAGGAGTGGCTGCCATGGCAGGCCTGTTGATGGGCGTGCCCTGGGCCATGTTAGGCGTTGAATGAGGCATTCTTGGGGTACCAGAAGGGTGGCTCTGTTGGCTGCCCCTTGAAGACATGTTATGAGCCATAGGTACAGACATGGCGGCTGGGTTCTGAACGACAGAAGATGGTCGTGGAGGGCTGTTTGCCATGCCTGAATTCGTCTGTTGCATAGGGACGCTTCCGACCATTGGAGATGACATATGCTGAGGTGTACCTTGCCGAGCCACTGGGGACGACGCTGGTGGTTGTGAGATTTGAGCCTGAAAACGAGGCTGCGCTTGTGATGGCATATTATTGGCCATCTGAGGGGTTCCCACAGCTGCATTGTTGACACCATTCGCGATACCATTGTTTTGTGGATGAGCGTGTTGCTGTTGATTGCCGTTAAGCCTTTGTCCATTTTGGTTCGCCTGACTGTTCTGGTTTGCGGCTTGCGCACGAGCTTGTTGTGCTTGTGCTTGTGCTTGTGCCTGTGCCTGCGCCTGCGCCTGGGCTTGAGCCTGAGCTTGAGCTTGAGCCTGTCGTTGCTGCTCAGCCTGTCGTATCGAATTCTCCCTAGCTGCTGCCTCTCGGCGATTTCGGTCTTCTTGGGCCTGCTTCTGGGCGTTTTGGACAGCCTCTTGCTGCATTTGCACTCTCTGTTGCTGCAGTTTTCGGTCCGCTTCTTGCTGCTTGAGTTTCTCTTGCTCCCGCTTCTCATTATGCTGAGCTCTGATTTCGTCAAGAACTTTGAAACGCTCGAATCTTGGCTCGAATGTCGATGCACCAGTTGAAGCATCCACGTCTGCCGTACCACCGTTCTGGGCCCCGTTTGCATTTGGTGCCCGCGGGTCCGCAACAAGCATAAACCGCTCTGTATCTGCAGCCTGAGCTTCGTCCGCAGCCATCTCGGCACGAGTTCGCTTGCGTGTCTTGGGTTGTGGGGGAGGTTGTGAGTGTTTGGGATGGCTCATTGCCTCGAGAAGAATAATATTTTCTTCTATTGTCCTTGTGGGCTCAAGCACCAAAGGTGCATTTGTGGCCAATAAAATCTGGCCTTCTGCCTCGTGAATATTGCTACCGTCAAGTTCTGTCTTTTCACGCTTCTGGCGTTTTGCTGGCGGTGGCATGCTGGTCGCCGTCGGTGTTGGCGGTATTAGAGACATAGGTGTCGAAGGAGGCTGGCCTGATACATCGTTCGTCCCCTGTGGAGTGGAAGCTTTTATAAATAAGTCCACCTGCAAACTTTCGGGTGTTGGATGGAGAACGACAGTAAAGACACGCGGCTTTTTAGCCTTTTCCTTTTGCTCATCAGGGACGGGCACAGGAGACTGTTCCTTTGTTGCAGTATTGCCTCCCTTTGATTTCCCATCCGCATTAGACAGAGTTTCTTGAGGAAAAGGAACATTGGGGGATGGCGTAAGACATTGGTTATAGTTGTGAATGGATGATATCACCATGGATCCCTTTGTTGATGTAGGTTTCACCACATCTTTGACTTGGGTAAGAGATTTGTGGTCATGTATTTGAACGATTAGACAACCATCATAAAATGGCACGCCAGCATCGTTCAAGTAAGGAAGAAGGTCATGTGGAAGTGTCCGGGCTCTGACGTGGTCGAGGAATATTTTCATGGGTGACTTGTATGGAAACATGCCATCCTGGTTGTCGAATCGGAAATGGGTGGGATGCATATGAACGATTAGGGACGGAGGTCGACCGGCGAACTTGTTCAGAATATAGGAATCTGTAACAACTTCACATCGTTAGCGCGCAAGCGACAAATAATAAGCCTAACATAAACGTACCATATGGTCGAGGTTCCATGTCGTGGGGTATTTGATCTGCAGTGAGAGACGCTGACCGTAGACCAGCACTATTCCTAGAGTGCCGTCCCTGCAGCTGCGATGCTGTTTCTCGTCGAGCTCGGTTGACAGGTCGAACGGACGATGCGGTGATAGCTCTGTCGCTGGCCGAATGCGGCGGCTGCTTCGCACTCGGCGGTGGTTTCTTGGCAGACATTAATGGTGATGGTGATGATTTTGATGGTGTTGTCGCGCCATTTGTCTGGATCCCAGGAGGAATAGGGCGCTTCACTTTGTTGGCGACATTTTGCTGAACGATGGGTCCGACGGGCGCCATCGTGACGAAGTCGCGCTGCGCCGCGGGGGGCTAGCGATGATGACGGTATCTCGGCCGCCTTTATCACTTCAACGTTGTTCTGATGATTACTCAATGCGAAAACATTGATGTTCCAATCGCAACGGCACAATGCCGGGTTCAAAGTCGAGTTCGATGAATGAGGTTCGTCGCACGTCGTTGAATTGATGCGGAGTTGGCCGTGATGATCGCGGGATGGGAACGCGAGTCTTTCAAAGAGGCGCAAGTCGAATATATTGAATATGATTCATGAGTACAACAAGTATTAAGATAGAGTCCACTATACCCTTGAGGATTCTGTTGCGCTGCCTTGAGAGTTGGATATTATTCGATGATGTTGCACACCTGGTCGCCGTATCACGGGTGGTTTCCCTGGGGTGATGTTGGTTGGATCACGGAGGAGATCGGGTCACGTGTGCTAGAGCATGGGCCAGAGAACAGCAACCTGAACATACATTAGGAGAGTTTCGGTGGGAAACCAAAATCCAACAAAATAAAAAAGTTAAATAGAAAATTGAATTGAATCTAATCAGAAACCACGCGTGTTCGTGTCTGTAAAAGCCCTTACGCATATACTAAAACTAACAAATGGTTCATGGTATCTATCTCGTGCTATGTCGCAAGACGCGTTAGTCTTACTCACGTCCCTGAACTCGACGCGCCCAATCATCGTTTAGCCTCATACTATCAACAACCACAACTGCACGTCCTCGTCCAACTCTTTCGGGTCTCTGCCACCATTCTTTCTTCTTACTAGACCTCTCGGCCTCAGATTCACTATCTGCCAAACCTCCGGAACCACCATCTGCACCAACCACCAGGATGACGTCATGTCGGAGCCAGGTCTGGAGGGTCGTGATGATGCTGCCATCTTGGCCAGAAAGAGCTTTCTGGAGGTAGATGACTTCTGGCTGGAGGTGTCGCAAGATATGAACATGGCCGTTGGGTGTAGTGAAAGGGAGAACCATGGTTTCCTTTTCAACCAGACCTAAAGCCTGCGAATAGATTGAGTTGAAGGCAGGGCTTGCGGATTCGCTAAGATTCGTTAGTATATCATGGTTTTTCAAAGCATGAAAAGCATACAGCTGGTTCTTTGACTCTTCGGCAGGAGTTTGAACTTGATCGTGTCCGATGTTAGAAAACGAAGAGCTTAGTGAAGTTGGCGGAAGGTTACTATTAGCAGTATCCAAGGTGGGTTCCTTCAAACCAGGAGCGTAGATCAGAACGAATAGCTTGACCTTGGAATAATCGATATGTCGAGGGATGTGGGAGAGGATAGACTGATACACGTTAGAGAAATTGACACAAACAATCGGGCATGCCGACTTACAGCGTGCTCATGGTAAGCATCCTCCTCTTCAGGCACGGCACCAGTCTCTGCAGACACCACAATCGCAACCGTCTTGCGTCGCCTACTGCCGCCGACTAGTGGGGAAGACGTATCGGCGGGCGCTCGTTCATTCTTAGCATCTGCTTCCTCTTGCCATGGGTTGGTATCGTCAAAGGGGCTCTTGTCCTCCTCGCGAATGGAAGCTAAAGCCTTGCCCATAGCTGCACTCGCAGCTGCGACACCAGCCGCCACAGTCTTACCTGTCGAATCAAAGAACTGCTGCGGGCTGGGTGTTCGTCGCAGAGCACCAGACACGCGCGAACCCCAGCCTCCGCCGTTCGCTTCTTCCTCCGCATGCGCAATTCCATGGCTTTGATCGTCGGGTCGTGGTGGTTTCTCCGGACCTTGAATGTCGCGCGAACCGACATCGTGAGAACCGTATGGTTGATTGTCGCCTCCGCGCACCTGATTACCGTAGTCGAGATGCTTCTCGTCCTCCTCGTCATCCTTTCGCTGGCTCCATACCCAAGCAGCCACGCCTACAGTTGCGACCGTAAGTGTAACTGCAAGAGGCACCCAGTGACTCCAAACTCCTCGTCGCGACCGCGACGATCCATGATCGGGCGACATTTAAGCAGCGCGCTGTCGCATTGCTGGGTGGAGGGAATGGCGCCAATGGCAGCAGGCGCAAGGGGCCTTTATGTATAAGTAAAGCTTCGACAGTACGTTGTGCTGAAGCGATTGCGTCAAGAAGCACGGTTTATTGTAGCGAGTCTCGAGGCGATTCTTCAAGATACGCGGTGGTTGGTGTAATCAGCGTCAATAACACAGTGGAGCGAGCTGCAAGCTGAGGCCATCTACCCCAGCAACAATGGGTCCGCGGGCAACCCGAGGGCCGATAAAGAGCTGGTCAGCTTCAGGGGCTTAATTGCGGGGGACTATCCAATAATCCGTACCGAGGTCGGGGACAACCCGACCACGTGAAGCAGGCTGAAATGTGTGGCGGTGCTATGCTCACCAGCCACAGGAGGGACACCACCCCCACGTACGTACATTTTTGATGTCTTGGCGATGATTGAGTGACTCTTCATTTCATATTGACTGCACACGGCTCAACAACAGCCTTCCGGGTTTGAATAGACAGACCGAACCGCTCACTCAACTCACGACACCAACGTACAAAACTCCTTTTTTCTCACAATTACTAGTCTGATCATCAACACTTAGTAGAGCACTCTCTACGAAATGCCCCACGCTGTCTCGATGCCCTCAACTGGGCTCCAAGCCCTGATTCTTTGCGGGCCTGGCTCATCATTTCCGACGTTCACCTCCAACCCTGATGAGAGTCCAAAGGCCCTTCTGCCTATTGCTAACCGACCTATGGTCTGGTATGCGCTCGACTTTTGCTACCGAACTGGCATCACAGGTAAGTCGGATTGTGGTGCTTGACTCATCGAAAACCTGAATGGCTATAAGCGCCATCCTTCGTTCGTAGCTGACCGAAAAGACGGGACTGACATATGTTAGATATAAACCTCATTTGCCCGCCTACAGCATCTGCTGCTATCTCAACAGCTCTTAACACTAACCCTCACCTTACTGCCCTGCCTCTGCCACGACCTGACATCCTCTCACCAGTAGACCTTGATCAGAACACAGGTACTGCTGAGATCTTGCGTCTACCCGAGGTCAGGTCAATTATCACTGGCGACTTTGTGGTTCTTCCTTGTGACTTGGTTTGTGAGCTTGGAGGAGATAAGCTTCTTCAGTCATGGATGGTCAAGTCAGCTAGCCTAACAGACATGTTGGGAACTGCCAGACTTTCCAACGGTCATCGATCAGTTCACAGCGGCGCTCTTGGTGTCTGGTATGACACAAAGGCGGTTGCACCAGTCAAGAAGGAGGAGACAGACTTCATTGCAACAACTCCCTTGCCCTCATCTCCTATTACACCGCCCAGGGGATCACTCTTCTCGAATCTGTCTAAGCTTGTTTATTCTATGCCCACCGACTCTTTAAGAGATTTGACCGGAGAGAAGAACTCACTTCCGGTTCGTCATGGTCTGTTGCGTAACCACTCCCGCGTACGAATGTTCACAACACATCGAGATGCCCATATCTACATCTTCCCTCGATGGGTTCTCGACTTTATCAAGGACAACGAGCGACTAGAGAGTATCGGAGAAGATGTCATAGGGTGGTGGGCAAAGGCCGGCTGGCAATCAGGCCTTGCTGAGAAGCTCAACCTGGAGAGTGCCTGTGCTCAAGGTCGGGTCGAGGAACCCGAAGAGGACGAGGGTTCTTTGTCTCCCAGAGATTCAAGCCCAGACAACAAGCCCAGCTTAGGGAACCCAGTTTCTAGTGATGAAGGCGCCAACAACAGGACACCGAAAATTGCGGCAGAAAGCAAGTCGAGCTCATCTAACAAAGAGTTGAACTCATTCGAAGTGCCACCGATTGTAGCCTACGTTCATCCTGGCGGAGGCTCTGCCCCCTTGATTCGACGCGTCGACACTGCGCAACTCCTCCTCGCCATCTCACTGCAGCTGGCAAAGCTCCCGTCGCTTGAGGAGACTGGTGGAGAACATATCTCGCCCTACATCCACGCGAGGAAGATCGCTTACCCTGAGGGTGTCAAGCCTCGTACCACCATCACTCAAAAGGACAGTCTCATTGCCGAAAACGTGACAGTCGAGGAAAAGACATCCATCAAGGAGACCGTGATTGGCGCGGGCTCACAGATTAATGAGGGTGCCAAGCTCTCTCAGTGTCTACTGATGGAAGGAGTAGTTGTCGGCAAAGCCTGCAAGCTGACGCGTTGCATTATTGGAAAGAGGGCAGTCATTGGAGATGGGTCTGTTCTAACTGACTGTGAAGTCCAAGAGAATCTTCTTGTTGAAGCTCGAAGTAAGTTCCCCAACCACCGTGCCTATCAATACGCTAACCAGCAATCCTTGTATAGCTGAGGACAAGGACAACAAGCTCATGAGCTCAGAGGGATTAGAGGCTACAGAAGCCGAGATGGAAGAGGTGCTTCAGGATATGGAAGCGGATGCTGAACAAGCAGTTATGGACTAGATGTAACTAAAACTGGAGAATCGGTAAAATAGAGTAGCATGGTATATTACTTACAGACAGGTTACCCTGCATTCAGCTTTGACTTCACCACTGTGATCATATTCTTGAATCCATGGTGTTAAATGTTGCGCCCATCCTGGAAGTCTGACTCGAATGGTTCGCTGTCAAAACTCGGCACTATGAGTCAGAAAGATATGATAGGTAGTAAATTTACTGCCAAGACCTATACGAGAGTGCAAGGACTAAAACATTGCCGATTCTGACTTAACCGATACCCAGTGTTCTTGCGCTCGACACTCATACTGAGTGTCATTCGATCAAGAGATGTGATGCCGAGTTTCCGGTGTTGTAGCATCACAAGGTTCAATGGGTATCTCTACGTCCCTTTGGCCGCGCGGCGATCGCAGAAACAGCATGGACGAATCCGAGAGTCCTGATCCCTGTCTGGATTGAAGTTCGCTTCAGCTGTTTCTGAAGCGAGACCCACGATGTCGGCAGCTGTAGGCCAAGATTCCTAGCGACTATCTAACTACCTAGGTAGGTAACCAGCCTCCCTTACCTTTGCTATTCAACAACATTCAGCTATGACTTCAAGCCGCACGGTAAATATCTTTTCCCTTTAATGCTGAAAGTTCAGACTCCTTCCTTCAGTTCGCCAACACCCCCTGGAGATTGATGTTCGGCGACATACTGTACTTGACGACCGCGCAACCGAACGGAACTAATGCAAGGCAACTGTAACTGTAATCAGGCCATTTGGGGTGTTCTAATAGTAACACTTTACCCTTTGGTAATATAGCAGTTTTCTTAGCTCTAGAGAATCCCATCTGGAGTTTGCCCTTTTTTACGCCATTGTTTTCGAGCAGCTGACTCGTTAACCAAACAACGATATTCTCACAGTGACAACTCTTCGGCACTTGAACTGCAGCCTCACAAGCCACCTTGATAAATCCCCATTCGAAGAAAAAGAATCATAGTTATCTCGATCGTGGCTTCGGAGTTTGTTCTGCTTCTGTTGTTTAGTTGGTAGACATGGGACTAAGAAAGGTCTAGACTCTCGGTACCGAATCGAAACGCGTGTAAGATACCGCCAAAGATGAGCGCTTGACAGTAAGTGCGTGAGAACAAAGTTATCGATAATTCAGTTGAACCGCATCGCTATTCCTCACAGGGCTACAATTATGCATTGGCACCAAAGACTAAAGTAACGTTGTTCTACGGCCCGCATCACGGGTGGCTAGTTAATTCACACAATTGTCCACGGTGAAGATCTCCGAGTAGGTCTATAAGCTCTAGACTACAGTCTACATTCAGCACTTCCTATGTCGGTTTTGGCCCTATGTTTGCAATGTGAATGTAGAGTTAGCTCAATAGTGTACGGCCTTGCACATGCACAGTAGCTTCTTCACAGGTCACGTCTCAGCGCCTTTCGTTGACAGAGTTCATAAGCACGTGATACAAACACTCGAAACATGTACCGGAATCTTTCCCCGTCGTATCAGGTATCAGACTTTTAATTGTGCTGTAAGGGACCGCTTGTTCTAGGTTGTGCTCACTGAAGCGAAGACATGTTGTCCATGCCCTACCCTGAAGCTACCTGTATCAAATGCCAAAAACCTGGTATCCCCACAGGAATGCAAGAAAAAGTGTTATAGAATCAAAATTTGTACTAGATTGACCTACCAAGCAATAGAGTTCAATAGAATTATCACTATTATAAATTTGAACTGAGGAATTGGCATATCTCCGCGGCTCATTATTAGTTGAGGCAATTACTTAGAGGCTCGACACAATTCAACGATCAGAATGTGTCAAAGGGCTCTGACTCTGCAAACCCCTGAAAGGTTTTCAAAGATCAATTTGGCAATAGTTAGCTTATTCTCCAGTTACTACGGAGTAACTAGTTCTATTATCTGTTTGTGGTAGTGGCCTTGAGGTGTAGGAAGACTGGGTTACCTAAAGCATAGATGTCAGAATTAACGAGCCAGCCCACAGTACCAAAGCCCGGGCTTCTCCACGATTTATTTCTGTACCCTCGAGTTAAGACGCCATATTTTCCGTTATTTCCCCGAGTGAACAGATCGTCAGGGCCTTCTTTTACAGTTTACACCAGCCATTAGCTGCCGGCCCGACGTATGTCAAGCAATGCCACCACCAACGGCCAAAACGGTCATTTTTAGCCATCATTCCGGTACTATTGAACTGCGAATGTCATCGCGAGTTTAGCATACATATGTCAAACAAAAAAAGGCCCGGCTATATCATCCAAATGGGGAAATCGAACAGTCTTTTGCTCCCTTCTTACGAAATATTATACATATAAAGAGGCGATCGTCATCGCCGATCGTCGATTCAAGCTAACAGCCTCAGCGTGGTTAGTATACCTCGAAAACGCGGCTCTCTGGACCCCTGTGGAAGATCAGACGACTTCCATCGAACGACTTACAATATACGATATATTACGCAAGTGGTCAAATTCTTGTGTGTTACGGGCGAAAACCTCCGCAAGTTGTGGTGTACAGTCTCAGTCTTTGTGTACCCTGAATGTGCAGCAGAGCAGATAGAGACATGCAGCGCGCAGATGACGTACCTAGACTCTATAGAGCATAACGTTAAGCTTCGGAAGGCTGCCGGGATCGAACAAGCACATAATCAAGCTCACAGCCCACAAGTACATAGTTGCAGGATAGAGAAGGCTTCAGACCCCTGACTATTCCCAGTTGGTGATCTTTGACGGGAGATTCACGACGGATGTAACAGCGGCTGCAGTGTAACCCCGATCCTTGGGGAACACCAAAACTGCCAAATGTCATTTTCATCTCAAAGCGAGGAGACCATCGGCGATCTCAAGGTGTCCGAATGATAGCAGAGTCAAGACTATCCATCGATGGGCCTGGATTTGACTTGTTATGACATGGAAAGGACTCGGGACCGAGGTATGTGGACCGTAAGAATGGAACTCAGGTTATCATGGAGTCGACTAATATCTGATAGGATTTGGACAACATCCCAAAGATACCTACATACTGTACCAATTGACCCGAATGCTATCGGCGGGAGCTAAAAATCTCAGCCCTGGGAGCCCTGGAAGCCTAGGAGGAGCCTGGCCAGAAGTCGTAGACCCCGGATGACTGACCCTCAGAGGACAAGGATGCCGCTGTCAAATCTAATGTCCTGCCGGCGGCAACAGGAGCAATAAAGTATCCGTTCATGTATCATATTTGAGTCAAGACCAAGAAATTGCTGGTATCGCCATGTTGACACCAATTGCATTAACTTGTCGTAGCTTGTTCTGCTACTTTTCCATGGATGCCTGAGTGAGAGGGGCAAACAAGCCACAGCGGGAGCCATAGCTAGTGATTTTTATCGACCATCACTAAGTCGTCACTACTGTACCTCAAGCCAGAAGCAGGTTAATGCTATGAATAATGAGCTGTTTTAACAGCAAGACAGACACCAAGCCAGATGGATTGACTAATTACAAGGGAGAGAGGAAACAGTGTAAAAGTTTTGTACGAAGGGAGAAAGAGACCAAAATTGGTAATGAACGAGACGCTGGTTACTCAATATGGAGTAAAGGGATACGCTTGAGCCATTATGATAGTCCGAAGTAAAATCGACGACGTTGGGCCTCCTTGACGAAGAGGATAGCTGGGAGACCTCCCAGTTGGCATCAATAAGCAACCAATCCTCCTCCTATTCAACAGCGGGACTAGTTCGACAAAAAGCAAATATAGTGTGGGGAACTGTCGGAGGCCACTTTCGTCTGATTAGACCATTCTCAGTGTTGTGGAGTAGAGAATTCATTGCATGATGAGCAGTGGTAGGTCAGCCTGCTAGAGAATATGACTGATCATCTTCCGAGTCTTGGAGTCCAACATAGGAATTGCATAGGTGCTGGAGACTCATGGCGCTTGGTGTGAGACCAATACTCTGATTGGAAGAGTAACTCTGCGGATGAGAAGCGGCAGCCCTGGTGAGACTGTACATTCTGTTTTGTAGATATGTAGAGAGGTTGCAAGTCTATGATGACATTATGAGGAAACAGAAGATGGAGAAGAGATCCGACAGCAGATCTACTCTGGGGCAGCTGAAGTGTGATCAGCATATCGCATACACCAATTTCTTGGCGCGGTGTCAATTCTTTCCATCCGGTAACTCGTACATGTGCAATAAATGCGCTGGACTGAGCGGCATGAGCGGCGCTGTAGAAGCCGGCCGCATCACGGGCCTGGGCTTCAGTCCTACCGGCAAAAAGTATTCATCCCAATTTGGGTCGACGTAGAGCGTTACAAGTCGTGGAGCCTCGAACCTCTGAGTAAGTGAGCGGGAGCAGGGTAGGACCTGGTATGATTATCCAGCGTTGTATGGCACTGTAAATTGCTGGTTGTGCCTGGACGTGATCTAATCTGTGCGATAGTAATTGCATTGGAGTGATGGAGGCTAGACACGGGAAGTGGATATGATGAGAAGCAATTTGGTCCCAGCACCAAGGAACCTATCTTAGCCTTGAGCTGTATGAGACGTCTGTAACTTGTGATATGACGAGAGGTTGCAGATGTTGGGTATGCAGTTGAATTACACTGACCATGGCCCTATGCCGGCATTGAAATGAGATATTGCCGGATAGGGATGGGTGCTGCAGCTGCTATCAGTGCAAAGGAGATCAGTTTGACTCATACCTACGATTGCATTGAATGAAGATGATGAAGATGATGATTGCGCTTCTTCAGCGTGTAGCAGTGGCAAGTAACGTTTGTCTTGTGAAAGTGACCTTGACATTGAAAGCAAGCCTCAAAGTTGTAGAAACATGGCTCTGATATCGAGAGACGAAATAGCTTGGCCACTCCACACCAATCTGGAATAGGGTGTTGGCTTCCTTATTCTTTACACCCTTCTTACGTGGGCAAGTGCGATAGGTAGAGGTGTGAGAAGTCCTCAGGCATAAACTCTCAGCCTGAGGCATAACTGATTGTGTCAGTGACCATTATGAAAGTCGAATCTTGCAGCTTCAGCCAAGGTACTGTCTTCGTATTGCAGAAAGAAACTGATATATCATCAAAAAGCCTAGCCCAGCCCATCTCAGGTGTCTTACCAGCCATCACCAGCCAAGACGGGGGCGTGAAAATTCGCACAGTCCGATAGCGCACTCACCTTACCACTGAACTCTGTGGGGCATCGGATCTACGAACACCTCTCCCTGTGTGTGTGTGCTTGAACCCCTGTCCCTTGTCTTCGTTCCTAGATTTCTTGAGGATCGCTGGGTCGCTCCCCGGAAGATCGTCCGGCACTAAGCACGACAGACAGGAGAAGGCCATTCGAAACTGGCAACTAGATCAGAGAGCGCAGCCATGTGATTCGCAGATGTACGACATCATCAGGACTCTTATCTAGCGGCCGCACTACCGTCCCGAGCCTCGCGTTAGTACTTGCACCAGACACTCACGCAATCCACTAACGTACTGCCCCCAGGCTGTCCCTTTGTTATGACTTCGATCACCCTTATCACAGACCGCGAACGCGTTCGCGTTTGCAGGGAGCATAGCAAATAACTAGCCATGCTCCGAGACGATAACCCCTCAACCCCTCCTTCAAATGCTCAATATCGATACAGGATAGTGTTGGAGATATTAGCGAACATGAGCACAAGAGAAATGACCAACTCCAGGGCGATCAAAACTATTGACCTCGTCACGACTCCTTTGACAAAGGGCACCGAGTCCGAATCGTCAATACAAGTAACACCAACTTACCAACGGCTCCGCCTGGCTCTCGGCCGGGACGTAGAGCCCAAGCCTACCGAATGTACCACTTGCAGTCCAGTGCGACGCCAACCGAAGCCAGTGTCAAGCTTTCTGAGGGTTTGTACTGTGTTGTCATAATGAGCACCGTGCGCAGCTACATACGTTAGGCCGTCCAATGTGACAAGGCAAGCTCGCTGCAGTACGATAGGCGAAGCAGGGGTCTTAACCAGGTCCGCTGGCGTTTCTAACTGTCAGGATGAACCTAATCTTTAGTTACCCTCTACATAGTACCTTGTCCATCGGCCTCGCTCCGTAACCACATCCGAAAAACCTCGCTCCTATCACATCTCTGACATTAGTCCTTTTAGCGCCATACTGTACTGCCCACTTTGCTCTACCCAACTTTCGGCTTCTTGACAAACAATTGCCGACAGCCCTTGTTCGAGCCGCAAGAGAACCTGGTAGATACATTCTCTCTTCCGAGGGAAAAGGTTGCATCGCCGACAAAGGGCTGGTGGCCTGCCTGTCGTCCAATGACATCAGGGTACGCTCTCTTCAAAGATGTGCTCAACCTGCAGTTTGCTCCCAACGTCCTGAGACGTTTTGTCGGATAAGGGTCCATGTCGATCTGCGGAGGAGCAGGTGTGTGTTGTGTATTCGGATAGTAGCCTCTCGCATCATTCTCATTTCATTGATAATACGCCGCCAGGAACAGCAGCTGGTCCCTTTCGTTTTGAGTGAGACCTGCACCCAGCATTGCTTTTCATGCATAGGGTCAGATTGCTCTTCTGGTCTGGATGAACTTCCAAATACTCCACAACTTCACTTGTTGAGAGATACCGCACTGCGTTCTCTTGCCTTTAGGTCAAGGGAGCCCAATATGGAGCACCAAGGACCATCGGATGGGTCATGTTTCTCCCAAAAGGTTATACAGTCAGGAACACTCAGGAACATGTAACTTTTCGACGACTCGGCACGAATAGACCTGTCTCAGTTGATGGTCTTTTTGAGCGGGGATCTCACCTATCCCATTCCAGGCCTTGATCATTCCTCGAGGAGCTATCCATTACTGTTGGAGGCAAGTGAGCTAGTGAAAGAGAGGACTTACAACAGACCTGGGGCGCCCACACAACCTTCTACAATCGCCTTTTTAGGATTTTGACATGGAGTGGGCGTGCTTAACATCTTGACAGGCCTAGTGGCTGATGCGCGGATGTACAAATCGGAGGGCTGGCGTCAGTCTTAACCATTCACCCCTGGGGTTATGTTCGTCCAATTCATGCAGGGACCGACCCTATCACTTTTTTACCTAGAGTCTCTCTCATCTCTCTGTATCGGGGTCAGCGCATCACACACCACTCCCGTTCTTGCTAGGATCCGCGGCATGGTTCAGGCCTTCAGGGTGACAGGGGTGTGGTTCCAATGTCAACCGAAGAACCACCCCAGAGTCAGGGACGTGGTCTGAGCACACCCTGATTCATATCCCAACGCTTAGTCAACTCAGCTATACTATGCATCTTTGTTCGTGCAAAGTGCTTTTGTTCCCATTTTCGAGTCTTTGCTATGCCAAAGGTTGGCTTGAGCTTTGATCAAGTGCCTAGAGAACCTTGCTCGGACGAAGTGCCAAGTCTGTCATAGGTCCCTTTCCCCATTCCCCTCTTGTTGTATAACTAGTCGACAGCTAGTCTGGTCCAGCTGAGGGCGTTGAGGGTCCTGGCGAAACATGCCCAAGGACGGTTTATCACAACTGACACAACCTCATCCAAAACATTACTTCCCTCTATGCGAGCAATAAACCCACAACCCACTCACGCAAGGTGGATCACGCCTCTCCCGCCCTACTTGTCTGTACAGTGATCTCGATCTGAGTTGAACCAAGACTGTCGACCCTGGCTAGCATTCTTGTCCTGGGTGTGTAGGATCATAGTATTGTCTCGCGGGTCCCCTACTAGCTGCACCGGCTGTGATCAGGGATCTACGGTGGTTGAGTTTACAGTATTGTATGTCTCAGGTCCGTAAGTCGACGCAGCGTACCTCATTCCACCTCATGTCTATATCTTCAAGGGCGTCCGTCCTCGAAGACGAAAAAGCATTCCCGTTCAGACCCAGCGAACAATTGAACTCACTCAAACCTTTAATTGTTCTCCTTGACCCTTGAAACGATCTTTGAGAAACTTCACCCTTCTTCAACTCAAGACATATTCGCATACATCCTCAAACAATCCACCCTCTCAACTTCTTCCTACTACAGCTTCCTATCATCAACATGCAGTACGAGTCGGCGGATTTCCGGTTCGAAATGGACGACAGTTTTAGCCTGTGCAGCCAGTCCATGTCCTGCCCTTCGACCACAACAAGCTTCTCTTCCGCTTCATCAGCATACGACCCTTTCACCCCTACATCACGACGCTCAACTCCCCATGAATTCGGCAACATGGACTTTGAAAGCTCTTACAGCGCAGCCTCTCATCGAGCTGAGCTGACTCCTCCGTCGTCAGCAATGGGCAAGTACATGTTTGGCCCTATCAAGTCTGAGCCTGAGCACATGTCGTTCTCCGATGCTCTTCCCAACACTCCCATGAAGCGGGAGCAGCTTGGCTTCGAATATGACCACATGATGGACATGAACATGGCTCACCATGGCTCAATGGGATCTTTGACACCATCAAATTCTTTCGGCTTGTATGGTTACTCCCCCGATGCTTCCATTGGAGCCGCCTCTTTCATGATGACGCCGACCCAGAGCCTCTCAGGCTCTGAGGCCGCCGAAACTGGCTCCTCATGGTCTTGTGCCAACGATAGCCCAGTCACTTTCTTCCCCAGCCGTCAGCTCTTCGGTGACTCTGATGCCTTTGATCTTGATCGACATTCTCAGTCCCCTCTGGGTTACCCTCTGCATGAGATCAGCTCACCAAACCGTATGCGAGCTCAAAGAAAGATGATGGTGCACGAGATTCAGCAAAAGACCAATGAGTTACAGCGAGCTCAGATTCGATCATCAAGAAAGCGAGCTGTCAAGTCTGACCCTTCACAAGTTGACGTTGTCCGAAGAGCCATGTGCAAGTGCGACTATCCTGGCTGCCACAAGGCTTTCCGACGAAATGAGCACCTCAAGCGTCACAAGCAGACGTAAGTTTGACCGCAACCGTCTTTTAGTAGCACCAAAACTAACGCGAAGCAGTTTCCACGGCGAAGGGCCCAACCGCTTTTCTTGCGAGTTTTGCGGAAAGGACCAATTCAACCGCCAGGATAACCTCAACAACCACCGAAAGCTGCACGCACGACCCAACAGCCGCAACCGCGGTGTTGAGTTTATCCCTGCTGCGGTCCCAGTTATTGAGCAAGAGGAGCGAAGCAGGAAGCGACGAGCACCCTCAAAATCCAAGACTGCTGACAAGCGGGACTCTGACTACTAAGACTTTTACCTTGGCCGGGTACCTTGCTTGAAAGCACACTACCAGTCGCCACTGGAGAGAAAAGAGACGAGTTGAGAGCGCCACGCAGATGAGACATTCAGCGTTCGACCCGCTTTCTCTTCTCGATTGGGGACACACACATAACAGGCACACCCATTTACATATTTGTCCACACACATTCACATCTACACACGACGACACATAAAAGCGGAGCTGGCCAAAAGAAAGCAATCGCAGCATATGCAGCCCGGCCGTCATTTTGACGCCGCCGCGTCAAGGACTCAGGTACCAGAGCCTTCCTTACTGGAGGAATATACAGGAAAAAAGCCTTGTTGAAGGCTTAATGGTGTAATGGCATGTATGAATATTGAAAGACATGGCGGGAAAGGATTTATTTGTTTGGCATTCTTGCAAGATTGAGTTGTTACTACACAACCACGGCAATACCCATGGTGTTAAGGCGTTTACTTTGAGGCTACCTCGTCTTTCTATATCGGCGTTGAGGAAATATTTTGTGTTTATTAGTTCTTTTCGATTCTAGTATCTTTTATCTTTTAGGATTAAGACTACGACTATAGATGTCATGGCTTAGATCCAGTAATGAAACAAATTACACAAAGCAATCTATTCATCTTGAACTTGCTGTTGTTTCTTGAATCAGTTATTTATGATGAATGACATGCCCGTCAATGGGTGGCTCTGTAAACTGGCATAGGCGTACGGACCTGGTCATTGATTGTCTGGAAGAGCTACTGATTGGCTGATTTGCTGCATTTCATCGAAAAGCAAGACCAAGCTGAAGATTGCACTGCATAGTTTGTTTGATTAAAAAGGCACGCAGATGCTGTATAATTGGTTGAGATACGTGAGGCCCAGGTCGCGTACCAGAAATCACCCTATCTATTTGCGAATACCCAGACTTTAAGAGATTATGATAAATGATACACCTAGGTTCCAGGGCCAAATTCTCGAGGATTCACAGATAATTACGTATCAGTCTTTTAATTGTGCTTCGAGTCCGATGGACTGGCAGAAAAAGCTCAGTTCTAGCTAAGTTAGTTGGTTTGTTAGACGGACCCATAGTAAATGTCTTAGATCTCGCGGCACACAGCTTGCCGATCCGCGAGTCACCTTTTAGTCAAGAGAGCAAGGAAGAACTCCAGTCCCGGCCCGCCAAGCACTGACCTGCTTGTTGCTTCTGCAAAGGATTTTTAGATGCAGCGTAGCATCTCCCATTGCGCTGGGACGGGTCTTGACTCTCCCTCAGGGTCAGGGTCTGGGGCTGGAGAGTACGTATCCATTTCTGAGCGCCCCGATGGCTTTCGGATATGATATCTGACAAGGCGAAACGGGATGGAGGCTCAAACAGATGTGGCTGGTTCCAAGCCGAGACGCGATTGGTGGTTTCTGGTCCGGAGACAAAGTGTCATTAGTTGCCTATGTCTTAGGATTAAGATTGATCTGGATTGCGGGAACTCAGAGAAGACACATGTCAAACGGTTTCTCATTTGTAAATCGTGAGGCAAATGAGACGAGGGGAATGCCAACGGTCTTTGCTTCCCGCTCGAGGAATGCTGATCCGAACGTACGCAGGAACCATCTTATGAGATACGCAGCGGGGCCTCAGCCGGCGAATACGGGAGTGCAGAGTGGAATCATTTTGACCTCGATTACCCCCAGCAATCCAAATTGGGAACAAAACCGTCTTGAACTAAGAATGGAACGGCTTGTAGGCTTCGCGGCCCGTGGTGGAGAGAGAACAGTCAGCTCCATGCTACTACCCGTTGAGGAAAGCCAGCGAGATCTTTAGCCATTTAGATTGTTTCTATTCTTTGACTAGTTACTAACAAAAGGGCCTGGGGCCGTACGGAAATAGGAGCTTGCATAAATAGTACCTTTACATAAATGAATTAGGGAGCATATGGCCTAATATGGTAGAACCACAGGGAGAGGAATGCAGCCCGTTTCATCGTAGCGGCTTGGGGACTTTCCACTTCTGGGGAAAGGGAATAGCACTAGTTTGTGATGGGATACGTAAGGAGGACAACAGGAAGTGGGCTGGATGCCTGTAGATGATGCAATTGACTTTTGAGGGACAAAGACACAACATGATCTGATCTGATACAACATGTTATCGCACCCATGCTGTGGTTTCCTACCTGTCGATCTTGTATGAGACTAGACAACTGAGCTTTGACTCCGAGGCCTGAGTTGCGCTCAAACTAACCCACATGAAGGGTCCTCTGGTGTTGTGCTAGGTTGAGCCGTTTAAGGGTCACTTGCATAGTGTATTATAGTGCAGTATAGTTCGTGTTATGATTCACAACGAGTTTAGCACCAGAGTATCGTTGGCTGCCCTGAATGCCATGGCTGAGATACTGGCTGACACAAAACCCTTGGACCCTTCTTCTGCCCTTTTGGTGTTTTATAGCACCAGATAAGGTTCCCCAGCGTCTTGCACAGACCCTTATTTTTGCCTTCGCCCGTTATGTAAACTACAATACATACTATGCCATGTGGAAGACATGGGCGTCTGTCGAGTACAATATTGTAGCTCTCCAATGGGTATCCCTCCCCATGGAATGAGCTGAAATGAGACTTGGTGTGTAGCACCGGATCAGAGAGGGGAAGAGAATTTACTGGAACCTTACACAACATGGTCCACTTATACTCGGAATCGTCTCATCTGCGCATTTTCAGAAACAGCTTTACCTAATCTGAAATATGGGAATTTTGCCCATAGCGGTTTTTCCTGGGGCAATCTAGACATACATATGATCCAGTTTGCGGTAGTCACTCGGTTCAACCTCCTGAAAGAAAAAGAAAAAGTGCCAATATGGGTTGAATGTCACTCTCAGACTGGGATTTTCATATCTCATCTCTGCCCACTTGTTCTCGTGATACTTGTCGTCGAGAAACAACGCATACTTTGTAGTGTTAGCCATATATCACCTGCCTGTCGAAGACCCCTGTAAAACTAAAAATGCTGACAAGCCGGGAATAAAGGAAAAATGAGAGAGAACCCCTGTTCAGCCATCCTGTGGAAAAGAACGCCGGCGCTGAGGCTAATCAGGGCAAGGCTATTGAGTTCCGGGAATGGCTTCACATCGCGGGGGTGTCTTTTTTTCCCCCTTCTGCGCCCGCTCGCTCGGATTTGGAGCCTAAAGATCTGTGCGCCCGGCACTTGGTCAAACAGAGTTGGGGCGGACAGTGAGGCTATTGAGCAAACACGGACGGGCATTAACGAACCGCATATGGTGATTTACAGTTCAATACCAACCTACTTAGAAGCATACTACATGCAGTTGTGGCAGAGGTAGAAGAAATGCTGTTGTAGTTACCTGTCTGGGAGTTTAGAAACCAAGGGCGGCCCGTTCGAGTAATGGGTCAGCAATAAGGTAGGCAATAAAGGTAATGCAATGCGTTGTAGATCCGATTATCGGCCAAAGCTGACAAGTCTAAAAGTGTACGTCCTCTAACAAATTATGTGTATTATGTTGAATTGATCTACGCCGGGTTCTTGACCTTCCGAACTGCAGTGTTGTGCAAACCAGGATTAATTCAACAAAAACACAACTGACCTAACTACCAAGGTACGGCCGCATGATCCGAGGCCATGGGTAATCATATTTCATCTTTTCTTCTTCTGCGGTTGTCCCAGGAATGCAAATATGCTGGTCGTGCAGCTAGCTACTTACCAGGCGAGTAATTATACGAGTGAGTTGTGATAGTGTACAATGACGCCTACTACAGTACGCTTATACATACAGAGAGGCAAGCCGGAAAAAAGGAAACATACACTGCCACTTCGCCGAAGCTAACCCCTGCTGTCCTCTGCATGTACTGTATGTATGTATGTATGTATGTATGAAGAAAGCCCAGTGGAGTGGTGCTGCTATTACTGGGGAGGGGTGGCTAAATGGAAGCAGATTCTGTACATACAGCAGCAGATTACATGTGCATGTGCATGCATGTGCATTGCATTGCATCGCGTTGCCTAGGTACGAACTACTGTGAGTTAAGAGTACGGAAGCCGGGATATGGATTCCGTCATTCAGTTGACCTCGTGGATGTATTGTTTTGCGAAATGTGATAGATCGCGGGGGAAGAATGCGTGGAATTGGTTGGAGTTTTTATGAGGAGAGACAGGGGACATTACCTGCATTATAACTGATTCAATACTTGCCTGTCATTGTAGGGACGGATCCGAGCTGGAGTGGATCTTTTTCGACAGTTGTAATGTATGATATAATGAGTAATTACCTACTAACCTAGGTAAGAGTAGGATTTATGAGCGAGAATGATAGTTCTCTACTACGTAGTAGGCTGCTCTGTCACCAAGTGCCCAGGGATATGTCATCCGTAAACCTGTCAATCTAGTAGCGTTACATCATTACAGTGCTGACAGCTTGTCAAGGATCATTTGCGTTTCTACGGCTTGAATCAACGCCGACGACTCTTGGAGGCAATCATTATTTATCAGATTAACTACATACATAACTACATACTGGGGTGTGTGGTCCTTGGCACTGGGCGTGCCGTATTCTTTGTTCCGCGCACAGTACATCTTACATCCGATCACACAGTGAGCCAGCGGCTGTCTTACCCTACCCATTCAATCTTGGCACCGTTTTCCTTAGTATTCAGTGGCTTGCGCCTGCCGTGACTTTCAGCCTATGAAGACTCCTTCCTTGTCTGCCCTGCTTGTCCCGGATCAGATCAGATGGAAGGGAAGGAGGCCTGTGCGGGTGCAGTACCTGGCAGCCAATAAGAGCAACTTCTTCATCGGCGTCCTTCCGACTACCTACCATTGTACAGTTAGTACTATCTATCAATCTCCACCTCGCCTCTCACATCATCAGCTGAGGAACGGAGTGTTCGTCAGCCTTTGGTCTCTGATCCTTAACACCATTCTCTCATGGTCTATACAGTTTTCGTATTATCCTGCTATCCTTTTGTGTTCGCCGAACTACCCTTCCCTGCCTGCCTTGATCTAATGTCAGTGTAGGCAGGCACCTTGACTGGGTTGTGATGGCTTCGCTTCCATCCTACCAAGACGCAGTGTCCACGGACTGGCTCCGTCTTGTGGTTCCATACATATCGCCAAGCGACTATGCCGCCTTATGCCGTGTAAATCGTCGTTTCTGGGAGATATTTGCCCCACGAATATGGGGGCGCCTTCCAAGCACAAGCACACTCACTACCTCAGACAGAGTTGTCAACTGTGATCCAGAACATGGTAAGCCCGTAGCAACCGAGCAACGAGACAAGACGTAGTAGTCTTCTTTTCTCAATCATATTCTTACTGATTCTTACTAGATCTGGACTGGCTGGTCGGTTCTATCTTGAGCCAGCTGAGCTGGACACGAACCGAAACAGCAAGTCTTGTTCGAGTTCTAGACGTTCGCTCCCTTGGGGGCACTTGCTCTCTCATTGCGGGTAGTAGACTGAATACCACGTTGAAATATGCTATCAAATATTTGCCCAGCCTGGCCTTTATTCTTGTCGATGGCCATGAGGACCTCGACCCTTCTGAGTTCCTATCTGAAGCTGGCCAGCAAGTTCAGCTATTGAGTATGGCGGAATGTTCCTTGTCGCTATCCGCAAAACTCTTCTCTTCTCTTCAGGGATTGGTTTATCTCGATATCTCTCGCGTTCCAAGCTCTATTCGCCCCCTTTTTCAAAACGGAGCTCTGCCAGAGCTCCGCGTGCTCAAACTGCAAGGAAAGGAGGTTGACAATGCAATGGTCGAGAATCTAGCCAATAGCTTTGGCACTCGTCTCTGGAGCTTAGACTTGACAGATAACCAACTAACAGACCGGGCTCTTGATCATCTAGGGGCTCGCTGCTTGTGGCCAGCCGATTTACGGTCAGATACTCACTTCGACGTTGAGGGCAAGCTGGAATTCGGAACTGCATCCCCTAATGTCGGAACCGACATTCACATTGTCGAGTCTGGGTGGAGTAGCTCTTTCAGCCATCCAGATCGCCACCTGGTTGATGCGCCGTCCTATAACGTTCACGATACGTTACCACAAGAATATGTGCTCAAAAGATTGGATGGAAGGACACGAATCAAATGTGACTCGGCGGACGCCGTACGCCGTGGCCTCCAAGGCGAGGATCCCTATCACCTACCATCCAGCTTTCAGACTACTCGGGGCCTGACACATCTGAACTTGTCTGGCAACCAAGTCTCGTCTCTCGGGCTCACGAAACTATTATCGCTTTGCCGTGGACATTTTCAGCAGTTCACATGCGATTCCATGCTGCTCATTCCCTATTCCAAAGCAGCCGCCACGGCATGGCCAAAGATGGCAAAACTGCACGGCTTCTATGCTGCATGGACTTTGCGCCCCTTATTTTCATCCAACTTGCAGGTAGTGAAATTGCATCATTCTATAGTAACTAGAATTCCTACTCTGGAAATGGAGGGGCTCTCAGCTCTGGGTCGCTTGCACATCAGTGAGAACTCGATACTCCCACGGGCTGAGAGGGCTTTCCCAGAACCTTTCATCCCCGATATGAACCCACGTATAGAATCCTTGACCCTGACATGTATTCCACGACGCTCAAGTGGCCCGCTGATCAATGGCCTGATATCTTTCTTGAAGCTCCTGGCCACTCAAGAACGTGCGATTTTCGATATATCTTCGCGGCGGGGACCTGAAGTCTTGGCTGGACTCCGACACTTCCGGCTTGAGTTCGAGCAAGACCCCTGCGAAGAATACTCGCAACATACGGAAGACATAGATGCTGAACAGCTTCTAAACTCGGGAGATACAGGATTCAGTTTCTTCCAGGATGAGTCTAAGCAGGCACGCCCGCAAAGCGTTTCGCCCACAAACTCAATTTCTAATACAGTTTCGAAGGGTCGCTCCTCTACCCAAAACGATTTGGATCATTTCGAAGGAACCCACTTGGACGTCGACATATGGAGGGACGGGAAGTCAACGAGCACCCGAGTTTGGATAGGCCCTAGGGATGGCAAGGAACCCCTACTTCGTGACTACAGGCAACTGGCCCTGCATAGTAGGGTGCACGATAACATCGGCCCGGCTTCCCCTGCCCAGGTACAGGCGGGTGTTCCCTCCACAGAGTTAGTTTTTCACACAGCGTGGTGTATGACGATCATGCCCCCTGAGCTCAAGGAGCCTACGCGGGCTGAACTAGACGGGATGAGAGACGTGCTAACTGAACTAAAACAATTCCGCTCAGAAGGGAGGGCGAAATACCGCAAGTTACAAAAAGAGTTTGGCTGCCAAATAGTGCCTCCCGGTCAACCACACGGATACTGGCTAGGAAGACTTGAAGTTTCAACCCGGCAAGTAGCATCGCGGAGACAAAAGCCCAACTATTGGCGATAGAGTACCAGAAGGCGTGTCTTGGTTTGGAGTTAAAACTTGTCGAAGAGGCTCTAGGGTTACAAAGTGGAGACCATGCTGTGAATTCAATATCTTCTTTCGAATTCGAGATTCAGCGGACTCGTGTAAACAGCGTGCTGGATTCGCTCCCGGGGCCTTTGCTTCAGGTGATGTACTTTTGTCAGATTTAGGCTGATGGTTGGTGTTCCGCACATCGAAGTTAACTGCATGAAACAAACAGTGGGGACTTGGACCCAAACACAGCATGGGACTTTCCGGTTATACAACGTGCATACGGTAAGCCGCTGGTCGCTGTCCTAAACTTACCTTGGTGGTCGAGTTTTTCTGGACTTCAACGCTTTGATGAAATCCAAGTTGTGTCCCCGGTTTGGCTAAAATGCTAGAGTACCAGGCGTGTACATTTCCTCTATGCATTCCAAACTAATGGCGATATCGACACTCGCTTACGAACCGAGGTATGGAGACCAAGACAATGGCACCGACGTCGTCGACACCATAGCTTCAGCCCTTCCGATGCGTATAGCTTATCCCGGAGTCCAGCATACGTAATGGGAAACACTCATGTTCATGACGGTATAGTGTTCTGCAGGGTAGGGTCTCACCGTCTGGCCCTGCATTGACTTTCTCGACCCGTTCGGAATCTCAGCTAGTAGCGGTAGACGTATTCGTTTGCACCTGGAACGTTTGCCTCTAATTTGAAATGGTCAAGCCATTCTCATGCGCGGCATTGTCCTGGCTTAGACTGGACTACATGCTGTAGACGTTGATAGAGTTCGTGCTACCCCTAGCTCGGGACGGCATATGTTGGAGATCATTCCAAAAGCGTTGAAGAACGGCTGGCGGAAGGACGTTACAGAGCGCCATGCCAGTTAGTGCAAGCCAATCGCAACCTTGGTGCCTGGAATAACTCAGCGACCTAATGCTTGACAGAGGCCCGAGCTCAAGCTGATTGTCAACTAACTAGTTGGGGACCAAACTCTGCTTGCTCTGGGCTAAAGGTTGCTAATCCAACATCCCCTCCCCTTTATGTTGTTGAAGGTGCTGACAACTCAAGTCTCCCAGCCAGAAGTCAAATATGAGGTCGTCATTGATACCATGCGAATTAGTACTGTAAATGTTAGCGATATGGGCATCACTCTGCCTCTTAAAATGCTAGCTCCCAGCGACCCGAGCCGTTTCGTTAGCTTCAAGAAAAAAGCGTCCCGTAGGAGCCCTCGACCCTGAAATGGCAAATAAGCCCGAACCTTGACTAATAGTCTGTCTCTTTCTAGGTGTTTCTTGAAGCCTCATTCGCCGACATAGTTCCTCGGTCTGGACCATCACATTGTATGCTGCGGTATACCGGTAGTCTAACCTGAAATATGTGGGAGAAAGGGCATTTCTTGGAAATTTGGGATGGTCGCATCTATCGATCTGGATTGTTCCACGCGGTCGGATGCCGCGATATGACATGGCGCCAGAGACTAACGTCAGGTTGTGGCCCTTGTGGGATAAGTTACCATGCGATGTGGCGCTGCATAGAAACAAAGCAGGGGATGCCACGCTTCTCTTCTTGGTTAAGGAAAAGCGCGTGTTGGACTTATTACAAGGGAAAATAAGCCCTCGCTGAATTCCCAACTAATACAGAGGAGAAGGGACGGAATGAGGCTTTTCCTTTGCTATCTCGACGCCCGCCACATGCTATTCGCTTCGCATTTAAATGTTACAGTATATTCGTCGTGGACCTATGATGGAGCTCCGCTTGCTTCCCCTGTGCATACTGTAGTCAAGGTAATGGTCCCAGGAGGTTGGTTTGACCTCGGCCACTCCCGTTCCTTGCTTGCATGGCGTTTTTTAGTGATCCGGACTCTCGGGTTCTGTCTTTTTGGGGCTTTTTTTTCTTTTGTGCTATTTGTTTTCCTAAAGAGGATGTACACCTTGACGCACTACCTAGGAGCTCTAGGCCTGTCAATTTTAGGTTCCTTTCTTTGTTCGTCTCTGTCAAATGTTACAAAGTACCCTGCCATCTGACGAATGCCGTACTATTGAAGATGGAACAGAGCTAAGGACCAAGGAAATGGCAAGATATGGACTGACTGCGACGTTCGCTTTGACCGCACTTTACCTGAGATATCACAAATGTTTTATGGACTGCAACGAGTCTTACGTGGAGTCTAGACACGTTCTATCGAATTGCCTGCGTCTTGGCTGCGCACGTTCAAAGTGCCGAGCACGCGAGCAAGTTGGGCAGGAATTTGAGGCGGCGATATGTCAATCAGTCAGCCATTTCGTCAATTTTACAAGGGTTTTTATGAGCTATTGGCTATTACTGCTTACATTACTAATTATGAAGCAAGAAGGAGACCATCTGTGGCATCTACTGACTCCATTCCTTGGATGACAGAGTGGGGCTCAGGATCATGGACGACTCGCCGTCGGCCCGCGGCATGGCTTCGGCAGGCAGACGTGTAATGCCGATAGTACAACGTTACAACGGTAGTCAAGTATTGTTTTGTAACGACTTGAGTTGCTCTATCGAATACAAGCTGAGTGTAGGGTAGAGAGAATCAACGCATAGTGTAATCACGAAGGTACCTTCTGCAGATGTATTGTTCCTGTTTGTCAGTTATGAATAAATATAGGTGATAGGTACTCTCTACAAATTAATATTACCGAAATGTTCTTATACTATAAGGGTCTAATTATGATACAGCAGTATCTTTAGCTGGTTTATATGTTGCCCATACTGTCAACCGCTTCTGGTGCTACGATATATACGACTGACACTCAAGGACGAGGCAAAGGCAGAAAACATAGAGAACTTCAGAAAGATAGTTAAATATTGTCAGATATTTCATAAGATCTTAAGCATATCGAGAAGACTTGTTACAACATAGCTCGAAGGTTTATTGAGGTTTATATAAATGAACTGGTAGTCAAGCCAGATTGCATCTCGATGCCATAGTCACTCTCCTCAAGAAGCATCAACTTAATATCAAGACCATCTGTATTTCTACCAACTCTATTTCACTGTGTAATGTATTTGATGGATTTTTCACTTGTTAATTCCTTTTGTCGATAAAGACTTTAACCATGAATTTGCCATCCATCTCTGCATCGCAGCGACACAAGCTATGTTTCCACCAAAGGATAGGCTTATCGTAACAGTAGAGCCTCTGGACGACCCCTATATGTCTTAAAGTATACGAACAGCTATATTCATGACCTTGTCCCATCTCCAAGTCGAACTTTGACGTCTGTACGATTGTGGCGATGATCCTCGAGTTACTATTGAATGGAACTGCATGGGTCTAGGGTAAGCTCCGCAAGCTGGGCAAGACGACAACATATGACGGTCAGGACAGCATCGGTTCAACTGCATGGTATAAGAGACAATTTGGAAGGTGCAATGAAAACAGAGTAGAAGACATAGCTCTGGGCCCAGATCACAAACCCGTCTTCAAGCTGCATGCGATCCTGAGTGAGCTTCACCCACGTGCTGACATTTTCACGATGAGTAACACAGTGATTCGAGATGAAACAGTGATACTGGGATAATTAAACCCAAAGTGCTATTAAGGTTCTGCAAGCTACATCAAAACGTAACAATCCTGGCAAAGATCTTCCATGCTGACAGATATCCTTGATGATGATATTCATCTGCCGAAATGGTTGTCGTTCTATTCTGCCGCATGAATCCAATGACACTTTGCAAAGTCCGAAACTCACACAACTTGTCACGATCGATTATCTTTTATCAAAAACATGGACTGAATTATCCTAAGCAGCATGATATACACAAGTCAAAGTCAGCGCTAATAATTTGGCAAGGCAAAAAGCTGACTTGAATGGGTCAACAACACAACGTGTTTGGTCTGAGATAGTTTTGAGAGGGCTGTAAGCGCGTGAGCTGACTGTATTGTAGTAACAAACCCGCATATCATAGGCTATTGCTGACGCGAGGACCAACAATCAAACAATCAGGCTGTGGAGTTTTGGTATTTTCCCGAATACCCGGTAATCAGCGGTAACCTGAGTGGTTCGCGGTAAAAGATGCATTGGGTGAAAGCTAAACAGTAAGTCGCTGACGATAAGCAATGGAAGGAATTAATCTCACGTATGAATATAGCATTGTATAGCATATGGATATATATGAATGTCCGTCGCTCTGATGGATTCCTGGGCTTTTGAAAGATGGAAGATACCTGGGAGGTGGCATCATCACTGGAGAGGCGCAGTTTTGCCCAGAATCGCAACTATGCAGTCTCTTGTCGGAGTAGCTGAAGATCTACTGATGCAGCTTTGCAGCGAGGTGTGGACTTTTGACGACGACTATGTCCAGACCTCCCCTGCGAGTGAAGATGATGCGAAGGACCAGAAGAAACAGACAACCCCACGGATTGTTTACAAAACACCGACCAGCGATCACAGGGCTATTGTTTCAAACAAAGACAATGCTCTCCTTCGTTTACCAGCAGAACTGCAAATAATGATCTTACAACATCTAACATTCGGCCAAATCGAGTCGCTACGACGAACATGTCGAGGCCTACGATACACGATCAGCAAACCTGTTATACGTTTCATATTCCCAAGCATAAAATTCGAGTTGCTGTCAACGTGTTACCAGTGTCTTCGGCATGATCCAGAGAGAGATGGCCTCATCAAGGCCAACAAGTCAGACGCGCGATACCCGCTCGCTAACGAATGCATCGATTGCGTTGCCTCTCGAGGGGGGTTCTTCGTAGGACGGTCTTACACGCTTGGATCATGTGCGACAGTCTGCGTATGTCGGTATTGTGGATTCCCTGTTACTTCGGATGCGGCATGGAAGGAGTATCAGTTCCATCGAAAGTGTTACAGACGGTACCGTATGATATTGTTGTACTACTTCCTGACGGGGTGTGCGCAGAGTACGATAACGGTTGTTGCATCGGCGTTGTGTTGGAGATATTATAAGGGGACGACGATGATCATCACGCCTACTATTGTAAGCGAATGAAGATTAATTGAGAAGAAGTGCTGATAGGGTACAGATCAACTTTCTGATGAGCTGTTGGGTATTCTGTCTGAATGTGACACGGGGCGTCGAACTGAGGACTTACCATTGGTCTTTACTCCTTGAACTGGGTATTCTAGGGCTATGGATACCTCCTCTGAACGCAGTTGTCAGAATGATAGCACGGAGACCTGAGGGACCCTATAGCTCTGATATTGCGACAGTGTCCTTCATCGCTTCGAACATGTAAGTAATCGACACTCTCACGGCAATGGGCCAACTGACCAAAACAGAATCTTTCGTTCCCTCAACACCCTTGGAAACACATTCCTAGTATTCGAGTACCAGCTCTGGCGCCGGTATCAACCACGGCAGTCGAGATTGCGTCGTGTGCTCAACAAGGCGGCTACCTATCTCATATTCTGGACGTATCCACCCAGCATCGAGCAGAAGTTCCCGGGGAAATGGTGGTTCAGGAGAAGCACACCTCCTTCAGGGCCGATATGTGGTTGAACTGAGAAACAAGCCAAGTCCACGGTGGAACTAAACAAAACCACGAAATAAGGATAGTCTGGGGGTTACGGACAACAGGACTTGAAGCCTGGGGTAGCTTCGGAGACACGGAGGCTTGGCGGTGCCATGCTCCATTGGCTACTGACAATGTTTGATCTGCTTTTCCACGACGGTGTACGTAGATCTAGACTGCAACCTAGGCTTTCTCACTACGTGTTCGGTACTTGGATTGGCAGCCCATCTGGCCTGGGGTAAAGCTTGGTCATGCAGGTCATGCAAGTAATGCGGAGCAGCCTCAGCTTCAGCTCAACAAGTCTACAATGCAGCTCACTCGTGCGCCCACAAGAAATCGATCTCCGTCGTAGTCACATGCTCGATGGTGTCGGTTGGTCCCCGGTAGGACTTGACTGAGTCGACTTGTCTTTTGTCACCGTCGTAGCTGGCACTCAGACGGCTTCCACCGGAAATTGAGGGTTTGAAGTCGAATTCATTATGCATCTTATCAATTTTCACAAACTCCGCTATGATTACTTGGTACAAGATCTCAAGTGTACAATAACCGCCTCTTAGTTAGGCCCCTTCTTGGACGTCGTTTCAGTGTGATTACTCGCAACCCTGGGATCGCGGAACCCTTGGCTCTGGTCACCCTTCTCAGCAACGTTGGCCCCTCCCTGTCCGAAAGCACCCTGGAATGATTGTGAAGCAGAGTCACCACCACTGCTGCCTCCACCGCTCTTGCCCTTGCTGCTGTCGTTACCGCCAGACTTGGGAACGCTCGGCTGGTCTTTGTTGTGGTGCGTTGTGTTCTGCTTGGAAGGCGTGCCGTCGATGTTGCTGGCGACGCGGGTGTCCTTATTTTCCTGTCCCTTGCCACCATCAGTCTTGGATCCTCCAGTACCAAAGAGTCCACCTAGGAAGCCACTACCTGACTGTGAGGGACTAGACGTGCCAGGGTTCTCCTTGGCCGACATCTCGACCGAGGTGCGCACGTTGGAACCACCTCCTCCAACGCCGCCGCCTACTCCGCCACTGGGAAGCTTTTCGGGGGGTGCTGTGGTTCCCTCCTTGCGTTTCGGGCTGACGTGACTTAGCTCGTGGCCGCCAGTGACGGCGTTTCCTCCGATACCTGCGCCGCCCAGACCCTCTGCCTTCTTCGCATCGGCGCGAGCTTTGCGATCTTGCTCAGGGGTGGTATCGGGCTTGGATCTGGTCATGTAGTAGACTCCTGCGCCGAGGGCAGTGATGCCAGCTGTGATGGGGACAGCGGCGGAACCTTGTTGACCTGCACCGAAAGCCTGTTTCATTGTGATGTTTTTGGTAGTGAGTATTATTGAAGGAAGTGGTTATAGTCAAAGAGTTTGTTGGAGTTGTTGGAGGTCTTGATAGGGTCAATTGGTCAATTGGAGGATTACAAGATTGAATTCTACAGCTCTCGATGTTTTCTATGTCTCTGATCATAACACATCTGTGACGTCGTTGATAAAGTCATGACGGATTAGCTACTCATGATGACAGCATAGATGTGTAAGTGGTCGCCATAAACAGCAAGAGCTTCAGGAACCGGAATAAGCTAAAGCCGATATCTTATCAATGGCTTGAGTATCTCCAAGGAATACCTAGTGAAGCCATTTGTTCCTGTAATCACGATGAAGGAATTGAAATGCGATTCAACAATCAATCGTCATGATCAAGTCGGGTTTGTATAACAGAAACATGCACTTTTTCTCCAGAAACTTGTGGGTCGAAGATCTGTCGATGACGGCTTGAGTTTGGTGTTTATCCTTATTTTATTACAACCAATTGAATGATACTCATCGGTGTCATATTAATCCGTACCCCGGATACAGCTCAGACCCTGGACTCTAGTCTCTAAGTACCGATCACTTAGTGCAGGTCTAAAAGGCGGAGCCGCGTTTTGGCGCACGACTAGAAGACTCGGAGCCGCAGTCAATCAAACAAACCATTCAATTCCAATGGAGAGCTTTCTTCCCCTCATCAGACAAGGGACAGGATAGGACAGGACAGGACAGGACAGGGATTGGGGGAACAACAAGAATCTGGGGCAATGGCAAGAAAAAGAATGGGGAAACGGAATTAATCTGATCAAAGAGATGGAGCAGTACTTTTGTATAACACAGTCAGATGCTTGGACTATCATGACACTAGGCAGCTGAGTTGTAGTTTTCGTATTATTCGGTATATCAATTGCCATTTGGAGAAGAGGTTGCAATCGTCAACTCAGCTTGAAATTTCAAGTCATTGTCTCGTGGACGTCAATATGCAGAGAATACAATGAGTTGATATACACATACGGATCAGTTAGAGCATCATACCATTGCAACCACACAAAAGCTTCAACTCCTCTTTATAACATGCATTCTTTGCATGTACATCAAATATCCACTCTTTTGACAGCGGATCCGAAGGTCTGCTTGTGTACTCTGTACTGTATGTAATTCCACCAGACTACCAACCACCCCTCATCATCAACCCACGGAGAGCAATACAAACCCGGGGCCCCGTCGATCTTTAATACGATGCGGATAACAGACACTTTAATGCTGTTCCCCAGACTTGGCCTTTCCTTTTGCGAGTCATGTGTTTACTAAAACATCTGTTCTCCTCGTCTGTGTGTTACATTCAACTTAGTTAGTAGCTTCCCCTCACGTCTGAGCACACACTCGGCTGGCCGGAGAATAATGTAAATTTACCATCTATCATGACCTCTTTGGTCAAGCTTATACCTATCCAGCAATTGATGTACAGAAAATCCCCAACGAATTCTTGGAATTGTTCCCTCGCCATTACAATAACGGTGAGACCTAAAGTTAGTATAGAACACCTGCCCCCCTGTACTCCTCAACCGGGCGAAGGGATCGTGTGGAGATGTGAAGGATCTGAACTCCAAAGTCTCCCCCGCAACGTATGTTGCAGTAATGCAACGGCCTGCATGGCAACGCGACGCAACACAAACTGGGGTAGAGAACGTTTGGGCTCTAGCTGTGAGTGGCTGGAGTCTAATGTTGATGGTGGAATGTACTGAATCGGACACTTGGAAATGAACCCGCCTTGTTACAGCACAAGCTAAGACATTGGCCTCTCGAGCATTGCATATAGCTTGCCCGTTACGATATTCTCCAATACTAGCGTTTTCTCGATTGATACTAGACAATAGACACTGTTTGACTCGTCTCTCTGCCGGATGACACGGCGTCAAAGTAGGCCACTTCTTTCCAACGGACAGACGGCTGATCGTCCCCCCTTCAGACTAGTTCACAACAAACCACGTTGCTACCTTTGCCTCTGCCGCTTTGCTATGTTCCTCTCCTCCTAGTGGTGGAGATCTTCAAGACCTGGGGAAGCTGTTGCATGCGCGCCGGATCAAAGGGTGGCGCCCCCCTGGTCTGGGGGAGAAACAGACCAGGGTTTGAACCTCCAAGCTTATTCCTACAACGAGTATATAGGAGAAGCTATGGCCTGACCATAATTTAAAAGTCTGTCCCTGTTCCATGTCTATCTAGCTAAGCATTGACTTGCCTCTCTCCTTCTTCCTCCATATCAAGATACCCATAGTAACTGTTCTCGCCTTACAATCTCGACGCTTCTTACTTCGATCTGTCACCCTGGACGATATCATCACAATGGCCGCTACTACCGAGCATAGCGAGCAGTTCAGCGAGAAGCAAAATGGTCTCAATGGTGATTACGACGTCGAGGCTCAGCGTCTCGAGGCATTGACCAAGCTTCGAACGGCACAGAGTGTTCAAATGAGTCCTGAGTTGTTTGAGAAGCTGTATCTCTCGCCTATGAACAAGGTCAAGGGCGAGCTTCGGCAGACATTCGCAAACCCAACACCAATGTATGGCAATTTTCTATTCAGTAATCCAATCATATCTGACTGACACTTGTTCTAGTGCTCTTGTTGGCTTCTTGCTTGCTTTCACACCCCTGACCTGTGATCTTATGGGTTGGCGAGGCGCTGGTGGAAGTGGTGCTGCTTCTAAGTAAGTCCCTGACCGGCCAACTTCCTGTGTGAATGTAACTAACAACATCTCCAGCGCGGTATACATGTTTATGGGTGGTCTTCTCATGATCATCGGTGGTGTCCTCGAATGGGTCCTCGGCAACAGTTTCCCAGCTTGTGTCTTCTGCTCTTTCGGTGGCTTCTGGTTCTCTTATGGCGGTAGTCTTATCCCTGCCTTTGCTTCCTATGCCTCCTATGCTCCCGCCGATGCCCAATCCGCTTCCGAGGGTCTTGCCACACAAGGATTCAATGCCAGCTTTGGTAAGTTGATATGCATTTTTAATAACAGAAGCCATACTAATGAACCGCCATAGCCTTCTGGCTGCTCTTTATGGGTGTTTTGTCCTTCATCTTCTTCCTCTGCGCTCTCCGAACCAACGTTGTCTTTGTCATGATCTTCTTCAGCTTGACATTCTGCTTCCTTCTCATCACTTCTGCTTTCTGGGCGCTTGCTGAAGATTACACTGGAAACGCTCTTCTTGCGGCAAAGCTTCTCAAGGTATGCCTCCTCTCCTAGTTGTTATTTACGTCGCTCAATGACTAACTCCAAAACAGGCTGGTGGTGCTTTTGGATTCGTTACATGCATGTCAGGCTGGTACATCCTCATCGCTGTTCTCTTCGCTATCGTCGACTTCCCTATCCAAATCCCCGTCGGCGACTTATCTACTGTTATCAAGGGACACAGCGAGAAGGCCCGACGAGCATAGTTGATGTATATACGAGTACATGATGGAAGTAATGAGGAAAGGACGCTAAGAGGGTGATAAAACACTTGAGCATCTCCTTACTGGCGTTGGTCATGGCGTTGAATTAGTCAACAGTTGGATGGGTGGCTTTTGGTCCGATGTATGATTCTTGGGATTCGAGCTTTGTTTTACTATCAGTTTATTAGTATATGGATCACACAAGATCTATTTGACAAAAAAGGATATCAAATTGTCTTGAAAAGTATGCCCAAACCGTTGATTCCTGTCGTGATAGATCGCCTCTGCCAACATATACAGCAAAACACTAAATCAACGGGTATTCTTGGGTACATAAACCAGCGAAACATTCCGACTTGGTTCGCATTAATCCCCCCAACATTAATAGGAATAATAACCTAACCCTTACTAGATTATTAAAAGTTACCCTAAGCCTTCTTTTACCCCTTATGCTTTAGTTCAGTGGCAGGGCCAATATGCGAGTTAATCCCTAAACCGCCTGTCGCGCTTTTCATACGGGTGACTGGCTTGGAACCAAGCACCTCGCGATATATAACATTTAGTAAAGATAGGTTTATTCATAACAAATAGCTTAATTCGATCCCATGTGTCCTCCTAGGCTCAGAATGAGTACATCCTCACCCGTGTGAGACAAAGTGTCCAACTCTAAGCAAGCTAAACAACTTACTTCCTCTTGAGTAACACTTTAACATCATCTCCGTATCTTTCAAACCCAACGTTGAACCCTCCACGTAGAGTAGGAACCCTGAACACCTCCCCAGGTGCCGCTTCAATATCGAAAGTGCGAAGCATAGTCGCGACCACAGAGAAGACAATGTCCATTCCAAACACACGTCCAGGGCACATGTTGCCTGCCACACCAAAGGCTCTGACCTTACGCATAGCACTGCCAGAAACCTCTCCAGCTTTGTTGATAAAGCGAGAGGCTCTGAAGACTGCAGCGTCGGGCCCCCAGATGTCGACGTCCAAGTTTGACGCGCACATGGGAAGCATGAAGATTTCTCCTTGAGGAACAGAAATAGGTTCAGAACTGGGGATACTGAGCATGAAATCGTGACGAGCGATTCTCGCTACTCCTGTCATGTGAAGACGCAGTGTTTCGTACCAAGCAGCCATAAGCCAGGGGCATTCAGTACGAACATTGGAAAAGTCCAGTCGTGGCTTATCTTCTCCTATGACGTTCTTAAGTTGTTGCACCTCCCTGACAATAATCTGTACCAAATCAGGGTCCGTCAAGAGGTGACGTGTGAGCCAAACTGCGAGGGTACTAGTTGTTGCTAGGAGACCCAAAGCTGAGACCATCTCAATATGGTAGTAATCCGGGTTGGTTTCCCAGTTGGGATCAGTGTGAGCCACGACGTTGATACTGTGAGCTGTGGTCTGAATACGTGCTTCTCGGTGCTGAAGATGAAATTCGCGAAGTCTCTTGAGTAGGAGCTTACGAGAGTTCCACGCTGAGCTTGCCGTGAGTTGAGAGAAAGGCCTTCCAAGAGTGTCAAATGTCTCACTGAGTTTCCTTCGCTTTGTTAGTGTAATTCTAGGTATGGGGTAGGGCAAGATAAATGCTTACATAAACTCATTGGCAAACTCTTGGTCCATACTCCAGGGGTTAGCAATTCCCCATGCTGCGCTCGCAGTAGCGGAAACAGTCAACTCAAACACCCAACGCCCGATGAGAAGCTCACTAGTATCAGGCATCTTCATAACTCTGTCCCTGATGTTGTTGCTAGAACGTTGATTCAGTGAAACAATGTTCTCAGCGTGACCGAATTTCTGCTTGTGTAGGGGTTGAGGGTTGTACTCAAACACAGCCTTGATAGTATCCTGTTTCAGTCCAAAGAGGCGAGGCCCAACATAAACGAGTACTTGTGCAAGACCAGTGTCATTAACATGGCGCGAGAGAACTCGATCCATACTTGGGTGACAGATTGTAATACGTGCAAATGGGATGTTGATGGTGAAGATGGGGGCAGTAGTAGAGGCAATAAGGCGGTTGATGTAGCGAGTGCTGTCAATGCTTAGACCCATGAGATGTCCTAGCCATGGAACTACACCAGATAAACGAGGAAGATCAGAGATGGAAGGAGTGCCATTGTTTAGGGTCTTTTTATTGAATGAGGTTGGAGATGAGAGGGAAAGAAAAAGGCGATGAGCTAAGGCTGGAAGAATATAGGTAGCCAAGAAAAGCAGTATCAAGGTAGGTATGAGTTTGATAGAGAATGAAGAGATATGTTCCATTACGGGAGCGTGACAAGCCATGAAGAATATGATGAACAGAAGGGGGAGAACAGGTACAGCTGATGGAAAGGATTATGATAATAGTGACTGGGTATGAGTAGAATGACTTGTATCGTCTGAATAACCTAACCTTGAGAGGTCAACCCTTCAACTTATACAACTTCATCCAGAGATCTACTATGAGCTCTCGGAGTTATCCTCACTAATGACTGCAAGCCTCATCACATTTTCAACCTGCCTCCGAATCTAAGAGTCGAATAGAAGCTCTCAGCGAGTTGATCTAGCCTGTTACGACAGCGTCAGCATTTTTTTGTCAACTGCACAATCAAGTCTAAATCATGTTCGAAGCATAGATGAGACCACATTCATGACTTTCTGGGCCACATGGGAAGAGAAGATAACCACTGTACCCAATCAGGTGTCTATATGTTATGTTTTATATATACTAGAGCTTATTGCGAAAAGGAACCTGATTTTGAGATATCACATTTGCAGTTTGGTCTTTGCTGAAGAGGGTCTGAATAGGGGTGTGTATCGTGATATCTTCACTCGCAAACACTAGCCTAGACTCCACCATAACTCAATAATAACCACTAACTGGTGCAATATCCCCCCTAACAAATCATAACCTTTCTGCTTAAAGCCTGATATGATACTTCAGGCCTTGGTATACCATAGAGACAAATAAGTTGGTGGCGTTCTTGTTCTGAGCTGGGCACTCGCGGAAGCCGAAGGCAGAATAAGCTGCATCAGAGAAGGCTCGGCTCGTAAGAAAGCACAGCAGATAAAGTCATGCACCACAGAGTATTACAAGTATCAATGGATTGTATCTATTACTTAGAGCAGAATATTCACAACGAGTATTATGTCAACTCTTCACGAGAAGTCTCCCCGAAAAATAAGTACATGGACCAAGTACCTCTTGATGAAGCACTACTATACAGAACAAACCCCAAATCCGGACTATAATTGTTATGTCGTGCAGCCGGATTTGCTTGCAGACTATGTTGGTTTGAACCTGTGGTCACAGAGCCTCAATTCTTCCCCCATTGGACCACGAATCTTCCATGCAAATGACCTCATCTGAGATCTAGGCCGATTTATTTTACGAACTGCATTGCATATAGAATACCTCGACCGAGTTTGGCCAAGATACGTAGTCTTAAGATATTTTAGTAAGTCAGTCCAAGTGAGTTGTTGGTTATCACTGAGATATTCTCCTGTAAGCCGCACAGACAGTCTACGTGCCTTTGGTTCTTCTCTTGGCAGGAACTATATACTATAGCACAGAAGTGATATAGTTATGTCAATGTCATACGTTTCTCGTACTGCTGTTGGTATGTCGAGTTAGTCCTATGTTGAGAAACGTCGCTGTCCTGTCGTCTCCCCCAAATAACCAAGTCACCAATTAGTAAATCCAGTGGAGAGCAGGTGGGTCAGAACATCAACGTATCAAAAGCAATTCAATGCAACCAACTCGTCGGAGATAGTCACCGTTGTCACAACCAACAACAGTGGCGTCAATCGTTCATCCTCAACGGCGCCATTCTGTGTAATTACCCCCGCACTCTCTAATAGCCATTCCCGCATACCAGGAACCTGGATTCACTTCTATTGGGTATACCCGGATCTGCACGAGGTCACTAGACTTTCAGGCAAAAGTAACGAGTCAGAGTTGCCATGAGAGCCTTGTGTGGTGATCAGTTCCGATCTTCGTCGGGGAAGCAAGACACAGCTGAAAGATCTGCTAAAAGACCAATTGTGACCAAATAGTTTATAAAATGACTCTTGCTGTTGGTAGCCCGTGATCTCGGTAAGAAGAAGCGACAGTGTGACCGTGGGAGTTGCTAAGAGTCAATGAAGATGAGCCCAGAACATACGAATACGGGTCAAGATAAAGCCAGCCAAGGCCAGTTGGATCTTTTATTCTTGATTCGTTGTTTCTTATTACTTTGATACTAACATCTGCGACTTCAGAGGCTGAGCTGGCGCTGCTTTGTCACAGCCCTATCTCGAGGCCGGGGGTTGGGCAACGCTAAAAGTGACAAGAGTATGCAAAGCATTGGTGTGGCATTCAAGATAGTCACTCTAAATCTTCATTGACACAGTCATCTTCAATGATGTGTGCATATCTTGCCTTGAAACATTACTTCGGATGGCACCCAAGTACCATCTTGAAAGGCATGCTAGCTCGAGGCAGTTTCCAGAGGAGTGTCCAGATAAAGTCTTTGTATCACTAGAACATACAAGAGATTACTGTACCTTGTGACCCTTAGTCTCCATAGGCTATCATTCATTATTCTCTATTGTACACACCAACGCCTCCTCCAACCCAGTTTGTACATATCACTAACGTTCAGATCATACGATACAGTAGCTTAGTATCACCTGAATCTTACAGTTAATACCAACTGCACTCAAATCATCGCATCGGGAGTGTCAAAGTCTTGCCACCTCGCCCACCCCGCACACTTCGCCCACCACGCCCAACACCGACGAAGCCTCCCCCAGCAGCAGTTTCCATTTTCCGTGCCAGACTGTTGAGCTCCTTGATCAAACAACATGCCGCCACGATTCGGAAGCTCTCCAACTCACCTGTACCATGGTAGAGAAAAGGTGCATTTTCCTTTTTAATACAACCAACGGCTACACACGCCCAACATAACTCGACGACATCTTCTCTCCACCGGGACGCTGCTGCATCTGCTTCGGTCGCCGTGCTGAGTGTCTCTGTGCTATCACCTACACCTCGGTCGCGAATTTGTTTAACTATCCATGTCATAGTACGGTCGATCTCTTCTTTGAGCTTGATCGACGAATCACCCTGGCGGCGGGTCTGAGCACCTCTCTTGTTTAGGATAAAGCCGCAGAACACTTCAACTTCTGTCAAAGGTACACGTGGGTTTTCCGAAAAGTGCCACATTTTGTCCGTTATGGCCGACTCATACCTGCGTTCAGTTAGCATGGGATGACACCGGGGATAGACGATGTAACTTACAGACCGCGGATCTTCCAAGCTTCTTCCGATCTGCGATTCCAGTCAACATCAAGCTTGTACTTGACGACCTCGTTTTGTACAATAGTTAGTAGCTGGTCCCACACCGATGGCCCAGCAGTATTGATGCTGCGATGAATGTCCTCGTCCCAGATCTTCTTTTCGTCAACATTTCGGTAAAGACGTCCAAGAATCTTTTCCGACTGGTAGTAGTTGGCTCTAGAGCGGGCCATAGCATCGTTAGCGTTATCGACTTCATCGTCTTCTCCAATGTGCGCTAACTGTCCCTTGTCATACAATTTTAGAGGCGGTGCTGTTGCGAGACTACATGGTGTGTTAGTGGGAGAGTTTCTGGTCAAGTGAAAGGCTGACTTACAAGTCTGGACGGAAACGCGGGTTTTTGGGCAAATCTTTCACATTGACTGGAATACCCGTTTTGGAAAAGTCCACAGCTGTGGAATGCAGTCCTGCCAACGCGACACAATCAGGGTGCATCGTTCCCTCATCGTAATAATCAGCCAACACGACATGCCTAGTCGCGATCACTCCCAGAATATCAGTTCGCATAAAGTCGACAAAAAAGTCTGCAATATCATCAGGCGTGACCGGACGACCCAGCGGCTTGGGAGTAACTCTCGGATAGTCTGCTGGTGAAAAGTATCTCAAAGGTCTGGCTTCGGGATCCCAGATAATGTTATAGATATCCCCATCGAGGTCTCCTCCACTCAACATACTTGGCAAGTCGCGCTTCCCTTTCTGGCTGAAGATGATACAGTTCTGGAGGCTTCGTAAGGGATGACCCTGTGGCGGACTGACGTGTTGAACAATCTGAATATCTCCAGGATGGAGCGCTGGCGATCGAGTGACTATGACCTCTCCGTCCTTCAAAATAGACTTGATGCTTCGACCGTTACTTCTCCCATAGGTGCGGTCGTACGTGACATAGACCTCTCCCTCATCGAGAAACCCAGTCTCGTCCATGATGCCGAAAAGCGTCACTCCATGGTCAACGGGAATGCGAGCCTTGTGTTTGAGTAACCGCAGTTCTCGCAGGACAACGTGCTCAACGGCCGCCCTAAGGAATTTGTCTCGACGGTAGTCGATACCCATCACCTCCAGTTGTTTGACTAGCTTTGGTAGACCCATGTTCACACCGATCGCCTGGTACTCCAAGAAGGAACTTGTGTTGGTTGCATCAGCCGTGACATTGCGCAGAATGTCAAGTGCTTTATTCTGGAGTGTGAAGAACCATTCATCCTTTGTACCCATATCCTCTAGGATTTTGATCATTTGACGGTTAAGGACGAGTCGCAGAGGTTTAGATGCAGAATCACAAATGCCCAGCTCCCTAATATCTTGACTTGGGAACTTCATCATGGACTCTTTTCGAATGCAGAACACCTTGCCCTTAAGTCTGGTGTCCAAAGATAGCATCCCCTTGCAGCCACCCCATCGAATCTGAAGACATGTTGGTGCTGCAGATTTGATCGAAAGGAAAGGCCAAACTTCTTCCAGCGCTTCCTGTGAGATCGTTCCAACCCCATCACTGAAAACACGGGAGCCATCTGCGGATTTCACATCGAGGATGAACCGGTAGTCGATCCCGTTCTCGAAGATCGGCACTGCGTATGGAGTTTCTGAGAACGCTTGGCCAATACGTGCAGCACATTTTGCTGGGACTTGAATGTCTTCGAAGTCCCCAAGAGCCTTTAGAATGGCTTCCGGAGTCTGAAGCCCGAGGTTCCGATCAGTAAATGGTGCTGAGAACCAGGCAGAGTGGGAACGTAGGGACGAATGTGAGAACCCGAGAAAGTGGTACTTCCGTCCTGCGATTTGGATGCCATCATCCATGATACATCGGAACTGGGAATAGATTGGCTCATTATCGACTTTCGGGTGGAATCTCAGCTCCTGGCCATCTTCTTCACAGAATATGACGCGGAGGAAATAGTCATTATGTTCAGAATGCTTGCGCAAAACTCTGTTTTTGCTCTCTGCATCGGGCCCAACTAGAAGCACACGTGTAGGCGTAACAAGAGCTTTGAAGACCCAGATCTGGTGTGATGGTAATTTACCTCCGTATATGCGGTCTCTTTCGGGATTGTCTTTGCGAGCTTCGTATTCAGCGTCCATGATGTCGGACATGATGCTCACCACATTTAAGTCTCTAGGATCTGTACCGGGACAAGGGTATGGGATTCTCTGGAAGAGCTTCTTCATAGCATCTGTTGTCACTGGAACTGCGACTCGCTTCTCATTGGCGTCCTGAATGACACGATCTAGCAGGTCTAGAAGCTCTATACCGCTGGCTGGATTGATGTAATTATTCCATACAAGAGCTTGAACTTGGAATAGAAGAGCGAAATGCACGCCAGATGAGAGAAGGCGCTTAGACTTCTGTGTAAACTGTTGCCGCCCGAGGAAGTGATTACTCTCTGGGTTCATAGAACTACACATGACAGACGGTAGATCATGGTTGGTGATGGCCAGGATATCCTTGTTCCTCAAAGATCTCAGGACTTCGTCGAACGTGGGGAGGTCATATAGGCAGATGCGGTACACAAGACAAGACGAGGAATAGTCGCGAGGTAGACCCCAGCTAGCCAGCCCTGGGACTCGTCTCCATTCTTGAAACGAACGGTTCATCAGGGACATGCGAGGCATATAAATCTTTGGAGGCTCTGTCAAGACCAGCGTAAGCGACATGTCGCCACGACTAGCGATAAGGTGCTCAATAGTCTCGTTATGGAAGTCCATTCGATTTCCAGACTCAACATGAACTGTTAGCCATTGTGGTGCGAACCTTCCGATGACCCCCTTGGGAAGTATCAAACTGTTGTGGTCAACATAGGTGATCACGTCGTCTTCACCAAGGAAAGTGTTGCCGCCACAGCTGATGTGGGCAATGCTAAAAGCTTTTTCCGGAACGTGATGATCTTTGTTAGTCGCAGCAGCAGCCGCCTTCTGCTTCTTTTCGCGTTCATGCTTGAGGTGAGCAATAGCGTGTTTATCCACAGACCTGGTGCTTTTCTCCACGAAAACACGAGTTTTGAGAATATGAAGCCGTGCGGTGTCCTTTGGGGTCACAGTAGATCTGAAAAAATGGCTTCGATGTATGTTCTCTTTGCTGGACTCCTCGAAGCGCCTTTGCTTGCTATGCCTGCTGAGAAATGCAGAGCAGTCTTCGGCACTGAGAAATTTGATCCATGCTTGGCTTCTGCCCTTAGGCTTTTCGCAGTAAAAGTCTGAAATGTGTAAGGATTTCATTAGAGGGAGAAGTTCCCGCTTTAAGTTTTCCTCTGATAAATCAGGTGGGACATTTCTGCAAAAGGCTTCCATCCTTGCGGCGGCGCAAGACCTTGGGGCTCGAGAAAGTTGATATTTTCAATACTAGCAAGTGGATAGGAAAGAAAAGAACCGGTGCAGTGAAATGAGATGGTGCAAGATCTGTAGTCAGTTAGTGATCGCACAGCCCAATATTGCTCTTGACTCTCACATATTGCACGTTGCTCTTCTGTATACTGCAGATTTGAAGAACGAGATAGCGAGCGAAAGTGCGGGCAACCTCCTCCTATTGTGACCAACACAGATGGAAGGGCTCGGGGTATGGTGTCCTTGTGCACAGTTAATTGGATGTGATAGGGAGGACTTCATGCGGGAGGCCGTCTGCTGTGGAATCCGGGTATGCAAAGCGCTGCGAAGCAAGGATTGTTGGAATTGGGCAGGGAAAGTCGTGGAGGAAGGGAAGAGAAAGCAAGAAAGAGGAGGAAAGAGGAATCACAATGCGAGAGAGGCTACCTTTCACACAAATGTTGCAAAGCTCATGCCTACATTGCATCCATTACACTGCCCTGCATTGCATTACATTGCTCAGCACTGCGCAGCACTTGCAATCGCAACCACAACACCATGAAAGTCTGTGCACTGTGATGCCCATCATTGCCGGCTCAATACAGTGCGACATATGACCATAACTACAGTACATACACTATTACGGTTCTACTGCAGCCTGCCTTACACCGCGAGAAGTCGAGGCCCATTCTTCTCAGATCGCTCCTGCCCCGGTATCTGAGCTCCACTGGTAGCTGACCTTCGGTGTGGACCCCTAGATTTCGGTGATCCTTGCGGTGACTCTCGGTGAGTGGCGGGGTAAATGTTTACACTGCCTCCGCGAGCTCCCGCATTTCTACATTCCCGACTCCATCTGCCGAACTAAATTACTTCACGGCCGATATCCGCTCCACTTGCCGTCATGTAAATCATTCTTCCGAAGGCCTTGAGGGCATGTTATAACAATTGAACTTCCACTCACTGAGCTTCTTCCTCAATTCAAGTTACCAATACGCGTTATCCCCCAGCATGTCTCCTCCCGGTTCCCTTTACGTCACAATACAGCCCAAGCCTGGGCTGTCTCTAGACCAATTTCACGAGTGGTATAACAATGAACACGGCCCAACCCGTCTGCGTATCCCTGAGATCTTCACCAACGGTCTTCGATATAAGGCAACTGACGGCCAGGAGCCTGAGTTTCTTGCCGCTTACGACGTGACGGATATGCCACTGCTCGAAACCGAGACCTACCTTACCCTGCGCGCAAACCGATCACCTCGAGAAGCCGAGACAATCGGACAGGTTGACGTGAAACGATATTTTTGGGACTTGGTTCACACAAAGGAGTCCTCGCAATTTACACCTTTCGAGAAGCTGAGTGACGACGAAGCTGAGGGTCACCAGCTTACCGCGGTTACTATCGATTTGAAGGACACCGAGGGTGCTGAGGAAGAATACCAAAAGTGGTTGGTTGAGGAGCATATTCCCATGCTGGCCAAGATACCCGGATGGTTGCGCTCTCGCGCCTTCAAGACTTCTTACCTTGAGGGACAAGGCAAGACGACTTTCCTTGCGCTGCATGATTATGCAAAGGAGAATGGCCAGGGCGGAGAGGCGCATAAGGCATCTATGGATACCCCTTGGCGCACTCAAGTATTCGACAAGTACGTCGCTTCCAAGGGTCGAAGAACATACTCTCTGTTCTACATCTTCGGGCCTGCGCCTCGGGAGCTTCACTCGCTATCGAAGCTCCCATCGACAGCCGCGTTCACCTCTCCTGACTCCAAGCAGTCGACCACACCCGGCCCCGATGCTGCTATCAACTCTTTTGTTACAACTTCAGATTCTCTAAACATTCCCTTCCGATTGGAGGGTAACCCAGACCCCAAAGCTCCCACTGTCGCATTCTGCAACTCACTATTGACTTCGCTGAACATGTGGGATCCTTTCGTGGAGATCCTTAAGCGCGAGCGTCCTGACTTGCGTATCCTGCGGTACGACACTCGCGGCCGACATGCCGTACCCCAGCCTCCAGTCGCCGCGACCATCGACCAATTGGCCGACGACCTGAAGACTGTGCTCGATGCTTTCCGTATCACAAAGCTGCATACTCTTATTGGCGTTTCTATGGGCGGTGTTACTACCCTCAACTTCGCCATCAAGTACCCCGAGCGTCTCGAACAGTTCATCGCTTGTGACTTCAACCCCACATCAAGCGCAGCAAACACGCAAGCCTGGAAGGACCGCACAGCTATGGCCGAGGAGGACGGTGGCAAGGGCATCAAGAAGCTTGCCGAGCAGACTGTTCAGCGCTGGTTCCACCCATCCACGAATGCCGAGACGGTTAAGTGGATGACTGAGATGGTGGCTGGAAACGATGTCGAGGGCTTTAAGTACAGCAACACGGCCCTTTGGGATTACGATCTCAAGCCCAAGATGGGAGGCTGCAAGGTCCGTGGCCTATTTGTGGCCGGAGAGGAGGATGCAAAGGGTGCTTTGCCCAAGGCTATGGATGCCAGCAAGGGACTACTTGGAGACGCGGGTGCAGAACTAAAGCTCGTGCCTCAAACGGGTCACCTGCCCATGTCTGAAAGCCCCCAGGCGTTCTGGGAAGCTATTCGAGAATTCCTGTAATCTAAAGCAGCATATAAAAATAAAGATCCGTCGAAGAATGGTTGTTGCAGTATTGGTTGAAGAGGGCTTCAAGAACAAGATAGTCTTGTGACAACAAGGATTCTGTCACATGCACTACCCGGGTACATGAGGCTCGCCAGAGTCGTTGTTCTTCATCCAATGATAAGGCGCAGTGGCGGAGTGGTCTAACGCGATAGACTAGAAATCTATTCTCTTCGGAGGCGTCTGTTCGAATCAGGCCTGCGTCGTTGGTGTTTTCTTTTTTTCTTTCTTGTGAGACCTGAGGTCTCACTCAGGCTGTGTGACCCATCTTTGACTTTTTGAGTTTCCTTCCGTTCTGGGTATTCGAGGTATTCGGCTGCTTCGCGCATTGACCTAACCTACACCTGTGGAAACACTACGAAATCCACCGGTGTCATCTTATATACCCTCCGTGATCAGCAATAACGAATGAAGTTTGGAGAAAAGGGAATAATACTGTTTTCTCGATTTCTAATATTCTGACCACTATCTAATTCTTCCCATCAACACATGGTTGGTGGCGTGGAAAGTTGCGACCAACTGCATCTCATTTTGCAAGCTGGTTCCTTTATCTGGCAGTCGCACATCACCATTGAGTTGGAACTGAAATATCTTCAGTAGATTGTTCTGGTGGTATGTTCTGATTTACAGGTAATTTAGCGAGAAAGTCACCGAGCGAAAAGGTACGTCTCACCAAAGGAGTCAACTGTTGGAAGCTTCCGAACGAGGCTCGTCTTGCTCAACTTTGCGACAATGCAAAGTTTCAGCGGAAGTCTTGGAGATATTGCTATTGGATCTGAGAAATTCTGTCAGACCCCGTTGGTCAGAAATTAGTACAACGAGCGATGTAGCCCCCCGAGTCAGCCACAGCAGAAACCCACCGATGTCTTGTAAGTCGTCGGCTTAGGCTAAACATTTTGTAATATACGTCTACTCTCATTGCTATTATTTATCATAAAGGTAGCCTCCCCGAACCGGATGCGTTATTACTCGACAGAAAGATAGCAATCGTTACGAGATGACCTCTTCATTTGTTCAAGAGACGAAAACACCTTCCCAAGGTAAGCCTTCGGATCAGTCCCCTTCGACATCCCCATCTGTCGATATGACTGGCCAGAGTAAGACGGCGAAAGAAGATACGGAGGCTCAGAGTAAACGGCAACCGCCTGCATTCAGCAAAGACTACCGCTTCTGGATGATTATGGTTACCTTAATCCTCTCTACTATACTCGCGTCGCTCGAGTCAACAGTTGTCATTACCTCTCTTCCCACCATCGTCAACGATCTTAAACTTGGTTCTAGTTATATCTGGGTCACCAATGTTTTCTTCCTTACGACGTAAGTCATTAATCGCAGCCAATACCACCAAACTTCTTCTGCCCTTGGCTCACTATCGTAGCGCATGTGTCCAACCGCTCTTCGGCCAACTCTGCAATCTTTGGGGCCGTAAAAAAGTAATGATATTTATCTTCGCTATATACACTCTTGGGAGTGGTATAGCAGGCGGTGCAAACGGTGGTGCGATGCTGATCGCTGGTCGTACCATTCAAGGCATCGGGAGCGGCGGAATCACCATGGCTAACGATGTCATCATTTCCGATCTGGTGCCGCTTCGGTACAGGGGAAATTACATAGCCATACTGCTGTTGGTGATGACTGTTGGCTTCGCGATTGGGCCTTTTCTTGGAGGTGTTATCGTTGAGAATACCACTTGGAGATGGGTGAGTTTGCCTCTACTTTGATATGGTGAATCTTCAACTTATCGACTCAGGTCTTTTACCTCAATCTTCCTCTTGGAGGTGTTGCTATCGTTGTTACATACTTCTTTCTCAATCTCCAGTATGACAGAACTCAGTCAACAATGGACAAGCTCAAGCGTATCGACTATATCGGCAACGCTGTCCTTATAGGATCCAGCGTTTCGATTCTCATCGCGCTCACATGGGCAGGTCCAGTGTATCCCTGGTCGGATGCACGAGTCCTGACTCCATTAATCATAGGCCTCCTTGGTCTTATCGGGTTTGTTATTTACGAAGGGTCTGGTATACCCTCTGAACCTGTCATGCCTATCCGACTATTCCAGGGTCACACGTCGTATATCGTCTACGCCAATACCTTCTTGAATCAGTTGTTGATTATGTGGTTATACTTCTTTCTCCCGCTGTACTTCCAAACAGTAAAGATGTCTACGCCATCTCGATCAGGAGTACAAATGCTACCCGTTGCCCTAATCGCTATTCCTGGAGCTGCACTCTCCGCATTCCTACTGTCGCGATGGGGAAAGTATAAGGGCCTTCATGTATCGGGATTCTTTCTCATGAGTCTTGGGACTGGCCTCCTTGGCTTCCTTGAAGAAGACAGCCCTCCTGCAGCCTGGGTCTTACTCCAGTTTGTTCCCGCCATAGGTTCAGGCCTTTTACTCAACACACTCCTCCCCGCCTTTCAAGCATCGACCGAAGAGATCGACCAAGCCGCAGCAACCGGAACCTGGGCATTCATACGCTCTCTTGGCACAGTTTGGGGCGTCGCTATCGCCGGATCCATATTTAATTCCTACACGAAACAGTACGCTCACATGGTTGCCAACGAAGTGGCAAGAGAGGCACTCCGCTCTGGCGATTCATACCAAAGTGCCACTCGTGCTTTTATCTTGCAATTCGACGAGGTGATCCAAGGTCAGCTCCGTCACGTCTTTATGTTGTCTCTGCGGAGGGTCTACCTTATCTCGGTAGCATTTGGTGGACTTGCCTTCTTGCTCTCACTGTTCGAGAAGGAGGTTCCTCTTCGCGAAGAACTGGACACGCAGTATGGACTTGACGAGAAGTCTTCCAGTACTAAGGATTCGGATAAGTGACGACCGGAAACAGTCTCAGTAGCTATCTTGATCCATATGGATGCTCATGTGATTTCGCATTTGCGTCAGGCAAATCTCTCGAGTTGCATTACATCTTGATTTGTTTTGTGGAGTGATTATATGTAACTTCTTATCCTCTATTCCGCATGGCCCCTAGCAGGCCCTTGTCCGCATAGTTCTATATCTGTCAGCTCATTGACTGAGCTTTTGTTTTTATATCTTATTCTTTTCAGAATCCATACAACTGATGTTTCAAGTCTTCAAATTCCTCCGCGCCGGAATTCCGGTAAATTGCTACATATCAAGAATTCCCTATGAATTGATCCATTCAGGCGTATCGCAAAGCAATAGACACACCAAAGCTCTCTGGCCACCTAATAGTTAGGATAGCGACAAAGTTTTAGATCAGGTTTAGGCGACGCTTATACTAAAGACTTTTTGTTAACTTACTTTAGTGTACCCCTTTTATTGCTACCCACCTGCTATTGCGAGCCACGGAAGGGGAATACTAGATTATCCACACGACTCTGTGATAAGATGTGGATACTGGGAGTGGCAATATGATCTCTTGTATTGCAACGAGTCTGTTACCGCCCTGAGAACTAGATCCGTGGAGTGCAATATCCCCGCTCCCAGTATGAATTCTCTGCATTCAAGTTGACATCCAGACTCCGATGTCCCAGAGAAAATGTGGTCTATGATGAACCGAAACAATTGTTCTACACATCAGGTGTAGGTTGAGAACAGATTCCAAGTCGTCTGGCACTATGAATGTTCTGTAAGGCTGCACACCAAGCTATTCACCTACGCCACTTTCTTCAGATCTGATGCTTGCTGAATGAGATGACAACCGATGTTATTTGTTGAGCAAACTTGGCTGCATCCAAGACAAGGTAGTCTTTAACCATTTGAACTGTCTTGAACTTGCAAGAGTTGCTTGTTTGGGAGGTCAGGCGTTTGGCAACCTCTACGATAATATCAATATTGTCTTTGTATTATTGTTGTTCGGCCTCGTCTGTAGCAGTCAAAAATAATGTCTCGAGACCAGCTGGTGTGAACGCCACACTGGAAACCACGACAAAGATTGCATTTACCCAACAGAAAGACTGCAAATGTCGCTTTCAGACCGCGGTATCTGTGAACCGCTCCCATAGACATGGAAAGTCCCCAACTGCTTAGCGAATGCTTGAAAGCCCACTGGTCTTACTGTATTATGAATTATTATTGATGATAATAGATAGAAAGCTGTCAGGCAATGGTTCATCCAGAAATTGTAGAAAGTGAGAGCAAAAGCCCGGGCTAGTCTTAGGTCCCTGTGAGACCTCGAGGAGAGGAAACAGAGACATCCGGGGTTGCACAAATGGATAGGCAAGAGGACGGGTGTTCGTACCATCAGGGCGAGTATAAATATAGCAATATACTGATGGTGCAAACATGACTCAATCACAGCCATAATGATGGAACCATAGATATCGCATCACAAGTGTTAGATAAATGGTCTGCAAAACGCGCTTTGTCCGGTGAGTCTGTGCTTGCATTCCTCGGCATCACATCTATGGGCAGGGTGTTTTCTCTGGCAGAGGGCATAGGACTTCGGCGCCTTATATGAAAGGAGATGCTTTGCCCCGTTCAGCTCGAATTCCTTGCCAGGGAAAGGGACACTCCCATTCCAAATGATCTGTGTTTTTTGATGTTAACGAGAGTTAGTTTCTGTTATTAGGGTCACTTATATAGAGATGGGGGGTCACGATTCCATTCGCCTTAAATTGCCGGATCCAAAATTCGACTTTATAGTGCTTTTGGTCCATCTAGGCGAGAGCATTCTTTACCTCCGAAGCCTTGTCGAATAGCCCAGTCGGGAGGATCCAGGCAGTTTGTTGAATAGGCTTTTCACTAAAAAGCTGCGCTTCAAAAGCCAACATCTTATTGCCTATCTTCACTTCAGTGGATGTAAAGTTGTTGAGAGCAGCGTCTCGGGCAGCTGTGCTTTTATACAGAACCACGATATGGTTAAAACTATTTGCAGTCATATTGACAGCGCCCTGTGTAAACAGTGCCCGCTTGGACTCAGTGAGTTTGATCTTGTCCTCAAGAGACAGGCATGTGGTAGTACTCCCGTGCCGTAAAGTACTTGCTTCACTCTCCGTCGATTTCGCTGTAGTCTTCTTCCGCTTCAACCCTTTGGGGGGAGTGGGGGTATAAGTCTTTGAAGGCAAGAACTCAGCTGGTCGGAAATAGCATTTGGTAGCCTCGACGAGGTTATCAACCGTACTTCCCTCGCCCTGGACATGCCGTGAATCCATCAGAGCTTTAGCACCATCGGGAACAAGAGCATGGACATCGTCATATCCCCAGGCCATTGAGGTAATTCTACTACCTTTGGCGTAACCAAGCATTGCCCATGACATTTAGTGGCGTGTCTGATGCTTTTTATCATTGCGCGCGGGTGACCAGCACTCCTAAGAGGAGAGTACCGATAGTCTCTAAAAGAGTTTCTCCGGAGGTCTTGAGCAAAGAGGGATATCAAGTCGTTCATCCTCCAGCTCATTGTAGATCTTGGTTAAAATTGCCCCTCAATGTGTGTTCGATTCAAGCAAGGTTAAATGGGAAATCCAAATCTTGCTCGCCGCTATCAGCAGATACATGGTGTTGTTTGATGAGAGGTTGCTTTGTTACAGGTCCGTATGACACGCATGGAGGGCAGGCCATGACCAGCACAGTGTCTTCGACTTGTAGGGGTCACTCAAATACGCCACCAGCTCCGAATGAGTAAGCTGTAGTAGGAACTTGTGCATAACACCGGCACGAAACAAGCCTCTAGACCTGTGGAAGAGTATCTCAATGTGTTCTTTGTCACAAAGGATATACAGTCGATCGTTGCCGCTCCAGTCCTTACCAATGAGCAGAGCTTCACGGCTGGCTCTGCTTTCTTCTGTTGTTAATGTACTCATAACGCCAGACGACGTGCTCGCAAAGAGTGGTTAGGCTATGACGGCCAGTATCAAGGTTGGCGGAAGGAAGAAACAGATGCTCAAGCAACCACTCTACTTTTCGTAGTATTCCATGTGGGTATCTCCGCAGTCATAGGTTGGCCAATATCTATTGCACTGCCTCCGCGTCCGAAATAGATCAAGTTGTTGTAGCCCTGGCGAAAAGGTCTTGTACCGCTGGGGCGTCCGATCTTGACAGGAAGCCATACGTTCTGCGTCAAGATTTCGTGCTTGGCGGCTCAGAGGATCTCCGAACCCTTCGAGAGGAATTAGGTGAGCGGATTTGGAAGTCCAAGACGTTGGCAGTAGGTGACTTGGTCGTTCCTGTTACCAACCAGTAACGAGAATTAGATTGGAATTGTTCTTCCAGGTTTATTGTCCACTAGCTCTTGAAATGTATGGGATATGACTTGCTTCGAATAAAGAAGCGGCTTCCCACAGTTTTTTTTGTTAGGTAGTTCTTGTTCGTACAGTCAGTCAATCGTTGCGAACTCGCTTGTACCAATTCTCAAAACCTTATCTCAAAAATGCCAATGTTTCGACAGGTGTGTTAAATAAATAGTCACCCTCGCAAGGATCTGTTTGACAGGAACGAAACATCCCGATGCCGTTGTTCGCTTCACAGAGATAGATCTCGATCCGCTTGGCGTGCTTCCGTGTTACTCTGAACTGGGCATCGAATGCGGAGGAGTAGTTCGTTTGTATCATACTGACAATGCTGTCAGCCGTACGTCCTGCCATCTTCCGGTTTGAGATTCTTTGAGCTTTCCGATATTGCCTGTCCGCAGTAACTGCTCACAGCAAACTCTGGCTCCCAAGTTGTTATAAAAGTGGCGAACGATGCAGGCGCCGTACTCTAGGCTGTCCTGCAGAGCTCCTCAATCCAGTAGTCACCATATAGTGGGCTTCGGAATGACTCGAAGTTTTTGATGTCATGTTATCCGACTATCGTGAACGGTCGAAATAGCAGCAGGTGACGGTAGTTTGAAGAGGATTCTGCTTGACAACAGATCCGACTCTTGGACGTTTTTCCGCAGAGTGCAAGTCCTTTGACAATTGTCGGAAAAGGCGTACAAATGTTGTGCGGTTCCCTACTTTTAGATCCATGTCGTGTCGACTGCGAGAAGGACACGTCGGTTGTTTTCGCGTATATAGTGAACGAGAAGCTCTGAAGCTCGAGTCATCGTCGGTCTTTTGGCAAAGAACCAGCGAACAAAAGAGGCGCGGTCGACAGGGGCAGGAAGGTCGGGATCAACCTTGGAATGGTCATAGACGTAGTGAAGGCCTCCGTTGTTGGACTTTCGTAGGAGCATTTCGACGTGCAGACTCATCTGTTCGAAGTTTGTTCCAGGCCAATAGAGTGCCGAGCGCCCTCTTGTACTGTAACACGAATGGAGGGAGAGAACATAGGCCCAGGTGTAGGAGAGCGGTGCATACGGACACAGAACTCGATCAATCCTTTCACACGGCTTGCTGCAAAGACTATTACTTGTATCTCAGATCTTGAACTCATTGGGTCCTTGTGTGATTGAGTATACCGCAAGTTAGTGCAGTGGTGAACAGCGACGAACTATTGAAGTCGACCACAGCGGAGTGATATGATGAGAAAGAATGAAAGGCCCCAGCACCCGCTGTCAAGCGAGCCTGGGGCAAGAAACCTGAAGAGCAGGAATGGAGTTGAGAGAAGATGGGGTTAGTTATAGCCAACTGGAAATCCAGTACGGCCAATTTCTATTACCTCATCATTGTCCATAACTTGTGATGAGGAAGGAAGAAGATAAATCCTGTACCACCCAAATTGCACAAAAACACCAAAATCTAAACGCCCAATATACCTGCTACACACGACGGACACTGGCACTACACCTGCAGATACCCCCCTTTTCAACACTCTCGCCCATCAGATAAACAGGCGGTTCATAAAATTAAGCTGCATAATAAATCTCCCACTATACTAAAGCCTAAGGGATAACAAAAGAGCTTAGGATAGCTTTAGGCGACTTAGTCAAAGGCTTGAGCTAGTCTTTCTGTGAAGCTTTTGTTATTTGCGGGTTATTTTACAACCTGTCCGATAGGCAAGTGATAATTAGGTCTATCAAAAAATGATACACAACTGCCCCTGGTCCACGGATATGCTGTGCTTTCATGGTGAAACATATTCCTGCCAACAATCGAAAAGGGAGATACGATGCAATATGATTAGGATTCCACAAACTCGTGTACCGTATATATCACAATCATGCACCTAAACTAATGGCAACCAGTGATTAGACAGTACATCACCTCGTGAGGTAGGCAGGTAAGTACTGATTCAACTCCCGTGTCCCACATTTCAAAGATTCCGCTACCCGTCTCCGCCGTATGGCCCCGTCGAGAAAGCCTCCGATCGACCCACTAAAGCCTCCGAACGGGGCCCCGCAGAGCATCCATCCAATCCACTCCATCGTACCTCAATTCATCACTCACGTCTCACTCGCAACGTAGCAAAACAAATCTTTATTTCTACAGGCACAAACTTGAGCAAGCGGAAAACAAGATGCATACCTCTCCCTCAACACATCCAAATCAAATACGCTCCGCCTGCGAGCGCTGCCGCCGCCAAAAACTGCGTTGCTCTCGTCCCGTCGGCCCCATAGCAACATGCGCCCGCTGTGCCCGTCTCAACCTGCCCTGTCAAGCCGGTCTGCAGCGACGCGTCGGGAGACCGCCCAAGAAAGACGGCGTCGGAACTGTAGAGATTGTGCTTCATGGAGGTCAGGACTTGCAACAACCTGCGGATGATGACATGCAGTTTATCCAAAGACTATTGGACGATTCAACGTGGAATCTTGACCCGTTCTGCGGGTATGCGCCTGAAGGTCTCCCTTTTCCGATGGATACGTGGCCTGCTGTGCAGACACTTGATGCGCCGGATGTTGAGCAGCCGATTATCAGGCCGGGCGAGCAACTATTTGAGAAATTGTCCAAGCTGAATGTGGACATCCATCGGGGAAGGGAGTTTGCAGCACAATTTACAAGCAATGTTGGCTTGCACGATTTTATTTGCAAGGTACATAGTACCATGAACGGATACGAGAATATTCAGATGTTGTTGAGGACGGCACAAGAGTTTCTGGTTGTCTTGAAATCATTGCATCGACAGATCGGCACCCGCGCTGTTTCATGCTACGGCCGGCAGCCGTATACGAATAAATCAATAATGGCACTCACGAGAGACACGCCGACGTCTTCTGTTTCATCATCGCCTTCTCTCTCGTCGGGTGACACGACGCCGACATCCGGGAGCGCGACCCCCGAGCTGCCTCCAGTTTTCGACTCGCCAACTATGTTTCTCATCATATCGTGCTACGTGCAACTCACCATACATCTCGAATTTGTCCTCAAATCGATCTTCAATTCCATCTTGGATCCCCAAAGGGATTTGATTGATACGGCACCCATGGCATTTGCTGAAGTACCACTGATTGAGCCTTCGACCCAATTTGTTCTTTTCTCAGAGCTGCTTCGCCATGTTATGAGCCAGACTAATCTGCTGATTGGTATTCCTGGCCCCTGGTCGAGCAAAAGCGCTTGGACTGGTTTAATGACGTGTCAACGATACAAAGACATGCTAAATTCCGAGTTGGGAGCTGTCGAAGACGGGTGGACGACACGGCCTAGTAAGTTGATGGACTTAAACACTACCACTAAAGGGATGCTTGAAGAACTCGCAATGATGGGAGTATACTAAGCAAATACGAGCATGTAAGCATCAGCAAGGGCAATCTCAATGACATCGTGTTGTAGGGGCGACTTTCTAAATCGTAGGAGCTAGGCTCAAGGAATCCGTTTAATCCGAAAGGTGTATACTCTAAGTTATTCTAATTTTTGTAACAATAATACCAAACCGTGAGTTTCCTCGATGCTTGAAGTTCATCTTGTGCGAACGTTGAACTGTTCGTTGCAAAAGTCCCAAACTCCAAATCCTGACCTCAACTCCTCGCAGAACCCACGCCGCCTACCAGCAAACCTCTTATGGGGCCATTGAAAAGGTAAAATCATACCTGTTACTACCACACGCATCAAAAACAAATGGATACCGGGCCGTCACTTCGTATGGTAGATATTCGACAGGGAAGCTTGGTCCCTGGTGTTGTGGTATTTGCCGAGTTCTTGACAAAGAGTGCTCTTCGCTATGAGCTCTCTTGTTTCTTCCCTTCTTAACTGGCGTGACAGATGTTCTCTTCGGCACAGCGGGAGGTTCGACGTGCCATTCGCATGCCAAAACGCCAAATTTAACCTTTTCCGGATTTCTGTGTTTGTTGAGCTTACTCAATCTGGCGTATTTGACAAACTGGTCTTGGAGCCAGCTGTTGACCTCAAGAACGCGTGAGCTGATCTTCCATTCTTGTTCATCTGCTTCGAAGAAGCTTCTGTTTCCACCCTCGAATTTGCTAGTTCCGGGTTTTACTATTGTAGATTACAGTCAGTCATTTTACTACCGTCACGTCTCATTGCTTGTTACCTACCACTTGTGCCAGTTGGGAAACCTTGTGTATTTGTTTGAGTATCGGTGCTGGTTCCAGGAGGCTTTCGTAGAATCAGGTAGTCAACAAAGTAAAACTCCTCGAGGTTTGGAAGGTATTGTGCCAAAAACCGGTATAGATGCTTTGGGTACCTGAGCCTATCAGGTACATCGTGAATCTGACCACAGTTTGGGCATCGCCGTGGTGATTTCCGTTCATACCATTTGTGGCAGTATCTCATCGCAACCTTGCGGATCTGAGCTAGGCCCGAGCAATTCAGAGCTTTGGTGAAGCGTAGGCTGTCTTCGTAGAAATCGGGAGGGACGTATTCTAGGTAAATAACATCCGAGGAGGAGTTGAGGCTAACGAGCCGTCCATTATTCAAGCGGAAAGCCGTTGATCTATTGACAAGGCTTTTTGCTACAGCTGCAGCTTCGTTACATGTAACGGAAAGTTTGGCGAGTTGCTTGTGCAAGTTGGTGTAGTAGGAGATATCGGCTTGCGAAGTGGGGTAGAGCGGTTTCAGTGTACCATCTACTTTGTGTGTTGGCCGCTTCTCTCTTTTGACCTCGAGTGCCATAGGATCACCTTCTTCATCCTCGTCTTCTGGGTTCATGTTGAGGAGGTGGGTTTCTTTTATCCACCATCTTCCTCTACCAGTTGAAGGATGCCAATCGGTATCGATTTTGAGGAAGTGCATGCCGGGGGTGTCCAGCGTACCTTGCCATATCTGCGTGCGTATCTCTGGTGGCAGACGAGCAAATGGCGAGAAAGTACGACAGTCTTCTGGGATCTCAAACCTGAGGGGGGTTTCTATCGTTTGTATGGGCGAGTCTGGCGAGGACATGTGCTGGTCGCCGATGTGAGCTTGGGCTTCGCTATCAAGGTTGGGAGCAGTCATGATAGCTGTGGGCCATGAGCTTATCGGTGTGTTGCGGTCATGAAGGAGGGGTCAAGATTGAGGGTCGACAAGAGAAACGAAATCAAAAGAGCAGCATTCAACACAAAGGTTTGGCGAAAGAGTGAGTGGATGAGCGAGCGAGCGAGCAAGTGATGATGCAGATTATTGATGGTCACGAATAGTTGATGAAATGAAGTTGGAGGAGTGGTGGAAGTCGCTGGATGGTTGGGTTGTACAGCACAACCACAACACAACACTTGTAATCGGCAGGCGGCGTGAATGACTGACAGCGCTTGGAGAAAGAGCCGCTGACAGTACAAAAGGGGAAGGGAGGTACCTTGTACGGTCAAACGCCAAAAACGCAGTTGCTATCCGGCTTGGCCGAATCTTTTATCCAATAATTGATACTTTGCTTAATAACTAATAGTGCATTTGGAGAAAGAAATGCCCTCTGGCTGTCAGCTGTCATTTGTGGCTAGGTAGGTTGACTGGTTGACTGGTCAGTCGCCGATTTCATCATGCGTGAATGGCTTCACCGCATTAACCTTTATGGATTGCCCAGCTAAAGACGCACTCTGGCGTAATCAGACCAAGCTATTATTCCACTGAAACTTTCCTACCTTTTGCCTAGAGCATCGACACGTGTGTTGTGAACCGAGCTAGACCCTGATTTGCAACCACCTGATCAGTTTTAAGCAATTCGGGCTCTGACGATGCTCGCTTAACGAATATGTAGCCCAACAAACATTCATGAGCCAGTTTCGGCTATTTGGCATCGTCCAAAGTCGGCTTCCAAATTTAATTTTCTCTAATCTATCTGTATCTTTATTATTTGAAAGTAAGTGTAGGGTATTCGGGTGGCTGCAGTTATCCTGCCAACTGACGTGTAGGAAAGACCCTGTTTTAATGTAACGACAACTCATTAATACGCGCGGTAGGCTTCCAGGCTCGGATTCTGTCAACGGTCTAGAATCGGATATTTTTTTCACAAGTTTCTACAGTTTGAGACTCTTGAAGAAGTCTGTGATCTATTTGAATGGTTCAGCAAGCACCCTACTATCAAGATGGATGATTCCCAACGTCGCGCATCCAATAACACTGAGAAGAATCCAGAGGACAAGACAAAGCAGAAGAGCGAGACCCGAGAAGAGCCAAACCCGGTGAAGAAAGACAATGGAGTTAGAGATTCAGGCTAGCACTACAGCCTATATTACTACTATCCTCAACACCAATCGTTCATCCAGATGACATGCCCCAGCCTCATGTGAACTTGAGGGGAAAACACGAGAAGTCCGAGCTCGATGAGTTTCTCGGTGACTCGGGGATCTAATTTCGATAACGAAGAAGACACGATCATAGGTAACACTTGGACGGGCAGGACTAGGACATGGTTTGCCCGGCATAGCTGCTCGCAAGGGAATCTCTATCAAAAGCAATAATACAAAGGATCTAGTAACCACGGGATAGTTACAAATGAGTAATAGAGACGCTGAGGCCCATGGTAAATGATTCATTGCGATACTGAATGTACTGGACGTGCTTATCTTCTCAATATCTACTACTGTCTGTGGCTCTTAATATTGTCAACTAGCAAGCTGTGAAACATCTTCTAACGATAAGTAAGCCACCAAAATCTGTAAATGGGTGTCTGACTTGCAGCAGCGGCGTTTACAGACAGCTCAGTGATCTGTTCTTCAGCTTTATCGCGAACCCTGGGTTTTCCCAGCCAAAGATTCTTTACCGCATATAAAAAAATGCAAGGAAAAACCCGTTATCAAACGTATTCGATCCTAATGTCCGCGATCTTCTTATTTCCGTCCTCGTGTACTGTAACATTATATGTCGTGATAATTGGATGTGTCGCAGATCTTGGCATCTCCGTCCAGCTGTGCCCCCACTTCACATCACAACGCCGAAATGGCTGACGCCAGCCGTGACATGCTTGCTGCAACATCAACACCTTACTTTGCAGCTGTAAATCCGATTATCTACAGCTTCATGCAAATATTGGTTTCGGACTTTATACGATGAGAAATGCTATAAATGGAGTGGGATATTCCCACTCGATGAGAATTACTATCATCAACACAATCACATTCGGATCAGAACATCTACTCAATACTCTACCATAGGACAGCTTGAAATTACTCTACTCGAATACTTCAGAATCAAATCGCCATGTCTCCTCATACTGTTTCTACCACCACCAATGAACTCGTCAACGAGTACGCCGACGTCATCAAGGGCAAGACCATCCTCACCACAGGTGTGGCACTCAACAGTCTCGGCGGCACTTTTATCCAAGAAACCGCCTCCAAATCTCCAGGACTTCTCATCCTCGCTGGCCGCAGCGCCTCCAAACTCGAAGAGTTTGCTGAAGCCCTTGCAAAAGAGCACCCCAATGTCAAGACCCGCAACTTGGTTGTAGATCTTGGCTCTTTGGCTTCGGTTCGCAAGGCTGCTGAAGAGGTCAATAACTGGGAAGACGTGCCTAGGATTGATGTTGTTGTGAACAATGCTGGTGTTATGGCACTTCCGTACTCTAAGAGTGCTGACGGATTCGAACTGCAATTCGCTATTTGCCATCTTGGTCATTTCCTTCTTACAAACTTGATCATGGATAAAATCCTGGCTTCCGAGTCACCCAGAGTTGTCAACATCTCTAGTAGCGGCCACAGTCTTGGTCCTATCCGCTTCGCGGATCCTCACTTCAGTGTAAGCACTCATCTCTCCTCCGTGCGCAAACATGCTGACTTGTTAAGAATGGAGAGACTTACAATGAATGGGCCGCCTACGGCCAAGCTAAAACTGCGAACGTGCTCTTCTCTGTATCCCTAGCCCAGAAGCTAGGAAGTCGGGGCCTGCAGTCTTACAGTGTACACCCAGGCCTCATCTTGACCACTGGCCTAGGAACACACCTGGACTTTGCCAGTATGGACGCTGATCTTGGAGCTTTCAGTAAGTTCTCTGTCATGTCTTCTTTTCACTTACATGAAGCTAACAACCGCTCAGTCCAAGCCCACCGTGAACGAGGAAACTCTGAAGGATGGAACTTCATCACTCCTGTTCCTGTCGAAGTTGGAGCTGCTACACACGCCTTTGCAGCCTTCGACCCCAACATCAAAGGTAAATGGATTCGAATGCTCGATAGAATATCGCCCAGTACTGACAGTCTATAGCAAGCAATGGCGCCTACCTTCTGGAGGCAAGGGTCTCAGACCCTTATGTCGACACCATCAAGTCTTGGGCGCGAGACCCCGTTGAAGCCGAAAAGCTTTGGAGATTGAGCGAGGAGCTTGTTGGTCAGAATTTTGGATATTAATCGCCGACGGCATTCTTTTTCCTTTTGTTTATGTATACTGGGATATTTGGGGCTTTTAAATCGTTTAGATAGACTGTGATTAATATGTTCTCGTGCTTGTTCTATGTCTCACATTCATGACCTGACCTTCGGTAAACAGTCTGTAGCAAAAGACTGAATATCTGAAGCTTGAGGTATAGATCAATAAATGGAGACTCCTATCTAAGTTGTCATAAAACACTAAATGTTTCGTCCCTGACAAGTTTATTGCCTTGCTATCATAGGCAATACCTAACACATAATCGGAATTCGGCTGTTGATTTGGAATGTCTATTTTAATTGTGCCATTGCATTTTGAGATATTGATATACGTTTATCACACATATCACGTCTATCCATAAACACCTGGGTATCCGCCTCTAACCAAACGCCGACATGAATAAAGCCATAAGACCTAGTACGAATACATAAAATCATCCCATCATAAACATAAAAACGCCTTCTAATTTCACCTCGTCGTTCAAATCGCCCATTCTTGCATCACCGTGGGCTCCTGAACTGCACCACCAGGCGTCCCACTCAGCCACGCCCGACAAGCCTCAAGATGCGCATACCCGGCCTCATCCTGACCGCTCAAGCTCCTCATCTTTACATCCGCCACTTCCAGTACACTCCGACCAGCTGCGTCACGGGCGTGAACGTTCGCGCCGCTATTCACAAGTTGCTTGACAGCTAACTTGTGACCACAGCGGACTGCAACGTGGAGCGCCGTCTCGCCCGCTCTATTGCGCGCGTTGACTCGTGCTCCCGCAGCTATGAGATCTTCGATGATCTCTGGTCCGGTTGTGTAGTCATCGTCTTCAGGTAGCTGGGCGGCAAAGGCCATGAGGGGGGTATTGCCGTGAATGTCATAGTGGTTTGGGTCGACACCTGCTGCTAGGAGTGTTTCCAGGAGGTTTCGACGGAACTGCAACCGATCTGTGCTTGAATCTGAGCATTTTGCGGCCTTATCCCTCTTGCTCCTTTGAGAGGTTGGCATGCCGTTCTTGTCGAGATCGTACTTTTGCGTAACGCTGATTGAGCTTAACGTGGCTGCGGCCAGACAGTGCAGTCCATTGCGACCTTCTTGGTCTTGTAGTAAGGGGTCGTGGTTTGCACTCTCAATGCAGTTGATGAGTTGTATTTCTTGCTGAATTTCGATTGTATGGTAAGGGTCAGCGCTATTTTGTCCCGATATTGGTACTTGCGGGTCGAGATCCATAGCCTGAGTATAAGCTCTGTTGATCCCTACGGTAGGCCTGGATAACACCGTGTCAATGGGCGTTATGTTGAAGGCGTCTCGCTTCTGGTAATCCGTAGGACCACTAAGCCGAAGTAGATGGTTTCGCAAATCGGCTGATGCGTCTTTAAGAAGCAAGATATGTGAGAACGAACGGCCATAGTGATCGCGCGCACTAAAGTCAAATCCGTTCCGGGCCAGAGCATCCAGGAGATCCCTTAGTAAAGGCTCTTTCTGGAACCAACAAGGGTGTAAGACATGCAAGAGTGTCTGTCCAGCTGTGTTCTGCTCGTTGAGGATACCCGTGCCCTGGCCTGACCGAATGGCTTCAAGAAGCTTGTCCCACATGAATCTCGCGGCCATAAGATGGAAAACGGAATGGCCGAATTGATCGCGTTCCTCGTACAGGCCATCCTGCATAGCAAGAAATACTGCCCTATATCCAGTCTCAGAAGGGCCCTGTGCTGTAATCCAGGCCGGTTCTCTGAGTTCCTGTATAGGACGGCAGAAACAAGATTTCTTTATGTGCTCCTCGGTTTCATCGAAACATGGAAAGCGGTTTTTGGAAATTTCGTCGATACATAGAAAGTTGCCGGGCAGGTAGTCAGGCTCGTTTGATAGGTAAACAGGTACATCGCGGTCGTTAAGCCACGAGGTCGTGCTTGGCTCCTCATCCGAGATGGGCGACAGGCTAGATCCTCGTCGACTCAGAGGTGCTGTATATCTTTTGATGAGCCGCCTGACTGTCTTGACATATGGGTGGTCATAGCCTTTGAGTAGGCTTTTCAAAGTCCCTGTGGTGCAGTTCGTCGACGTGGTCATGAATGTTGGTCGCTGCAAGAAATTTCTAAAATGACTGTTCTCCTCTTCTTCTTGATCCTCCCGCGTTTGAGACGTGGTTCGGCTGGGAGTAAATCGCTGAGGTTGTGAGTACTGGGTGAAAGGAGGAACTTCAAGTGAAACCTTGGTAGGATTTCCAACAAGTTGAGGATTTGGAACCGGATCAAGAGCTGGAATTGAGTTATACGTTGAATTGGTGCGCGTGGGTGAAAGCGCCAGCTCGTCTAGTCGACGTGCCATATCATCTTCGTTCTTTGGGTGAAGCCATCGCGGCTGCTTGTTAAGCAGGGCATTTAGCGTCTTGTGAGCCGAGTCCATACTGTGCACATAATGAGCATCAACCCAAGTATAGAAAACCATGAATCACGTACCCAGGCACAGTATCGGGAGACTTGGCATGTACAACAGCCACGATTTTTTCCAGAGGAAGCGTGGTGTATAGATAAAGACGTGACATTTTGCGTCTTGATGATGAGTTCCATAGCGGTGGTCTACCTGTTGTGGTGTTGTTTGAACCGCTAGGTGAGGCGGATGACATGGGCACTTGCAGGCCAGGCCCAAAGGGCGAAGTCGCGCCGTTGTTCATCGTGGGTGACGAGTTGGATCGTTGTCAACTAGGTAGGTAGCGACAACGATAGCGGAAATAAGGCAACAATGTTGGTGCTGGACAATCAAATATCGAGTCGTTAGTGCAGCCTTGTAATGTCAAATAATACACGAGGCTCCCATTATACAAAGCATGGGAAGCACAAGCTTATAAGTCAGCTCCCTCCTTGTGCAACAGGTCAAACAGTTGGCCGGCTAGAGGCAGTGAGAGCGACGCAGATATGGATGTAATGGGTGGTAAAAGTGCATTCGGCTGGCCGCCAAAACAGGCCGGAGCCAGGGCACAAATAACCAGGCATGAGAGAGAAAAAAGAGGACGGTTCACAACTGCATTACAGAACCCAGAAGGCTGAGCTGACCACTGTGGAATGTAATGGGAATAGTTGGTTTGCGGGCCGTTGCCGTGGGGGGTTAAGTTGGTGGGTTGCTGCGCCCCATGGCTCGCAGGAGGCCTGATGAAAAATACCAGAATCGGTGGTTATGTGAGACAAAATGTGCTGCAACTGGATCATTTGAAGAGCCAAGCCTGTAGTAAATCTAGATGCCACTTTACGGTGCATTGACGTACTGTGAGTTGTTGAAGACGGATGCAGGTTGATCAATCTAATCGGCTGCGTAGCTGATGAAGCTGTACCTAGCTATAGCTTTGAGCTTTAGAGCTGCCCACTAACTAGCTGTAGGTGCAAAAACGTCTGCGATAGTGGTTTAGTGCGCTGGAGCTACACTAACCGCCCAGGCTACTGCGACAGCGAGCGGCCCAGGGGCCATTCATGATCTCCAGTCATGCTCATGAACAGGGACCTTCCGCAATAACAATCGAAACCAGACACATCGCTATTCAACCATTTGATGATTTAGAGCATCAGAATCTATAATATCGTCATAATTCAAGGGCACTTCAAGAAGTACTTTAGTCGTGTGCCTGATGTCAGTGGATCGCAGGAAAAGAGGCGCAGTCTCATATGACGGCTGTGCAGTTATCTGTGGCTCCAGACACAAAAAAGCCCGGTATTGCGCCACAACACAACAACAAGGCTTTTCGGCGACACCACCACCACCACCTCATTACCTATGCCAAGTTTCTATGCACACATTCAAAGACTGTCCCTCTTCTCAATAGACTTTCGAGGAGTTCAAATACATGTCTACTTGTTCTTCTAGAGAGTCTCGAGTATTGCTGCTCGGCCCTAGCTCAGATCGAGTTACTATAAGTTGAGTATTCCAGCACGCTTTCTCTTACAAGTCATAGCTGCCAGATCCGACCCTTGACTATCGCTGTCCCTGGCTGATAAGATGGCTCAGGATCTCGCTGAACAGTAACGCCCAGGCTGATCACCCTGCAGCCTGTTTCGAGACGTCTCTCGTTCGCCAAGCGCCATGTATGTCATCAGCCCTTGCATGCGTTGCCTCATTTGTGAAACAGCCGCGCCAAAGATCTTAGCTGTGTCATCCGACCTCAAAGGTTGACGGCTGTCCAACATGAAATGCTACCAGTCTACAATTTCATTTTTAGCGGTGAAAAAAGTCGTTTACCAAGGACCATGACGCCATTGTCCATAAGGCTGGGGTTTGAAAGCTTGAAGCCATCGACGACACCGCACACGCCCTACCTAGGATACGTACCTGAATATAACATTCTCACGAGTTACCTTCCGCAATACCTCGGACAAAGAAGGGAGATGGATAGATGAAACTAGTACAATATGAATCATCATGGGTGTATGCTTATTCTCCTTTGTTTCTGTCCAAGGAGCCGATCAAGCTTGGCCTTATGCTTCAGAATTTCTATACCGTCCCACCACACCTATTAAAAGTCTATGTTTCTTCAAACAAAGGCTATGGCATATACGCACTTGTTTGGACAATATCAACTAAATACACCGTCTTTCTTTGTAACCACCTCAAACCCTTCACCAATGATTCACTCACCGCAATTGAAGCCACATTTTCCACTCAAACCACACCACCTACCTAAGAAGTGGCAGAAAACTTGAAGCGGTCACCTTCTAGAACTCTTGACAAAGCATCCACACGCCCTCTTCCCGCATTCCAGTCAGGAACGCTTGTCGTCACCACAACGGCCATCTGTTTGACTTTGTCTTTGCAGAGTGTCCCCAGAATTTTCCAACGATCTGGATCAAACGGTCTTCTTAGCTTGGAAACCCTCCAATCATTCGCCCTTTTGTTCTAACATCATTCCACATTGAACAAGGCATTGAGGAGATAGAGTTTGAGACTGTCGTTGAGCATAGTAGCCACAGAGAAACGGCTACAGGTCACGTGAAGATATTCTTATGTTTGTGGATAGTTTTCGAGTGAGGTTTATTTTACGAAACCTTGGGATCAGACACTTCACAGTTTAGAGGTGAGTAACTATTAAGATTATGTAGAATTGAGAAATGGTATCTTAAGTGACAAGAGGAGACGATGTTATATCCAAATTCATAACCATTCTTCTACCACTACTATACTTGGCAAATGCCAATATCGTCTAGATCATACTATGTACATAAAGAAGCGTATTATGTTGTAAAAATAAACAGCAAGGGAAGATTTTATGTTCCATGATGCATTTACAGAAGAACGGCAAAGATACCGGCAGCGGCGACAGCCATCTCAACACCGAAGCGAGAGGCACCAGCGGTGACCTCGACGGCGGGAGCGGTGCCAGTAGGCTGGTGGTAAGGGACGGTGGCAGAAGGCTGGCTGGGAGCAGGAGCCTTGTAGCCGGAGTCGGTCTCAGCGGCAGGAGGAGCAGGGTAGTGAGGCTTAGCAGGAGACTCGGGCTGCTCAGGCTGGGCAGGGTGCTCAGGCTGCTCAGGAGTCTTGGGCTGCTCGGGGGTCTCGGGGTGCTCGGGAGTAGGGTGCTCAGGCTTGCCAGGGACGACAACGGTAGGGTAAGAGGGAACCTCAGTGGTACCGGTGGCGTAGACAGTGGTGCAAGGAACGGTCTCAGTCTTGACAGATCCGTAGGGGCAGTCCTTGACCTCAGGGCCGCACTCAGTGACAGTGTAGACCTTGGTAGAGTAGGTGGTCTTGGTAGTGTAGAGAGTGCTGGTGTTAGGAGGAGCGTAGCCGGTAGGCTTGGCGGGGTGACCCTCAGTGACGGGAGCGTAACCAGTGGGCTTGGAGGGGTGCTCCTCGGTGACGGGGCAGACGGTGGTAGAGACGGGGTAGGACTTGGTGGTGACGGATCCGTAAGGGCAGTCCTTGACGGAAGGAGGGCACTTGGTGACAGTGTAGACCTCAGTAGAGTAGATGGTCTTGGTGGTGTACTCAGGGTGCTCAGCAGTGTGGCCAGTAGGCTTGGCGTGCTCCTCCTCGGTCACAGGGCAGACAGTGGTGGAAACAGCAATGGTCTCAGTGACAACGTAAGGGCCGTGAGGACCGACAGGGCAGTTGGTGACGTAGTCAGGGCACTTGGTGTAGGTGTGGACAGCAGTGGTGTAGACAGTCTTGGTGGTGTAAGGAGCCTCAGTGGTCTTGGCAGACTCAGAGCCGGTAGGGACGGGGTAAGGCTTAGTCTCGGTCTTGGTACCAGTGACAACAGGGACGGACTCGGTCTTGGTGTCAACGGGAACAGACTCGGTCTTGGTGTCAACGGGAACAGACTCGGTCTTGGTGTCAACAGGGACAGACTCAGTCTTGGTGTCAATAGGGACAGACTCAGTCTCGGTGCTGGTAGGAGCAGCCTCAGTGGTTGTGCCGGCAGGAACGGACTCGGTACCGGTGACAACGGGGACGGAAGCAGAGTCAGTGGAAGCCTCGGTGGTAGTCTCGTCGCAGTCCTCCTCATCAGTGGTGGTGGGAGCAGAGGTCTCGGTAGTGGCAGGGCCAGTGGTAGCCTCGGTGGTCTCGGTACCGGTCTCAGTGCTCATGGAGACGATATCAGTCTCGGTGGTAGCAGTGCCAACCTCAGTGCTGGCAGTCTCGGTGCTGGAGGCGATCTCAACGCTGGTGGTGGTAGCAGGGAGCTCGCAGGTGCAGGCCTCTTGGACGGCCTCACGGCGCTCAGCCAAGGTGGAACCGATACAGGCTTGAGGGATGATCGACTCTTCGCACGGGAGATCGGTATTGCAGAGAGCCAGGTGGTTGGCCTGGACAGCAATGTAGCATTCGTCAGAAGGCTCACATTCACAAGTCTCGGTGTCGACAGCGATAGAAGTAGCAGAAGCCAGGCCAAAGGCCATGGCCATGTAGATAGCGGTCTTCATGATGAAAAATAATGCACAACTTCTGTAATGAACGAATGGACTGCGGTGAACTCAGAGAGTTACTTATTATCCGCGATGACTGGTGAATAGTGAGTGACAAGAAGTGAAGAGTGGGAGGAAGACATGGAGGTCGGAAGCGGCTGTTTATATGCAAGAAAGGCCTCTCTGTGCTTCCATCCATCCCCTCCCCTGGCTGCTTGCCCCGAGTTCACTCGCGTGGAGTGTTGGGTGTGGGCGTTCATCCCGGACATTTGCTGCGAAAGTGCCCATTCTCAACTTGATAGTGTGCTTGAGTATGCGTTAGTTTGGGACGCTATTGATGGAACACGGCTCCTAGACCAGCGCATCCATGTGGGAGGTGGGCAGACTTGGGCAGATGGATCTAAACCTGAACTGGACAGTGGTAGAGCTGGATTTGGTGCCGCATGGCCGGGTTGGCCGCTGATTGCGAGGGAATCCATAGCGTTGGAAAAGCAAAAGGATGGATGAAAGAAGCCCGTGGGTCAAGACGATGAAAGTCGTTAGCCACTTGGGTAATGGCGCGCTGAACTTCAACTGAGTAGATCCACAGGGGGGTCCCCTGACCCCTGACTAAATCGTGGCTGGCCTAGCCCTTCCAGGCCACGCTAGCGGGGTCGCTAAGAAGCGCTCGCCGAAGCTGCGGTGGAGCGACAACTGGGATTAAACACAATGAACAGCTGGGTTCTCGCTCTACTGCTCTTGGTATTTCGTCTGCTCAGCCTGGGGAGATGTTTGTGGACTTCCTGTTGGCACGTCAGTATGAGTCGCCGTACAGTAGTTTCCCCTCGGCTGCCGCACCAGCGACACTGGTTCTATACACTATTGCTGTATATCCACCTTCAGCTACCTCTCATCGGTAACTCAGATACGAATAACCTTCATTACTATCCATGGCTAGTCTATCGTTCCATACTGCTTGTAGTCTCTTTCCACGATAGGGGCATCGACCAACGTTCATTTCCTGTAGAATCTTACAGAGCTTCTGTTTAATCTCCTTTGTTGATAGTAGTTCAGTGGCTTCGTATTATGTCTTTGTCGTTTACCTCTAGTTCGAACTACATAGCGCTTTGCTTATTTCTATTTTCAGTGTTTCGTCTTCAACGGGCGGCTATGAACCTTGTGAAATTAAGTAACCCAGTTAAGTTTTGTTAGTGAGCTACGATTGAACGATGGTTACTCTATGGAGCAATAGTTGGCTGAGAACCACAAGTTGCAGGTTTTGACATCTCAACGGGCCTGTGATCGTCACGATAACTATCTTCTCCGGAGACCAGTCTGAGTAAGAATCTAATCGATCATGATGGTAGCTCTGGACCCGTTGGAATCTGTAGATAGAGATCCGAAGGGGCCGTTTTAGTGCAAAACCCTTCCTTGATTGTGCTTTCGAGACACGGCTCATGTTGATCTATCTCTCCACTGATATAGAGGTACTAACGTATTGTGTTTTTTTTTTTACGATCTCTTTGGCCTTTGTTATAGGGTACGTTATAGAGCACCATTGTTCTGAATGCTTGGATATTCTATTTGTGCTCAGCATATTGACCGTATCAACTACCATTTATGGCATTACACAGCCCTCATGGTATGTTTTGGGAACGATTGTGTCCAAATGCAGCCACTGTGATACCTAAATGGGTCTTACCAATGGCCACTCCGAGATCAACATTGTGAGTTCGGGTACCTGACAGCTTGCAGATACTAGCGTGTGCAATCTCCAGAGCACAAGAGAAACAAAAAACAACCAGTCACCTCATCCACTCCAAAGTGTATAGCGTCATCGACACGCGCACAAAACAGGCCAATGGTTTTTTTAGAGGCTTGCATTGATCCAAGGGGGAGATTAAAGAAAGGATGAACTCAGTCGCCACCAAAAAAACGGGCATCGAAAGTCGAGGCTTGCTTCTCCCTTCTCGATTCTGCCCTGAAAGAAAAAGGGAAGCGCTACTTCAGATAATTTGCATCATTCTCGCTGTGGCGTGTCTAAGAGTCCAATTAGCTTTGTTCTTCTTAGAGCTTCGCCCACTTGGCTCCAAGCCCGGGCTCCGTCCCCACATCGGCTTGTAGCGCTGCACATGATAAACAATCAGCAGATGAATGAGGGTGTTCTTTATGCATATGCACAATTGAAGGGTTTGCTAAAAAAGCAAAAGGAGTAGAGTTGGATGGGAAAGCGTTTTCTCCAAGATGGCGGATATCGTGGCTTGGTGGCATTCGGCATTTGTCAACCTGCCGTGCGTTGTGACTCTGCAATAACAGGAAACCTTTATTATACGGGCGTATTTAATTGACAGATCCCTTCAAAGTTTATGGAAATGTCATGTTTCGGCATCATCTCGTCCGGTTGTCAAGTTGAAACTTTTTTGTGTGATTATCAGTCAGTGCTTTTGGACCCCTTCGTTGACCAGACCTGCCGATCCCTTCCAGAGTGTATAATATTATTGGTTCATTAAGGTCGCCCTTATCCCTGCTATTCGAATTGTGTCTCTCTGTGCACGCAATGCAGCACATGTCAACGATGACTGCTCACAATAATGCAAGCTTGGCTCAAGTCAACGTGGGTCTCCGAGGTGACCTTCAGGGCACACAAATCGGAAGGGATTCTCAGAGATCTGAACAATCCTTGTCTACAGAGTACAACCACGCGGATCTAGATGCTGTGCAACTCGACTCAGTAGATCAATAATATCCACCAAATTATTTGACGTCGCTCGACTCCTCAACTGAAGTCGATTCAATCGTCTTCAGCCTCAAGGACGCCCCGTAGTTCCCGTTCTGACACGAAACAAAACAGAGTCCTCCCGTGAAGCCGCATTCCAGTCGAGTTTTCGCACATTTCTAATGCCAACTGATTCAATCGTGCTATCTCCTATCGCTTTCCTGCAATTCGCATCCACTTTCTCTTCTGCTACCATCCCTGTCACCGGAAACGGGTCCTGTTAGCGCAGCGCGCCAGTGGTGATAGCTCCATGCAGGCCTGTCACTCTCAAACCACCCTATTCAGCGTGCTTTTTCCCTTCTGGGGACAGTTGCTGTGTTGTTCACGAAAAGTAAGCAATAGGAGAAGGGCATTCCATTATCATCGTCTAGAGGACAGCATGTGACCTGTACAAGCATCAAGTTTGAGAAGGTCAGAGTCTGGTTGAGTAATGAGAAGTCAAGTGTGTTTTTCGAACTGACTCTCTGTATCAACCAACATACATACCTCATTAGTATCCGAGCTCAGACCCATCAATTATCGTATAAGCCAACAAACAATATCATTTCTTGAGGCCGCTGCTTTCGCGTGCTCCGGTGCCTTGCCACAGCTGGATCCTAAAGCCCTAGCTTTTCTTTATTCATCCCAGTTCTTGACGTCCCTATCGATTACATCCCCTGCCTCCACGCTCGGCTCTCCGGGTGCGTTGTCCCCCTGTCAATGACAAGGTCGAGGCCTAAATGAGGCAGAGCTGAAGACAGGGATTGTACGGTCTATCGAGCTTGGTGTTGATAGTTCTTGTTCACTACTTTTCTTGGTCAAGCGCACGTCTATTTCGAGTTTTCTGAACTTGCCCTGCCGGCACGCATCTTGCGTTCCCGTGACGATTTTCAGGTGAAGTAAATGAGTCAATAACATCGACTGTCTTGTTCAATGCGTATGGCGGCGATGGTGTATGAACTTCTGGAATAAAGGAACACTCAGCCCCACGACTATTGTTTATCTGAGGGCGACCATGCTGTTGAGCCTCCACAAATTGCTGACAACTTTGGATTTGTCCTTCTCCCACTATATGCATGCTCGGATTCACTCTGTGCCCGTCCGTCGTGAGTGACATCGCGTTACCTCCCAATGTGCCTGTAACGGTCTATCGAAAAACGGGAAGCGACGTTGAGATGCAACAGCACAATGTCAAATCGCATGATCAACCAGTAAAGCGATGATACAGTATTTCTTATTCCGTCCCATTCGTGCTTGACGTCCAAAAACCTTTTTCTCTCGGTCAGTTTCCTCTACTTCTTCACTAATCTCATTCTCCAACTACAGCAGCATGGGCGTTATCAGGATATTACAACCATTTTCTCTCCAACACGAGCCATGCACCTCTGGCTGTTACTGGGAGACTCGTCTTGTCGGCCGGATTTGCCGATGAGGAGGTTTTCTATATCTGACATCACATATCCCAAGTTACCTTCTTGGTAGCTCATTAGTCTAGTACTTAGCTCCATTGTCTTGAAGAAGTATGTTGAACCACCGTGATTACAATACAGGAATGAGCAACGATGTCAACATGTCGCTTCAATCTTTTTGTTCATATTCCTGAGATAGCTTATACTCTATTAATAGGCGTTAAAGATGTTGTCTCGGCTCTAAGGTAGACTTTCGGTACTTGCAATTGTGGATATTGACCACTGGAATGCTGGGTCTCCAGTACCGAGACATTGGAGTGGAATGTAGATGGAGACGAAAGTTCGCGGCTTCGGGAGGGCACGCACGATAAGGCTGTATGTGACTGTCATCCCTTTTCTAGAAGTTCCCCGGCTTTGTTCTTCATTTTGATACCATCTATTTAATACAAGACCATCGTTCAAAAATGGTACTCATCCCTCCAGAGACAGGATGAACTGTGCGCACTCTCGTATACATCTCCATACACCCACTACATTAAGAACAAGACTCACTTCGGTTTATCACTCATAGTTACGTCTATCGAAGGTATTTCATCCACATAAAAGTATAAGCTGCAATTTTAGGATAGTTATCTCATCGACCTTGCCGTGCTTTGCCTGCTTGCGTAAATGATGGCGTGCCGCTCATGCTCTAGGGTAGCAAGTCATATTTCCGACACAGTTCTAGATTCAAGAAAGTAAGTTGCTCGTACCTATGAATACAGGTACGACTGTCGCTATGCTATGGGAACTATGAGACAAAGCTCTCAGTATCTTAAGCGATCAAATTATTATGGCCTATTTGTACCCCATATGTGAATACTCTCTTTGGAAAGGAATTGGTCCTTGTCTGGCAGCATCATACCGAGCTCTAAATTTATTGTTTTGGTCAAAATAATTATCTGAGCTCCGTCTACTATGAGAAAACCATAGGCAAGGTAAAACTAATTTTCCTAGTTCGAAATGGTCAGCGATTAGATTTCGTGTGATTATGTTGAGATGCTGTTATACAGAAGGTTGTACCGACGTAACACGACCGTGTTTCCAATTGATTGCTTCATGCGCTGGTTTGGTTTGGACATCGTAAGGCTAGCCCTACGCGCGCTCCACCAAGTAACATTGATCAGAGAACTGGTGAACCTTTGCCCGATTCTAGGACTCTCAAGTTCCCATCCAAAGTCTGATTGAATTGTGTATTTTTTCTGTTTTCGAAGCCTCACTCAAGAGCTGTTGGTTGCCTCCGCGTGGGTGGGGGCTGAGTTGTCTGGAAGAGCTTCTTCTCCCACAAAATGCTGGTCAAGGGCCATTGTTATCATAAAGACTAAAATCCAAAGTCCCAATACTTCCCTACCTGGTTCATAACAGATGTATAGATACTTAGAGAACCTTTGCGAATTTAGGGTTAGTCTTAAGCACAAGTTACATGGTTTACCAAAACATTCTTTTCACAAGACCTCGGCGGGCCAAGTCTGAACCTGTATCAAGATGAAAATAATCTTGGCCGATATCAGGCTCTGTTGTCGGTATCTCAAAAGAGCAGTAACTGGCCAGCGAAAAGGTTCCATTGACCAGAGTACTTTGGTAGACAAGATTTAGCCCGCTCCATGGTGGCCGTTATGAAGCTGCAGCTGTCATGATGAGAGTGGGGCGTTTCCGACATCCATCATGAGAAACAGTCTTTAATTCAGATAGCCTAAATGTTCCAAAGATCTTGCCCTGAAACTTGCCGCAAAATTTGTCTGAGAAGGCCTCCAGTAGCAAGACAGGGCGCTGAATGATTGGCCAATTCAACTGACAACTGTCATGACAGCCATCTCAGAGACGTGGTACAAGGGGGACTTCTCGAAACAACAACATAATCATCTTCCGCCATGATGAAAGAAGACGCACAAATCTAGGTCATTGTATCACACAACGCTATGGTTCGATAACGAATCTCTAAAAAGGCGCAGGAATTAAAGAAAACTTGCCACCTGGAGCATTCACCATGTTTGATAGATAGTTGTTTACAGTACATCTCATTGGGGGCGGGCTGAGCCACCACCCTGGTAATTTGGCCTGTTTTGGCTCCCTCTTTGGGCTTACTTTACTTTACTTTACCTCTTTAATCCGACAAGACGAATTTCAATACTGCGCATTTGCGACGGATGCCAACCACTTTATCAGTACCGATATAATTGTTCGACTTTTTGGAAGTGGATGAATTCATTCATTAGCAAGGATTCAGTCTGCGGCGCAGTTTCTGTCTCAACTGTCTCGCCACCATCCAATTGAAGTACTCATGACGGCGGTAATGGATGGTCTACGGCTGGCAATTGCCATACCTTTTTTTCCACCCTTACCTCTTTCGCTTTTGCGCGGGTGGTAAGAATTTCCCATCATGGTTGTTTCGAAACTGGGGAGGCTTGTTATCTAGGTAGGTACCTTACTACACCAAAATGCGTGCAGTCATGGGGGCCGTTTTTTGTTTATGGGTGTTTTCAAGAATTTGCTCAAGGTTGTATTTTTCCATTTCGAGATTACCTGCCCAATGTCTGTCTAAGACTTTGCGAAGAGTAGAACAGTTTCAATCCTAGCCTAGTTAAATAGAGCCTCTGTCCCTCTTTCTGAAGTTGGTTATTTTGATATCATCATCAGTTTCTCAAACATTGAGTAAAGTCTTTGATCTCAACCGCTACTATACTATACACACTCTAAGCAAGCTTACAACAACCGGCTGTACTGCCAACCAACCAATCAACTTCCTCTAAACCTCGGAGAAGTATACCAACATGTCCAACCCTTCGCCTGCTGCCAACCAGTAAGTGAATCACGAACCAACTCATCATAAGTCAATTGCTAACTGTAACCTATCAGGTCTTACAGCAACTATGAATACAGCAGTAGCAACAGCTCTGGTGGATCAACTCCAACGGGTGGCCGGGGCACTTCTAGTGGCAGTGCCATGCTAAACCAGTGGAACGCAACGAGAGATCGAACAGAGAACTTCTACGCCACCGGTCAAAAGACAGGCCGTGGTGTCATTCCAGCAATCGACACAATTCAGGAGTTTGACAGAAGATTTCAGAAAAGTGGATGATTACAACACTTGTTTCAATATTGGCTGGGTCAGACTCGAAGTCACGGGTGTACAATACTGTAACAGTAGGATTGTGGCTGTGATTTAGCGTGGCGTTGGGTATAGAATTGGAGTCCTCTTTCTTCAAGATGGCTTTCCTTTGGATATTGTATAACAAAACCTGGGTATTTTTCCTTATCAGTTTTATAGAGAAAGCTCTTTCAAATATTACAGCTGTTTGCTCCTATATGCAAATAAAAAAAAGATAACTATTATCAGTGAATCTGAAGGTCCCAAGTATTAAAGCCAAGCATTATTGACTTAGCTTCAGTACGAGTACGACGCAGGTACCTAGGTTGCATAATAATCCGCAGATAGAGTACCTAAGCTTGACAGAAACAATAGCCTAAACCCTTTGCTAAGTCGCCTAAGCTATCCCAAAGTCTTTTGTCATCCTTTATGCTTTAGTAGTGGTGTGCGGGTTAATTCCCGAACCACCTGCTAGGGTACATAAAATAAACGGCCTAAGAAATAAAGAAACAAGAAACAATTCAAGATAGAATGATCTCTCTAATTCATTTTCGGCTGCTAGACATGTCCTAGAGTCAAGTACCTACGTATTTTGTAACCCTCAAGGGGATGGTAGCGCCTGCCGGGTCCAATGAAGGAACATGCATTGACTTGTGCTGACTGCAGCCTAGAGCTTCCCCTCGATCTTCTTTCTAACTTCTCGCCATCCTGTGTTTCGCCATCTACTCATAGACTGTCACTTTCCGTCGATTCACTTTGACGGGATATCCATCTAATTACGGTTAAGAAGAAGCCGACGCGGTACGCAAACATATAATCATTACCACTGATTTCTGGCCCCCAACTATCCAGCATGTCTGATGAACAACGTCCAATTCCACTATCGCCTGAGGGCAGTGACGTTGTGATCATCGGAAATGATGATATCAGTAACTACAACCCGGAATGTATCTTGCCTGAACCCGAGGATACCATCGCCAGCATTCGGGAGTGGTTGCGCCCTACAGAGTACAGCCAAGAAAGCGGCGAGTATCATAAGCACTTGACCTTCCATCTCGAAGGCACCGGCGAATGGCTGCATCACTCAGAGAACTATCGACGTTGGCACGAAAGCTCAAAAGATGGTCTCTTATGGATCAAAGGTGTGCCAGGCTCTGGGAAGTCTGTCGCTGCAGCCAACATAATACACAGGCTCTCCAAAGAGCAGGTGCCTGTGCTTTACTTCTTCTTCAGACAGATCATTGACGCCAACCATCGACCAGTAAATCTCCTTAGGGACTGGCTTGATCAGATACTTCTATTTTGTCCCGAGTTGCAATCTGTACTGAAGACTTACGTCGATACCTCCCGCTCGCTTGATAGTGTCTCTATTGACGAACTATGGAGACATCTCAAAGTAGCCCTTTCATCAATCACGCGCGTCTATTGCGTTGCAGATGCCCTTGATGAGATGGACGAAGGAAACAGTGAATTTATCACCCAGTTGGCTGAGCTAGGTCACTTGAGACCTTCGTCTGTCAAAGTGCTCTTGACAAGTCGACCTACCGCCAATGTGGAAGCTGCGATGAGAGGTGTGGATTTCTTGAATATCCGGATGGAGGAAGCTCTTGTGGATATTGATATCGCCACATACGTCCGGCATTGCCTAGCCATCACCTCAATCTCCGAGGGCGATCAGCAAATCATCAAAGAAACTGTACCAGGCAGAGCAAATGGCTTGTTCCTCTACGCCAAGCTGGCAATGAAAGCATTTCTGGAGCCAGGAGCAAGTATCCAGGACACGATTCGCACTCTGCCTCTCGATCTGGATGCCATGTATATCGATATACTACGGGAACACGCTCGGAGGTCTGGAATCTCCGACAAAACACAGGTCATGATACTGCAGTGGGTAACACACGCCACTCGTCCTCTTCGGCTACTAGAACTTGCCGATATGCTTGGAACAGCTGTTGCGGGCAGAGTATCACGTACTTTGAAAGAGGACAAAGATCTCGTAAGGGCTGCGTGTGGTCCCTTGCTTGAGATTTTGCCAGACGAAACAGTCAGCGTTGTCCATCACTCGTTGACAGAGTTTCTGGTTGGCGCAGCAAGAACAGGAAGACCTGACGGTTATCCTGTACTAGACCCTTCAGGTACTCACTATGATCTTGCAATTGTTTGTCTCAATTATATCTGCTCCGGCTGGCTTCGCAACCAGCAACCTTCATTGTACTCTGTCGAGGCAGATCGCAGTCGCATCTGCTTGAGCTTCCCATTTGCAGCATATGCTATATCGAATTGGAACATACACGCTAGGAAATCTGAATGGAAAGTATTGCCTGAGGATAAACTATCACAACAAATTGATCTCTTTATGCGCGACAGCAACACAAGGAACAACTGGGTAAAGTTATTCCTAGATTATGCTTGGGATAGATGGGGTGAGGATAGCCATGTCGTCTCTTTATCGGATCTTCATCTGACAGCATTGTGTGGCCTTGGACCAACTATCGATGCTCTAGTTCATCGCTTAGGTCTAAAAGGCCAAATGTTAGACGTAAAAGACGCTCGAGGGAGGACTCCATTATGGTGGGCTGCGTCAAGTGGCCATGCCGACGTTGTTCAACTGCTCCTGCAGCATGGAGCATCACACAAAATTGCTGATAATTCTTGCCTTCTTCCAGTTCATGTGGCTATGCTGAAAGACAAATTCGAAGTGGTCCGACTTTTTATGGAAAATGGAACAGCGCCGACGTTGGCATGCCCGATCGGTGGGGGGTTCTCCCATCCAGTTGACAGATCTTCCCTCCAAAAACCAACCCTCTTGGGGACAGCATCTAAGCGAGGCTATCTCAAAACTCTGGAGGTGATGCTTCCTTTTTGTGAACCAACTGATAAGAGACATGCTCTTCTAATAGCTATAGACGCGAATCAGCCTCACATCGTCAAAGCTCTTACTCGCGAACTTGACTATGATGTCAACGAGATGCTAGAAGAGCAGACGGCACTGTTTTTTGCTGCAAGCCGCTGCCGTGTTGAAGAAATGGAGATATTGATCAATTCTGGAGCAGATGCTTCCATAAAGTGCAAGCCAAAAACTGGTGCTGAGAGTAAAGAGAATGTCTGGTCAACGGCTTTGGTTGAATTTTGTGGTATTCGGCGTCATTATTTGACTAGCCCATACGACAGCCGTCCTTTTGTGACAAAGTCATACCCGCCCAACTTCAAACGCATATTAAAACTCTTGATCCGAGCAGGTGCCGATGTGAATGAGAAAGATTCAGTGGGAAGATCTGCCATACATTCAACCGAGTGTTCTGACACCTTCAAGTACCTACTCGAAGCTGGTGCTGATCCAGCTGCCCAGCTCAAAGATGGGAGAACCGTACTTCATTGCCTGCCACAAGATGCTGACGAAGGTTATCTCAAGCTTTTGGTTGAAAGTCGCAATAATGGTATCGATGAGAGGGAATATCGAAAAGGCAGAACACCTCTTCTCTCCGCCATTCGATCACATTCGGCTCTTGCCATACCATTATTGCAATGCGGTTCGGATTGTACTATCGCCGACTTCAAAGGCAATGGACCCCTCCATTACGTCTTTTCCTATCACAACAGCCAGATCTCCCCTGTACCCTCACGTTCCATTTGCATAGACAATACCCGGGATGGCAGCAAAATACCAAAACTAGTGAAGGCGCTCCTGGAAGCCGGCGCCGATCCAAAGCTAGCGAATTGTGATGGGGAGACTCCTCTTCACGTTCTAGTTGCCGCCTGCTATGTTGATGATCGAGATCTTGGTTATCTTCAAGAGGCGATCGAACTTCTCCTCCATCACGGCGCTGACATTAACGCCAAAGACGCCAACGGCCGCACGCCATTCTTCAGGCTTGCAGGAAGGCGTTTCAAATCCGGTCAGGAAACTACCGATTTCTTTAAGTTATTCATCGAACAGTCCGCAAGTCTTAATACGCGTGATTATGAAGGTCGCACACTGCTTCATGAGGCAATATATCGTATTTCATGGGAGGCCAAAACGAGAGGGATGTCGACCCTGTCGTATGAGTATCTGGTTGATGCTGGAGTTTCGCCTTCAATTCCAGATTTCAAAGGTAACACTATATGCCATGAACTTATCCTCGCACCAGATTGTTCCAGGCTGAAAGGCATGGCCAAAACGTTCTTCCCGCTCTTTCGGAACGGGGGTGTGGAAACAGACAAGCCCAACTTTTCTGGCACGACACCTTTGCAGGTAGCTTGTCAGATGCGTGTTGACGATGAGCACGATGGGAACAGAAAAGCACAGGATTGCTTAGTATGGTTATTAGAGAATTCGTCAGATCCTGATGCGTCAGACACACGAGGATTGAGAGCTATCCACTTTGCTGCCTCGACAGACACATACACTGTTGATCGTCTGTTACGTGCAGGCGCGGATCCTTTCGCCACCACTCATCAAGGAATGAACGTCCTTCACATTGCAGCAAGGTGCAAGAGAAGTAATAGTATCGGGCTTCTACTTGAGCGAATGAATGAGTTGAGCCCCGAGGCCAAGAAAACGGCTCTGAATCAAAAGGATGTGTGCCAATATACACCTCTACATTACGCCTGTCGCTCTGGAATTATCGAGTCTGTGTGGCTGCTGATAGAAGCTGGAGCCGACGTCAACCCAACTTTCGACAACTCCCAGGAAACATACCTGGATGAGCCTTGGTTCCCTCCCATTCTGCAATGCGCTTTCTTCAGACTTGAGAATTCCCTTTGGAGAAGAAAGCCGACTGTGCCTTATCCAAGTTCAGTTGGGCCCGGATGGCGTAATGCAGCTGACCATCCCGATGTACCCAGAGGCTATAATCTGATCGCCGGGGGCTACACTGTTGAAGACACTAGCAGACACTTTGATAAGACTATTCCAGAGCGCCAGCTGTCCCAGCTGAAGATTTTCGACCATGCAATTGACGTCTCAAGATACGAAGGTATTGTCAACGCTTTGATCGCCGCAGGTGCAGATGTGAGCCAATATGGACATGGTTCAACATCATATCTTTACCATGCGATTCTGTTCGCGGCAGATCGTTTGGACGACTACGCCACGAATCTACTCGGGGAAATGTCAAAGAAAATCGACCACCATGCCTTCCCTACACCTACCCATGTTTCCATCACCTTGATGAAGGCCCACCGTCAAGCCGAAATCGCAGTATTGAGAGACTTTTTTCTTCCTCGTGCCAAAGAAACCACCTGGGAGACAGTAGGACGATTGCTCTCAGAACGCCAGTTCTCTTTAATCAAGGAGCTGAATAGGGCCGGGGCCGATTTTACCACTCGTTCTGCTAGAGGCGTGTCGATTATGCACAGATTGGTTGAATACGGGTTCTATGAGCTTGTTGACGATTGTTATCGTCCCCAGGAAGTATCACCACCAAACAATGGAGAACAAATCTCAGGAAATACCACAACCGATACCAAGCCTCTACTCATGGTAGCTTGCAAGCGTTCCACTCCTAATATGGAGGTTATACGTGTTCTGGTGGAGAAGAAGGGGGTCGATATCAATGCAAAAGACCGGAGTGGCCTCACGGCCCTTCATTATCTCGCAACAGGCAGATACTGGTGGCAGTATTCCCAAGCTATTCCGTACTTAGTTTCCGCGGGGGCGGATCTGGAAGCTCAGAATATGGACAGGCAGACGCCACTTCTTTATTCCTGTGTGCGGAAGGGTACATCTTGGACTGCTGCAGTAAAGACTCTGATTGACCTTGGTGCCGATGTCAAAGTTGTGAGCAGGAAAGGATTCAGTTGTCTGAGATACGCAGCAAAAGATGAGGCCCTTGTTCGGCTCTTGGTAAGTCATGGAGCAGATGTCCTTCCAATGGATATCATACAAGCGATCAAAGAGCATCAAGCAGAGGTTTTAAGAATTTTGTTGTCAGTTAATGAGCCACTAAGCCTGGCGACCTCTTGGAAGCTGAAACTGGAGGATGCAAAAGAGATGGACCTGGACGCTAACCCAGTGCAAACCGATTTGATACGTGAAGGCCATCCTTTGTTTGTCGCAAGTACTACATTTATGCCAGTCTCTGACATATCTACGAACGACAAACGCTCGGTCCTAGGGAAGATGATGAAAAATCTTATAGCCACCGGCTTCAGTCCATACGATACTTGTCTATCACGGATTGAAAAGTTCCGTGCGCCACACAGATCGTCTTTGCCTACAGGTGTAGCTATTCAGTCATGGTACAAGAAAGAGTCGGACTCTGAAATGATGTTCCATTCTCTGAATGTTTTCTATTCTAAGCCGGAAGGCTTAGCAGATAGGGTGGTGATGCACCAAATTCTCAGCAGCGGCCAAGGTTATTATCAGCCCATACTGGAGTTGCCGGATCTCGATCTAGAATTCCGAGACGGGTCTGGAGAAACTCTTCTCTTGGCCGCTTGCCGACGAGGGCCGCCCCGAAAAGCCAAGGAAGATCGCCTACCTTTGAGATTGTTGCTCGAAAGGGGAGCAGATTCATTTGCAGTGGACTATCATGGGCGAAACGCGATGCATCACAAATTGGGATCTCGAGCTCTGAACGATGAGAAGCTGGAAGCGATCAAGGACCTGGGAGATGCTGTACCACATCTTATCAACCAGACTGATGCTTATGGATTTCGCCCGCTTCATTACGGTCTTGCAGCTGTGGTACATGGTGAGACTAACCAAACAGAACCCGACTGGGTGGACTACATCATCTCGCAAGGCGCAGACATGCTCATCGCCGATGCCTTAGGGAACAACGCGTTGCATTATCTTGCATCCGGCGTTCTTGGGTGTTTGTGCTATACTGGATCTAATACCAAAGACCTCTTTGAGAAGTTCTTGGCTTTGGGTCTGGAGATCAACTCACGGAATAATGCTGGCCAGACGCCCGCTTTCTTCCTGGCCACCAATGTCGCCAGGAAGAAAGCCACCAATGCCATAGAGGACCATCTCGATGAGGTGATGAGCTGGCTCGATAGTTTGGGGGTGGACTGGCATGTAAAGGATGAGCTGAACAGAAACATCCTCCACGAAATAGCAGGAGAATCTGTCAAATTATTCAAGGCGGTTATGGATCAAGGAGTTGATCCACTAGCAGAGGATATAGATGGACGGACGAGCTTGGATTTGGCGGCAGCTCATGGCAATGGCGATGTTTTGAAGCTCTTTGATAGGGAGGCTAAGATGTAAGAAATGCACAATGGGATCTTTCACAATATCATGACTAGTTGGATTTTGTTTCAACGTTCTGGAGTTTCTAGTCTGGATAAAATAGAACCACGGCATCATGGGTATATCTGTGTATTCAACATCAGAAACTGTATCAAAGCTTCTGCTATAACACTGTGACCTTCTCCGGCGGCCGTGTTGCTGCATCGTCTTTAACTGCTTGAGTAAAACTGGGTGGTGCTTCATCCTCGTCTGGAGGCTGGATCCAAGACTCGTTCCGATGCATTTGAGATGGGCCAGCACTAGCTGAGCTTTCTCCTACAACTGTAGGTCTTCCAATAGGGTCTATCTGGTTCTGGTGAAGCGGTGCCGATCGCCGCACGTCACTTGGGGCCAGCAGCTTCACAGGTACTGTCCCTATTCTTTTGAATTCCTCTCCTGCTAATGTTCCCTTGACTTCCCATTTCAGCCTATACGTTTGACGAATGTTGTATGTTGTGAAACTTGGGTCGAAAGACATATAGCCGCCACCAAGACGTCGTGGATAACCAGGACCGAAACATCCAAGACGCAAGTCGATCATTTCTCCAATATCAAGAGGTGGTGACTTGCTTGAGCAAGGTATATAAAGGCCATCCTTGAAACCGGAAAGAGCATTCATAACACAAAGATCGACCTCGTTGTTTTTCTCTTTTGTATGAGGAGAGAATGTTCCTTCGCACATGACCTCTGTGAGCGTAGCAATCCGGACGGAAACAAATGTCAATTTGACTTGTTGCGGTACATCTCTGATAACTTCGCTCGTCGTGTCCCGGTTTGGAATGATGCGTAGCTTGAAGGGTATAGGGTTGGGGTTATCAAGCTGGATGATAGTCGGGAGGCCAACAAACAAACTGAAGGCGAATTGGGGAACGCTTGTTGATTGTAGGACCTGCTTGAACTTCTGTGAAAAGGAGAGCTTGGTAGTTTCCATCCCTGGAACGAGGCGATATGTTATTATTTGTTGAACACTCCGCGCCTCTTTGACCCCAAAATCCGCGATAGGAGGGTTCGTGTCCAAGTTCATTACTTTGATTGGGAGCGTGGCTTGAGCCGCATCAGCGTCACTTTTTCCGCGGAGGCGAAGAGTAGCTGATAGAACATACTCCACGAAAGCCTCGGTAGATCCAGCGGTGGGATAAGTGTATGTTGATGGTAGAACGTAGTCTGTTGCGCCAAGTGGTAAGTAGCTCTCGTTCTGATCTCCATTCTGCAAGTGTTTCGGGTCGACATATTTCGGGAGAGTCAAAGCGAAAGGCCATGCCTGCGCATCACCTCCAACCTCAATGTGAAGTGGTCCTTCAAAGATCTTTTGCCGATAGGCGTTCTCGGGGATAAGATTGAAACGTCCTCTGTAAGTAGTTGTGTTGTTTCCGTTGCTGACTACCAATTTGGTCTTAGTTCTACCCGAAAGCGAGATGGTTATGGTGGCATTTGCGCTAACAGCGTGATTTCGTCTGAATACGCTTCCAATAATTGTGTCGCCTGGTGAGTATGAAGGTTGGTTTCCTTCAAGGCGGATGCCCAGCAGTGGGGAGCATAGAGTACCAGTCCGAGGCATGTTGTTGAGTATCAATCAGGTCAGTAATGAGTGATGTGCGTAGATAGCAGAGCCAGAAGTCTGTAAATGAATATGCCTTTCAACTCATCTGCATATTCTCGGTCATGTGTATTTTGTAAACACGAGTAGTGGAGATTTGTATCTTGTAGCTGTAGTGTTGTTATATATTTCGATCTTATCCTGTGTTCTCGTGCATGCTCTAATTGAAGGAAGTGGCTTAGCGCTTGGCAGTTGCCCGGCTAAGCTTGTCACCAGTAGTTATCACTCTGGGGGGTTGAGGCGAAGCATTCAGTCATCGAATGAAGCGACTTGGTTTACTATAACCATAACATAGGTACCTAGGTATAATACCTTGGATTACCTGATGGACTTGAATAACTTGCTTCCCTGTTACCCAACAGCACTATTTTACAAGCTGTGACAGCGGCATACTGAAAGTGCAGCCGGGATAGCTGAAGCATCCCGAGTAAGACGTTATTAGTCCTAGTACTACAGATCCATCCATCATTCGGACATAAATTTGCCCAAGCAGGCGGTTGTTGTTGAGGTCTATGTGTGGTATACTTGGGCGAGACTCTGGTATTGAAAACTATTTCGGCTTTCTGAAGATTGTACCCATGATGGAGAATGTGTAATCAAGACTTGATGAGTTTGTATGACTGTGCGAGTTTTGGGTGTGAGCTAGATATCTTGATTGATTCGTGAGGTTCAATTAAGAGTTAGAAAGAAACTAAAGATTGGCATCAGGATAAAGAAAACATGTAGATAACCTAAGAGAAGATCTAAAGTGGAATAAAGTGGCTGAATTATTATGTCTCTTTTGTCGACCCAGCAGCGATAAGGCCCAGAAAAGTCGATATCAGTGTTTGGCTTATCAAAGATATGATAAGGCACGACTAGATTGATGCGGTCAACGCATGTCACGCCGACAAGGGTGCAACCTCAACGTCGGCTTTAGGGTGATAAATCGGCGATTGATCTAAGATGCGCCTGTGAGGGCTGCATATTAGCCTACAAGCCGGATACATACCGATGTGGCTGTCAGGCACAAACTTTGAGTGAAAATATTTACACGAAACATTGAAAACTCAGAGCAAAATGATTTAGTAAAGATCAGTAAATGATTCAGTCGCTAACATGAAGTTCCAGGATATGACGTCGAAACTAGAGGAAAATACTGTCGCAAAGTCATTTAACCTCCTACACCGAGTCAAGACCCGAAAATCTATTCTTATCGTAGAGTATCCATTGGTCGGGCCGGTAATAAAACAAACAAGCAAAAGCACGCAAGGAAAAGGAAAGGGAAAAAAAACCTGCCTTGTCTTACTATGGATGAATCCAACCAATACCATGGACACGTTTGCGAACAGCGGTTAGTGAATGGTGGGTCTGTCCGAGGAATTCTCGGGCAGCCCAGTGTGTGAGATTGCAAGATCTGGCATTTTAACGAGTTTCAATTAGTGTGAACAGTGTAGGGGAAAGTGACTGATGTTGGATGTAATAAAGGGGCTTGGCGTAGAATGAGTGATATCAGTGAGTTTATCATGTATTGATTCTCCAACTGATCTTGATAGTCACAACCAGCCAGTTAGAATCTCTGCAAAAGATTGAAAGAGCGGTCTTTTCACGATGGGATAACGTCACAGGCCAGCTTTGCTTCTTGCGGCTAACAGGGTAGATCCCCAATTTGTCCTGTTTACCCCGGGTCCTCCGTCAAGCCCGTGTTCGACAGTGGATATTGAATATGGAGCCAGACCTAGTAGAAGCTTCAGTGGGTTCCAGGCGCTGTAGAAGCAAGAAGACCACTGCAATTCAGCGCTCGTGTTACCTAACAGACACAAATTGCGTAGCATCTCTACCCCTTGACCCGGGTCCGTGCAGTCGCCGGCGCCGATTATCCGAGTCTTCCCGAGCACTCTGAAAATCCAAGGAGGCATTATTTTTCCATTCCCTGCCCGGTTGCCCGCCGGGACCAGAAAAAAAAAGAACTCAAACGTCAACACCAAAAGGCTTTTTTCCCTTTTCCCCCTTCCTTCTTCCTTTCTTCTTCACTCCACCAAACCAAATCTCCCCTCAGTCCTTTGTCTGAATACACATCTTTCACAATGGCTGCCTCTACCGGTTCCACCAAGGTCGACGCCGTCGTCCAGAACATCAAGGCTGAGACTCCCGAGAAGAAGTCCGGCCTCGCTCTCTACTCCCGATTCGCCCTTGCCGGTGCTGTCTGCTGTTCCGTCACCCACGGTGGTCTCACCCCCGTCGATGTGTATGTTTCAATCGCTCCTGCGCTGAGTGTTTCGTCGTCAATTGCTTCAGAACGGTGTTGTGGTGCGCCAGTGGTGGGGGACACGATTGCCCCGAGTCGGCCACTTTTCCACTCAGAACCTTGAATGCAATAGACAACAAATACATGCGCACCGAATTGAGTAGGAAAAACAAACTAACAACGAAATCTACAGCGTCAAGACCCGTATCCAGCTCGACCCCGCTACCTACAACCGCGGTCTCATTGGTGGTTTCCGCCAGGTTGTCCAGAATGAGGGTGCTGGTGCTCTCCTCACTGGTGTCGGCCCTACCTTCGCCGGTTACTTCCTCCAGGGTGCTCTGAAGTTCGGTGGTTACGAGTTCTTCAAGCAGCAGTGGATTGACACTCTCGGCTACGAGACTGCCTCCAAGAACCGAACTGCTGTCTACCTCGCCTCTTCCGCTACCGCTGAGTTCTTCGCCGATATCGCCCTCTGCCCCCTTGAGGCCACCCGTATCCGTCTCGTCTCTGAGCCCACCTACGCCAGCGGTCTCGTCTCTGGCTTCGGCAAGATTGTCAAGAACGAGGGTGTCGGTGCTCTCTACGCCGGTTTCGGACCCATTCTCTTCAAGCAGTGAGTTTTCCCTGTCCATACGTCTCAATTGCCAGTCAACTGACACACGCTTCAGGATCCCTTACACCATGGCCAAGTTCGTCGTCTTCGAGAAGGTCTCCGAGGCTGTCTTCCGATCTTTCCCCAAGAAGGACATGTCCGACGGTATGCAGACCGTTGCCAACCTTGGCTCTGGTCTGATTGCCGGTTTCGCCGCTGCTTTCGTCTCTCAGCCCGCCGACACCATGCTTTCCAAGATCAACAAGACCAAGGGTCTTCCCGGTGAGGGAACTGTCTCTCGTCTCGTCAAGATCGGTAAGGAGCTCGGCATCCGTGGATCTTACTCTGGTATCGGCGCCCGTCTCTTCATGGTCGGTACTCTCACTGCAGGCCAATTTGCAATCTATGGAGATCTCAAGAAGGTAAACTCCCCTTGAATGCCTTTTGAATGATAGAAAACGGTATTGACGATATTTTTAGGCCATGGGCGCAACTGGTGGTGTTGAGATCGCCGCTTAAACGACTTGAATCACATTTCGGATAATTGTGGGGAAAAGGTTAGTCATGAACAACCTTAACCAAATCGGGAAACACCCAACTAACTTGCTCCCTCCAGTTACTAGGTGCAAAGGATGAAGGGGTAAATAGCCACTTCCAAGCTCTTGATTGCACTTTTCGAGCCATTTTTGTAAAACACCATGATAGATTAATGTTCAACTCAAGGCGCAGGGATGCCTTTTACGATATACTTTTCCCTCAAGCTTTGCTAAACAAATGGCCGTGATTCTATTCGTATAAGTGAAATTGTGGGCTGAGTCTGGTCGATGCTGTGATGGCGACCATTTCACATCTGCCACAGTGAGAACAGTAATCTTTTATCTTGCCTCGTGTCTTCATATGATCCATCCAATGACCCCTTCTTTCCAAACTTGCGTACTAGCATGAGTGTTATCCGCCAATAGTGCTTCCATCTATAAATACATAAGCTTATTTCCACGGCTCAGCCAGGGGTAAGCTTCGACGTACTTGCTACGTACTAACAACAAATGAGCTTCGATTGAGTAATGCGGGACGCTCCCGTAGGTTTGTATCATTGTTTCGAAACTAGACCCTTTTTAGACGGCTTTACAATTTGGCATCTATAAGTATCCATTAGGTGGTCTAGTTGTGTTGAAACGAAACACTTCTGTTGGTCTCTTGCTGCAGACTAAATGGTGTATTCTCGTACTTCTAATTGCCTATGACTGTATCTTGGAATATCGGAAATACATTAAAGGTTACTTAGCCACTCAAACCAATGTGTTGATAAAGGGTAAAGTGAAGATGCAGCCTTGTTTCAATAACTCACCGTGATGATATCGTGACTTTGACATGGCAAATAGTGTATTCATCAGAGAAGTCAAGAAGATATATAGGTCTTAGTGTTGAGAAATTCATCTTTACGACCCGGGTGGCTCGAAACTGAATCCTCTCATCTGGAAAGAGGTTTGTCGACCACTCTTGGAGGTGAAAGCCACAAATAGACAATATGAAGATTTCGAAGCCCTTTTGACGAGACTCGATTTGGGAGCAGTTATGGAGGCAGGACTGGCCTCACCCCTTGACCTGGACCAGGCGAACAAGGAACCTAACATCACTATACCTGCACTCCTACTTGGGATTCCGTGGAGACTGAAAAATTCTAGACGACAGAGCTTGCAAACACAGAATCCCTCACCAGTTGGGTAAGCCCATCGAACTAAGCAGCAATACGATCATCATTTTAAGTTAAGAGTTGGCACTTGTTTGGCAGTGAATCACTATGAACAGTGCATTGCTTTGGCAGTAAGTCATAGCATTAGGCTGCAGCCTCATGGATCAATCTACCTAGCACTTCTCTTCCCCTCTCCATACTCTTTTCAACTTTTCCTTCTTCAACATCCAAACACCAGAATGGCTTAACACTCAAAGTCGTATCTGCATCCTTTTCCTCTTCGCACTGTTTTTCCTTTTTCGATTTCATTCATTTCTTCATTTCACCTCTTCGGACGTCGTCATTTGATACGTCTACCCATCTCCTCTGCGATATCCTGCCCTTGTGCTATTCACCTCTCCTTCTATTGCCGTTGCGGCTACCGCGCTTTTAATCCACCTGCGGCTCATCTCTTTGCGATTCTTATCCTTCTTCACTCCTTCGGACGCTGCCGTTTTGCGCGTTGGCCAAGATACTCTGCAGTATTCCGCCCTCATCGCGCCGTCTCTCGCATCACACTGCCACAGTGGCTTCCTCAAACGCATAATTGATTCGCCCTTCCAAGCACAGTACACCATGAGTGAAAAGCTCAAGGGTGTGCTCCGTCGCGCGATCGATAATGTGAAAACCATTAATCAGAGAATATGGGAGGAGAACATCCAGCCATCCCTTCTAATCGAGGGGATACAGGCCATGTTTGACCCGATCCCAGAAGTTGGGCTGTACGAGGGAATGTGCCAAACATGCCGCATCATGCTACTGGATCGCAAGACCAAAACAATGAAGACAATGAGAAATCGAATAGCGAACGTGATATTCAAGATCAACTAGATCCTAATTTCTCCTTTGGGGAGTTTACAAGCTACCTTGACAAACTGCATAGCCAGATTGTAAGTATCTTCCAAAAACAACATCGTCCAAATTCCACCCTAACAGTCCCATCACAAGATTGAAAAATGGAGCGCATCACCTACAGGAGACATTCCGAATCTCAAGCCTAGTATCATGCTTCACGGCCACCAAAAGCATGCAGTTGGCAAGGCTAAATGGGCAATGAACTCGATGTTCAAAGGAATGATCCTTGCCGACCCTCCTGGTCTCGGAAAGACCTTATCGGCACTCGCCATGATAGCGCGATTCGATTCACCTGAGAGAGGTCCTTCGGTTATTGTTGCACCATCATCCTGCTGTCATCAGTGGATGCAAGAGATCGGAAAGTTCTCCAAGGATGTATGACGCCACTCAGCTTCCCTTTCTATTACCCTATTAGTTAACCTTGCTGACAATCCAGCTGTAGGACACTATGCCCGCCATTTGCACCGTTGATCAGGAATTGGGGATAAACCGCCTTTATCAGTATAAGATTGTTGTGACGTCGTATGAACAAGTTCACGATGAGCTTGCTCTACTCCAACGGTATACCCAGGCGTTAGATGACTACCACAAGGGACATCTTGAGATCCAGGACATTCCCAATCTGCCCTTTGTTACCTTACTCATGAGGGCCTTTCTGAGAAAGGGCGTGAAGCCTCTAGGGCCGCTGCTGGTTTTGGATAATGTCCATAATATCACAGATTACCGCACCCGGACTTTCGAGGCTATTTGTAAGCTGAGGGAAAGGCTGGAAGTCTGCATCATGATGTCCGGTAAGCCCTTGGACAAGACTTGGATGGGTGCTTATGGGCTATTCTTACTGCTGCGAGGACATGGGATCGGTTCCATGACCACAATGGGGTATGCCTTCACAGGGTGCACAGATCTGAAGCGTGGCTGAGGAGAGCTCACCCCAGGAGATCAACACATGAACAGAATCATCCAAATGATGGACGCTGTCACCCTGAGACGGCCTGTCGAGATCGTCTCTCAGAACCTGCCTCCGCTCAAGAACGAGATATATCAATATGCAAGCGACTCGGCCTACACGGCATCATCAAACCATTGCTTCAAGGAGTTCAAGCAACGAAACGAGTCAGAGGAGCAAGAATCCTGCTGGCCTTGGTTCGATAAAGCCAGACAGTATGTATATCACTACATGCTTGTTCAACTGCACGACATTGAGACGCGTACACTACTTGTCGCTTCGGCGAAACCCATGACGGGTGATGGCGTTGTGCCAGACCAATATCGGAAGAGAATCGCGAGTGGTACGAAACAGTCAAAGAGGAGAATAACTGGCGTTCAGAGCGGACTTCCAATTTAATGACTCTTGTGTCGCTTCATCGTCAGGGGAGGCCTGACGATGCATTTGTGGTAATGGACGAGAGTGTGTTCTTTTTGGACATCGTTCAGGTTGCGATCTCCAAATATTTCGACGAGGAGATACCTGTCTTCCGGTACAATGGACGCGAATGCGCTGGTGAGAACAATGCTGCTGTTGAGAGACTCAATGCAGCACAGGGTTTTCGGATCCTCCTCGCGACCCGTGGAGCAGGTGGACAGGGACTCAACCTCCAGAGTGCCAATGTGCTGATTCGCTGTGGCCCATGGCTCAGGGTATCATGTGAACAGCAAGTCGAAAGGAGAATTCATCGCATTAGGCAAGAGAAGCCTACGTTCGTGTACGAACTATACGATGAGAACTGCGAGGTCGACAACTACCTCAGGAAGACGAGAGAGAGCAACAACAGGACAAACAGTGAGATTTTGGACGCAGTCACTCATGAAGATGACATGGAAGAACCCTGGATGAGAAGCTTCAGTTCCGATTGAAGATAGGTAGCTTCCAATTTAGTGCATACACCGGGTACTTAACGTTGGTCCTGAAGGCCTGATGATGGGAAGTGAGGAGTTTGGTACTGAAGCTATCGGAAGAATGATTATTGCTCGTACATAGCAGGTGGATTGCAAAATAAACCGCATACTATAAAGTTTCGATAGAAACACTAACCTAAGGGCTCAATTAAGTGGCCTAAAGCTATCCTAAGCTCTTTTGTTATCCCTTATGCTTTAGTAGAGTGGGAGTATTAGTGTGTGGGTTATTTCCTGAGCCACCTGATAGGTATAAAGATGTTGATAATGAGATGATATCTTCATTCTAGTAGATTTCCGAGATTCATACTGGCCCTTTTGCATTCCTTGTACATACGAACGTCTTCCATTACTCTTCATTACTTTTTGAAAGCTCAAAAGTGAAGCTTTTATATAACGATGTTGTCTTGATTGATGCCAAGCTTTAGACCCAAGGCTAGACTCGCGGGTCAATTCCGCGGGTGGGTGATCTTATCTTATCAGCCAAGAAAATCTCCCAAATTTTCTCTTTTTTGTAGACAAAGTTCAAAGGGACCATCCCCCACCCTCCCGCTTTAACAACACCAGATCAGATCAAGAGATCCTGACGTCGCAATGGTCAAACGAAAGGTCGCTGCGCTCGAGAAGATCGATGCCGACTTGTATGTCGATTGAGATACCAACTTCCGCCTTTTTTTAACCAAAGACTGACAATTTTCACAGCGCGAGTCTTCAGCAGAAAATCCGTCGCGATCCCAAGTATGCCACCTAATTCTTCGACAGCACCGTCGATCGCTAATGTGATATGCTAGATCTTACAAGGATGATTTCCTAAAGCAATGGGAACAGTATGAAGCTCAGCGCGAGATTTTCCTCGTCTCCCCTTCCACCGCAACCGCCAATGCTGTCGAGTCTTTTCACAACATTATCGACCTGATCGCTCACGTCGCCGATTGCTACAAGGAAGAGACCGCAACTTTCCCCGACGATCTGAAGGAAATCCTTACACAGCATCATGTCGTTCTACACCCCGAGCTGCGCGAGAAGATCGTGGGAAGTCTTGTTCTGCTCCGACGAAAGGAAGTTATCGACTCAACAAGCGTCCTTACCACCCTCTTCCCGATCCTCGTTTCGTCGCCTAGCAAGACTCTACGTGAAACTCTCTTCCAAAAAATCCTGAGCGATCTCCGAAACTCCAACACAAAGTCCATCAACCACCCTCTCAACCGTACCGTCCAAACCGTCCTTTATAACCTTGTCACCGCTGACCGAGACTCTGCACGAGCTATCTGGGCTATCAAGATTACCCGCGAGATGTGGAAGCGACAGTTCTGGACCGACGCGAAGCCCGTGGATGTCATGAAGGAGGCGTGTCTTTCCAACAACGAGAAGGTCGTTGTTGGTGCTGTTCGCTTCTTCCTTGGAGGAGACAAGGAACGAGAAGAGCTTGAGGACGAGAGCAGTGATGAGGAAGTCGATCTGAGCCAGGTCAAGCATCAAATGGGCATCAACAAGAAGACCAAGAAGTCGAAGAAGGCCTACGACAAGGCCGTTGATAAGGTGAAGCGTAACGAGCGCAAGAAGACCAAGCCTCATCCGCTCAACTTCTCAGCTCTGCACCTTCTCCACGATCCTCAGGGCTTTGCCGAAGAACTCTTCTCAAAACATCTACAGAACACCAAGGCGAAGTTGTCTCTCGACACAAAGATTCTAGTCACACAATTGGTCACACGACTTGTTGGTCTTCACAAGCTGACTATCGTCGCGCTTTACTCCTGGTTTATCAAGTTCCTCACTCCCAAGCAAAACTCGGTCACATCATTCCTGGCTTCGTTGGCCCAAGCAGTTCACAACTTGGTGCCTCCTGATGTGTTGGAGCCTCTGATCACAAAGATTGCCAACGAATTCGTTTCTGAAGCTGCCGCTGCTGAAGTTGCGGCTGCTGGTCTGAACTCGATTCGTGAAATTTGTGCTCGTCAACCTCTAGCTATGACCGATACCCTACTACAAGATTTGGTTCAATACCGCAAGAGTAAAGATAAGGGTGTCATGATGGCTGCCAAGGGTCTTTTGTCATTGTACCGAGAGGTCGGTGCCGAGCTTCTGAAGAAGCGAGACCGTGGTAAGAACGCCACCATTAACCTGAAGGCTGGTATTCAGGCTCAGCGCAAGTTCGGTGAGGAGGATGCTGGAGGCATTGAAGGTCTTGAGCTGCTAGAGCAGTGGAAGGAGGAAGAGAAGAAGAAGAAGCGACTTGCCAAGGGTCTTCCTGAGGACGCTGCTACTGATGAAGAGGAAGAGGACGAAGGAAACAAGTCAGATGAATGGGAAGTCGACTCCGACGATAGCAGTGATTCTGGCGAATGGATCAACGTGTATCACTCATCCGATGAGGAGGACGATGACGAGCCTGCGTCAAAGAAGCAGAAGACGGAAGCAGATATTGCTGCGGATGAGAAGGCTAAGAAGGCTTTGGAGGAGAAGGAAGCCGAGATCGACCGTATTTCCAAGCTCGCAACAACAACCATCCTTACACCCGCCGATCTCGCCAAGCTCCAAGAACTCCGAATGTCTGCTCAAGTCGACAAGGCCATGGGCAGCCGTCGCAAGCGCCAGCAAGAGCTTGAAGACCGCCATCGCGACGACGGTCTCACAGCCGAGCAGATTGAGGCTCCCGCTCGTCTGCGCAAGATGACCAAGGAGGAGCGTGCGGAGCTCGCCAAGGAGGGCAAGCCAGACCGCAACGAACACAAGAGTACACAGGCCATCCGCAAGTCCAAGATGCAGGCTCAGGGCAAGAGTACAAGCAACAGGGAGAAGGCTCGCAACAAGAATATCTTTATGACGATGGGTAAGGCGAAGAGCAAGCACAAGAGAAGTTTGGTGGAGACGAGAAAGGTGCTCACGAGGCACGTCACCAGAAGTACTAGAGGTGGAAGAAGAGCGAACGGAACCTAAGGGGCTTATAGATTTGGGGCAACTATTTAGTATAAAAATTACTTGTGCTATTGACACAGCGCGCATCAAAAGACAACGTTTTATTTTCACTCTTACATGCTTACCTATCATATATGGATAGGCCGTCCTCTAACCTTTGTCTAACATCTGTCTACAATGGTCTTTCTACGTATCGTCTTCTTCCACTGGAGTATCTACAGCGCCCACCTTTTGGCAATCTTCTTCTTGTTCATGCGAGCGAAACATTCTGCGCAATAGACAGAGGCTCCAACAACCGTGTTGGTGCAGCTGGGGAATCACGTCGAGACTCCTGGTCAGCGGTGCCAGAGGACATGGCAGGAACTGGGCAGCTACGACTGCTGAGGAGGCCGAGACACCAGCTCCGTCAACAGGGGCAACGGTGGTGAGGAGGAGATGGCTGGTTTGATGAACGAGTTTGAGCTGACGAGTTTATCAACATGTCCGTGCTTGCGCTCCCTTCTCTCAACGAAGGGGAAAATCTAAGCTAGCTAGCCAGACTTTGAGGTCAAGGAGCTCCGTTCATGGTATTAAGTCTGCATGTTAATAAATTGCTCCCTTTGAGTCACATCATACGAGTCAGCTGAGTCTCTAACAATCGCTAGTTTGAGTACGCCTGTATAGCTGAAGTTAGTTCAGACAGCGGAACAAAGTCAACTGAAGGGCATTAACCGTTTTTCGTATCGTCTGAATCAAGAACACGAGGACGACCCTTAATATTAATATTCTTGATGGTTTATCTAGAATACTGTTCATCATGGGTCAGCCACCGGTTAAATTTATAGAACATCATGATAGCCACCAATTTCCACCACAAATGGTATGCACTGTAAATGCTACGTAGTAATGATAGACAAAGAAATTGCCCGAATAAGCAGGCGAGTTCGATTATGAATATGCATGTAATTGAAGGGGAAGCAAAAGCGTGCCTATCATGAATGTGCTTTGACGTATTTAGGTTTCACTCGCGGTTTCAATTTCCCCGCATATAGAGTAAATAAAGAGGTTCTGTTGGTTCTGGAAATCGAATGATAGGCAGATGAAGGTAGTTTAATTGCCGAGGCGTAGTACCGATTTACATTACAATTGCCGTGTTCGGCAGAGCTGTAACGAGACATGGATATACGTAGATATCCTGGTCAAAGGTAAAAAAGAATCGCTAATCATTCTAGGTTTAATCTAGATTTCAGACTTATTTTAATACTGTATTTTTGTATGAAGTAAATCTCACTACACACGTAAAGGTTGCCCTCCTATTCGGTCCATCATTACCACGATATCCCAGACTAATACATAGTAAACCAGAAATCCTGATTCATGTCACGATGTAGATCGTCAGCAATCTAACCGAGTCAGGTTCACTCCCCCGCAATCCCCAGGTTTCTCCCTTCTCCAACAACCAGACCTCTTACACTAGTGGAGACTTCCTATCCTTATCCTCCGCCCCCCATGGGGTTTGGTTGGCCTTTGGTTACAATGCAGGATTCATATTAGGAAAAGTGACTTGACAATCGTTCGTTGTTTTTCTATGACGGTCAAAGTGTCACCCTTGACCATGACCTTAGCCAAGGTCCTGGCTCGGGGTTGCACCAACCGAAGAGCAACCTGTTGGTTGATGAGGGGGATCAAATAACAGCCTTCCCCTTCTTTTGCCTCTTCTTTCCCCTCAGCTTGTCTCTTCAACTCTTCCCAGCATATGATACACTGCAGTCATAATCGTTCACAATGGGTGTCAAACAGTTCTTCAAAGACCGCCCTTTAAAGGTCAAAGACAGCAAAGTCACTAAAGCAGCCGAACTCACCCTACGAGAATCCGTCTGGCCAATTGCTCTCGTGACCGTCCTCTTCTTCCTCTGGGGTTTCAGTTATGGCCTCCTCGACACTCTGAACAAGCATTTCCAAAAGGTTCTTGACATTGATCGTGCTCGATCGGCTGGTCTTCAAGCTGCGTATTTTGGGTATGTTTTATACTCACCTCTTTCTATCTATTGACACTAACAATGTCTTCAAGTGCTTATCCTCTTGCATCTCTGGGACACGCTGCGTGGATCCTTCGTCATTACTCATACAAGGCTGTTTTCATCTGGGGTCTTTGCTTGTATGCCGTCGGCGCATTGATTGCGATTCCATGCATCAAGGCCAAGTCCTTTGCTGGATTCTGCATGTCCATCTTCATTATTGGTAATGGACTTGGTTCGCTTGAGACAGCCGCCAACCCTTTCATCACTGGTATGTTGAGTCATCTCTCGTCGCAAACAAGCCTCTGACATCAATAGTCTGCGGTCCTCCTCGATACTCGGAAATTCGCATCAACATCTCCCAAGCCTTTAACGGTATTGGAACGGTCATCGCTCCCGTTCTCGGCTCATATGTCTTTTTCAACAACCTCGACGATGAGGCGGCCTTGGCTAACGTGCAATGGGTGTACTTATCCATTGCCGTCTTCGTCTTGATTCTGGCCTGTCTATTTTACGTCTCCAAGATTCCGGAAATCACCGATGCTGGTAAGTCCACCCTGACCAGTCAATGAAACTCTGCTAACAACTCTCAGATATGGCATTCCAAGCTCAAGAAACACACTCAAAGGCCGACGAGAAACCTTTCTTCAAGCAATACAAGCTCTTCCACGCGTCATTCGCTCAGTTCTGCTATACGGGCGCTCAAGTCGCCATTGCAAGTTTCTTCATCAACTACGCCGTCGAGGAACGTCCCAACACGACAGAGTCAGTAGGAGCAAAACTCTTCGCTGGTGCACAGGCAGCTTTTACAGTCGGTCGTTTCTTCGGAACCTTCCTTATGAAATTCATCAAGCCACGGAAGGTATTCCTAGTGTTCCTGACCATGTGCATCGTCTTCATTGGCCCTCCCATCGTCCATCACGGAAACGCTGGTGTCGCATGTCTCTACATCGTCCTCTTCTTTGAATCCATCTGTTTCCCGACTATTGTGGCGCTGGGTATGAGAGGACTCGGACGGCACACCAAGCGAGGTAGTGGTTTTATCATTGCTGGTGTCATCGGGGGTGCCTGTGTCCCCCCTCTGACTGGAGCTGTTGCTGATATGCACAATATGGGAATCTCCATGGTAGTTCCCATGATGTTCTTCGTGGCGGCTTTGTCGTACCCTCTTGCTGTCAACTTCGTCCCTTCTTACAAGAGTGTTGTGGATGTCTTTTATGAGGCGGACATTGGTCTTGGTGATCGCACTGTCGATGAGGAGAAGATCCAAGGTGGTCATGTGGAGGAGAAAGACGGCTTCTCAGCTGCTCGATAGGTATACTTTGCTTTAAAAGTCGTACCCTTGTATATACATACAGCCAATATCACTATACACATTTAAGCCCGTCTAATTCGCACAAGACTTGAAGAAGCGCGCATTGTGCTGTGTCCACTAACCAGCTGTGACCTCAGGATGACAAGTACTGGACCTGAGTAAATAAACCCAATTGCACCCGCATAAGCACAAACTGCTGAAGGTTCTTCAGACTATGACTTCAGTACTGGGCGAAGATATTGTGCACATGATGCAAGACGTCACGTGGTCCAGTGCAAGATTAGGTAGGTAGGTAAACAAAATCATCAAGTTGGTATTATCTCTATCGCATTATCCCAAGCACCTTTTTAACATCAAATCAATCATAACAATTACATCGCAACAAAACCAAATTCATCCCAATATCAGCTTTTAATTCCAGTTGGGGGCGTTGGTGATGAAAGCCATGAGGATTCCAGAAATCAGACCAGCGGTAGGGACAGTAATGAACCAACCAAGGTAGATCCATCCGACCATGCGCCAGTTGATGGCTCGCCAGTCACCGTTGCAGAGACCGACACCGACAATAGCACCGGTGATACACTGGGTGGTAGAGACAGGGAGCTTGAGACGAGTGGCCATGATGACGGTGATAACGGAGCCGAGCTCGATACAGAAACCACGGGCAGGAGACATGAGAGTGACTCGGTTACCGAGGTTGCGCATGATGTTGTATCCGTATGTCCAGAGACCGATAACAATACCAGCACCACCGAAACCAAGAATCCAGACGGGAACTTCAGACTTCTTGCCAGGGATTTGACCCTCCTGCCAGATCTGGTAGATAGTAGCGTAGGGGCCGACAGCGTTAGCGATGTCGTTGGCACCGTGAACGAAAGAGGCGGAAGCAGCAGTCATGATCTGGAGGAAAGTGTAGAGGAACTCGGTTCGGTTGTCGAAGTGCTCAGCGCGAGCGTGGATCTCCTCGACGTCACCAGCGACAACAGACTTCTCGCTCTGGGAGCTGACAATATCCTTGTCAACGCCATGAAGGACGGCGAACTTGAGGGCCCACCAGATGAAAGCACCAGAGTACCAGGGCTTGTTGGGCTTGGGACCGATCATAGACTTGTGCTGGTAGGGGTTCTCAACGGCGGGCTCCTCAGTAGCAGTCTCGGTAACAGCCTTCTTGCCGTTGCCAGTCTCGAGATCCTCACCGAGAGCAGCAGCGCGGGCAGCACGGCGCTCCTCAAGCTCCTCGGTAGTAAGGTGGCCCTCGTAGAAGTTGCGGACGACACCCTGAAAGTTCTCGGGAGTAGGAGGGACGGGTCCACGTCGGAGGAGGAAAGGACCCTGGAGGATGTGGTAGGACTTGAGCTGCCAGTCTTCCTTGATGACGACACGGTACATCCAAGGGACGAGGAAGATAGCCATCAGGAGACCCCAACCAGCACCAACAGCGACGATAACACCAGGGATTTGCTGCTCAGTAAGGTGGACCTCGTAAGAACCACCCTTCCAGAGAAGAAGCATGACAATGAGGGAGGCAGTGAGCCAGAAGTAAAAGGGGACGAGGATGAGACCGCGGGTGGCAGGGCTCTTTCGGAGGAGGACGGCGTATTTGGTGAAGAGGAAGATGATGGCAGCGAAGATACCGGAGAGCATAGGAGCGATGATCCAAGCGAGGAAGACCTGTGAGAGAACATGTTAGTGAATTTATTTGGACGTGAGTGTGAGATTGAATGCTAACCTGAACAACACCCTTTTGGATATCAACGGCACCGCTGTCACTGTAGCCAACCCAAGTAATGCCACTGCCACCAAGAGCACCGACGCCCATACCAAGGACACCACCAAGGATAGAATGGGTAGTGGAAACAGGGAAACCGAGACGAGTGGCCATGGTGAGGTAACTAGCGGAGGCGATAACAGCGCAAACCATACCGAGCATGAGAAGAGCAGGGCTGTCAGCGAAAGCGTCGACGTCGACGATCTTGGTTCTGATGGTGTCTGCGACTCGACCACCAACACCGAGACAGCCAGTGAACTCCATGACACTGGCACCGATCATGGCCTGGAAGTAGCTCAGAGAGCGGGAGGAGACGGAAGACGCCCAAGAGTTGGCGACATCGTTGGCACCAATGTTCCAGGCGTCGAGGAAGGCAAAGATTGTGCCTACCGCGAATAGGTAGTCGTACTGAGCGAAGACTGCCATTGTTGCGAAGATGTCTTGCAAAAATGGAAGATATTCAAGAAAGGAATGAAAAGATGTTTGAAGTGTGAGTGACCTGGAGAAGGAAAAAAGGCATGGCTAGGAGAGAAGATGCCATGATTATATATGAGAGTCCGTTGCTCAGTGTGTGGAGCAAAGGAAAACCCATAGAGATAGACGATTATTCCTTGTTTGACCAGGAACGTGGGCAACGTGGGAGCGTGTGGACTGAGGCGATACTACTGTTGGGTGCTGTCAGAGGTACAGCAATGTAAGCTACTCGCACACCCCCGTTGAGAGGAAACCGAAAAAAGAAAAAAGGGCCATCGCCAAGAAACCGAAGAAAAAGATCCCGGGATAGAGAGGGCACACTTGGCACGGAGTTGTCGAGTGCCAAGAGTATGGATCAACAGGACCTGGACCGAGGACCCAAAGAGGCAAGACAGAGCAGAAGCTGGAACATGCATAGGCAGCCAATGCAAACTTTCAGGGCTATATCTCTGGCTATTTTGAGGTTATTCTTAATTGCTGTCATACGGGAATATCAACTCAGCGTCTTGTTAACTCCCTCTCTTTCTCCGAGCCTTGTCTCCTTGAGAGAGCCGCCTTCATAAGCGGATACCTACCAGAAAACGGATTAAGCTTGTCTAGTAACCACAAGTCTAACCTCGCCCCAAACAAACCTTGTCCCGTTATGTCCCCACAACTAGGCTAACGTCGCAGGTTGGTTCTGTCACTCGCAGCGATGTCGATCACGTTTTCTCATCCGCTGCTCTCAGTGGCATATACGCAAGTGCGCCATTACCCGCCGCGGAGCTGATCAAAAACCGTTTGGGGACACCGGGCACACGACACTTGAAGGGAATAAGCACACAGGAGGGGCGGAAGAAGTATGTGTGTGAAGTGAGGCACGACACAACTCCTAATCCGTTACCGAAAAGATGGATAATGGCTGTGCTAGGGGCTTTACCTACTGTACGCCAAGATGCAAGTGAGTAGTCCCTTGGCTCAGGTGTTGACGAGAGCTTGTCTTGCAGTGGTGGTCGGTAGAGAGCCGAAGGGAAAAGTCTGGGCATTCATCTATGTCCGATGATTTTCTATGATATGCCCTGCAATGACTGACTGTGAATCTACCCATGATCAGACTTACCACTCGCCTATTCCTTCAATTAAAGACCAATCTCGAAGAAGGCTCTTCTAGATAAAGTCACCGAGTAGAAGGGAACACACGAGGGACCATCCCAAAGCTGAGATTCGTCGAGAATGCATGGAACACGCGACTGATACCTCGATTCGGCGAGCCAACGACCATAAGAAAACGTGCATATCATCAAGAGAAACTGGCCAATCAAACAGGTACCATGCGTTGATGTCTCGGTGCACTAAAAGAGAAAGGTTGCAGACCAGGCAAGGAACAGGGATAAGACGAGAAGGAAAGAAGATGGAGAATCCTTTAAAGAAAGTGGTCCTCAACTTTATCGTGGATAAAGCCAAGACGCCTGTCTCCTTTTGTTTTAGAGGAGCGGGTACTATATCTGGGATGTTAACCAACAGACCAATCATACATAAAGATCTCTACACGTGTGAGACGTCAATGCAAGATTGGCTACTGGAGCCTCAAAACTCTTATTCTATCCGCGCACGTCGCCCCTCAACTTGTTCTGTTTCCCAGGGATCGGGGAACGGAGAAGTTACTGGAGTCGTGGGGGAAGGGAGGCGTTTTTCTTTGATTCGCTTTGACTCGGTTGTTTCTGTTCTTCGGTATCCAAAAGAGTTTATTACATGGTCTGTGAGTAGGATTATGAGACAAACATCTAATAGTTCTTATTACAAAGTTCCAATACGATAACTGAATAACTTCTTGGCATCATGCCAGGCTGATTCTCTGTTACATGCAATAGCGATTATTGTCCACCATGGTGACCGACGCCTTGGAAGGTGAGCCCCGACTTGCCACGCCGCATGTAGATTACCCAATGGATGGATCCATATTCGAAGCGGCGAAAAAAATAACCGACGGAAGAAAACCTTGCCATTTGCGAGTGACCCACTGGTGATCTTCACACTGGCGAGGCAAAAGCATCAACATGCAGCATTTACTGCTTCACTAGAAACACCTAAACTTTTGAAAACTTATTAAAGATAGTTTCAAAAGTCAATTGGTCCAATCATTATGTCACTTTATGTTTGATCTTGAATCAGGAGGTAGATGGCCCTGGGGATAAACATGTCGGCAGTCAAGTATCCGGGTAAGCTATAGGGTAAAGATCTTCACATTATAGAGTTAAAAATAAGGATAAAAATAAACACAAAACGTTTGATGAGCACGACACTAAATGTTTTGCTTTTCCTATTGCTGATAAAATGATCAGAATTGAACAACTATAAATATTATGTAACAGGGTACTTCTCGTGGCTGATGGATGTGTTATGCCCTCAGTTTTACTGGGTATCACAGGTTTGACAAGCTGACTGGAAGAGAGCAGAATCAACACGTCGGATTGCACAACTGACTATAATTCTAGATGGACGAAACCTGAACTGAAGTAACCGAGGGAATAAAACAAACTCTAAACAGTATCTAATACACATGTACTTGTGTCTTTTGTCTGAACTTTTCCAGATACACCCATTCTTCACCAAATATTGCGCACGTGACGCCCTACCATATTCACTCTAGCGTCCTGCATCAGCGCTGAAATTTTAATCCAATTTGATTGGCTCGTCTAACCGCTGTACCCGCTTCACGCGTAACGAAGACTTTCTTCTTCCTCCTCCACTCACTCCACCAAAGACCCAATATCGTGAGAAAACATATCCGCTCTTCCGTGGACTGCACTTCAACAAAGAACAAGCGTAATTGGTTTAGTGGTAAAATTCTCCGTTGCCATCGGGGAGCCCTGGGTTCGATTCCCAGATTACGCATTTACTCGATTCCTCTGGATTCGGGTTGTTCATCTCTATTCTTCACCAGCGTAATTGGTTTAGTGGTAAAATTCTCCGTTGCCAATCGTGTAACTTCGGGGAGCCCTGGGTTCGATTCCCAGATTACGCAAGTTAGACGCCTCCGCGCCTTGTTATCCTTTTGTTCTGGCTATCTTTTTGCTTGTGTTGTGTTCTGGTCACTGCCGGGGGATGGGCGTGATGGTGTTGCTTGAGATGGCCTTGTCGAGCTTGCTGCGGTATAGATTGTCAATCGTATCGGCTCGACTTATAGATATCTAACTTGCGTTGGCTGAAAGGCATACTGTTGGCGATAAGAATCCAGCGTTGGATCCATGAACGATAACGGGATACTTGACTTAAGTTACAGTCATTTCAAGTACCAGTCTTCACTATAACATCACAGTCACTGAGGAACGGAATTATTTCATATGTAAGAGACAGGTTAATTTTATTAAACGAATGGCTATCTGAAACAATTTCCAACAGATTAAAAGTATTGTACCTGATCCCTTCTCAACCTAGAGTGACACTGTACAGGTACCGCGCCTCTATACATACTGGGTGAAGCGGTTGTCTTGCGTCCAGTAACCCTCCATCATATTAAATATACCCTGGTCTACGATGAGTACTTTGCGTCGCAGAACTCGACAACAATGGCAAAATAGTACTCCTCACACATAAACTTATCCGGCACAGCAAAGACGAACTCGTTGAGTCCCTTCTCCGCAACAGACAGGTAAGGATATGTCTTCTCGGAGCAGATGTTGCCTGTGTAATGGTCATCGCTTCCTGGGTCGCAGTTGACGTAGAGTTTAGCCTCGGTGGCTTCGTACTGGTACTTGTCGTGCACATCAACAGAGACGACGATTTCATTCGTGTAGCTGTCGCGGCCCTTGACGATCTCGATGAAATAGTTGCCAAACTTGTCATCGCCACCACCAGCCTCGTAAAGCTTGCCATAAACGGTGTTCTTAAGCTCCTCATGGTTGTAGAGAACATAGTCACCTTGGTGCTGGTGGCAAGTGTTGGGATGCGTACCGCTGGCAAACTCCTTCATGGGAGCAGAGTGAAGACCGTCAGTACCGTAAGCCTTGATGATCTTGCCCTTGCACTCGGGAACGTATCCGTTGTAGAACTTGGCACCTCGCTTACCGCGCTTTGATTTCTTGTCATCGATCTTGTCAACAATCTTATTGGCAGCCTTCTCGACAACCTTCTCCACGACCTTCTCGATCTTGGAATCGCTGTAGACTCCACCACGCTTGCTGTTCTCGGCCTGGGTCACGTTCGCAGCTTGAGATGTGGCATTGAGGGCTTGGGCAACATCTTTGACGGCCTGAGCGGTAGCGTTGACAGCAGCTTCCGTATCATTCTGAGCCGATGAATCCTGGCGCCTCATGAATCTCATTAGAGTCTGGGTCTCGGTAGAATTCCCAGCCTCAGCGGTGACGTTGGCGGCCTGAGCCGTGGTGTTGGAAGTCTGTGCAGTCGCGTTGGCGGCCTCAGTGGTATCCCCAGAGTCCTGGCGCATGAACAACCGCGCGAACCTGTTCGCACCCTTCGTCTCCGTGGCATTGACAACCTCAGCAGTGGTGTTGACAGCCTCAGTGGCGTTCTGAGAGTCCTGGCGCATAAACAGTCTCATGAATCTGTTGGCGGCCTGAGTCTCAGTCGTGTTGGCAGCATCAGCTGTGGCATTGGCAACCTGGGCGGTGGCGTTGACGGCGGATTCAGTAACGTTCTGAGCGTCAGGGGCCTGGCGTTTGCTGTACTTTTCGTACTTCTCATACTCGCCGTAAGAATTCTCAGTCACATATTCCAAGTCAAAAATGTCAATGATGGCCTTTCGGACGCATTTGTCGACCACTCTGGCGAGAAGCTTCTCGACCTTGGCGACAGCGTACTCGACTTCCTTCTCGGTTGGATCCTCACCAAGAGCGTCAATGGTCTTTTGGAAGATCTTATCGGCAGACTCGAGAATGTTCTTAACGGCCTTGTAGATGTACTTGACGATATCATCACGAGAAGGTTCCTTGACACCATCGATCTCGACAATATGGGCGACAGCCTTTTTGAGGTTCTTGGAAACGATATACTTGATAGCCTTTTCGACCTTGTTGTAGAACTTGATGATGGTTCCAGTGGAAGGATCATCGCCAGCAGAGTTGATTCCCTTGTAAATGGCCTTGCTGATGCCCTCGTTGATGTCGTGTTCAGCCTTCTCGATGTACTTCTCGACCTTGGCAGTGTCAATCTCCACAGTGCCTTCGGAGTGATCGGAATTGGGTAGTGCCGAGCGCTTGAAATGGTTCCTAAACTTGTAGAAAGGGGGATGTTTGGCAAATTGAACAGCGTATGCCTTCTGCTTCTGCTTGTGCTCCTTGTTGACCTTGGCCTCCCACAGCTTCTCCCAAGCAACATGGATGTTCTCGCCGTCATGTTTGTAATTCTTCAGAAATTCCTTCTTCTCATGGTAGTCACTTGGCTCGTACTCATAATCCTTGTGGTCGTGAGCCTTATACTCGTAATGATCATAGGGCTTCTTCTCCGGCTCGTACTGTTGGTGTTCGTTGTGCTCGTAGTACTTCTTGGGATCATGGTATTTCTTCTGCTCATAGACGGCATGGTTATACTTCTTGTACTCATGCTCCTTCTTGTACTCCTTTTCTTTCTTGTACTCTTGCTCCTTATGTTCGTAATACTTCTTCTCAGGTTCATTTTGCTTATGCTCCTGATGGCCATAGTGCTTCTTCTCGGGCTTATACTCCTTGTGCTCATGGTGGCCGTAGTGGTGCTTTTGCTGAGGCTCAATCACCTTGTAATAGTGGCCAAAAGGATGCTTGCTTTCAGGCTTATTCTCCTTGTGCTCGTAGTGACCGTAGTGATGCTTCTTCTCAGGTTCGTGCTCCTTGTGCTCGTAGTGGCCGTGATGGTGCTTCTCCTCGGGCCTGTGCTCCTTGTGCTCGTAATGACCATAGTGGTGCTTCTCCTCGGGCTTGTGCTCCTTGTGCTTGTAGTGACCGTGGTGATATTTCTTATGTTCGTTGTGCTGCTTTCCATAGTAGACGGAATAGTACTCCTCGATGGCTTTAGAAAGCTTGGCTTCAGCAAGCTTCTTCTGGTGGTATTGTTCCTCGGCATGCTTGTGATCATCATGACCATACTTAGGACTGTTGTGCTCGTGACTATGCTTCTTCTCATGATCATACTGGTGCTTCTTGCTAGCCTCGGCAAGCTTCTTGTAGATATGAGCAGGGATCTCATGCTTTTGAACCTTTTCGTAAATCACATGGTTGGCCTCAGCCTTGGCGTTTACGTCCTCAGCCTTCTCCTTGTAGTAAACTGTGACAGGCTCTTCATAATGCTTATCGTGATGCTTGCCATGGTACTCCTGAGTAGTTCGCTTGGGGTGGTGATTGTAGTGATTATACTTGTCGCCGTGGTCATGATCGTAGTTATCGTGATCATAGTCCTTATGACCATGGTCCTTATGATCGTAGTCCTTATGGCCGTGGTCGTAATCCTTATGATTATAGTCCTTGTTATTATGATGGTTATAATCGTGATGGTAGCTGGAATCGTAGTTCTTGTGATCGTAATCCTTGTGGCCATGATGGTAGTCCTTGTGATCGTAGTCCTTGTAGTCCTTGTGATCGTAGTTCTTGTAGTCATTATCATTATGATCGTAATCCTTGTGGTCATGATCGTAGTCCTTGTGGCCATGGTCGTAATCCTTATGATCATGATTCTTGTGGTCGTGATGATTATAATCATGATGATAGCCAGGATCGTAATGCTCATAGTGGTGGTAGTCCTTGTGCTTGTGCTCATGCTTTTGCTCATACTCGTCACTCTTCTTGACCGATTCGTCACTCTTGACCGACTCTTCCTTTTTACCGTCACTAGAATCTACACCGCGAGCATAGTGGTGCTTGTATCCATCGTGATGTTCATAGTGGTGCTTTCCGTGGTGATCGTGGTGGTAATCGGGGTCATAGTGCTTGTGCTCGTCATAGTGATGACCATGATCGCCGTGCTCATAATCCTTATGTCCGTGATGATAGTAGGGATCATAATGCTTGTAATCGTGGTACTTGTGCGAATGATCCTTATCGTAGCCGTTGTACTTGCCGTGATGATCGTAATGATGTCCCTTATGCAGGCTTCCATAATCATGGCCATACCCGTGAGCGTGATGGTGCTTGTGATGATGGTCGTCATGGTAGTTCTTATCCGTGCTATCGCGCTTGTAGCTAGAATTCGAGTCAGCTTCTATGAAACAATTTTATGTTGGGAAGTAGTACTTTTCCTTGCCTTCCTCCTCGTAATCATGATACTTCTTCTCTTCCTCCTCGTGCTTGTACTCGTCGTACTTCTTTTCCTTCTCAGGATATTCCTCAACTTCCTCGACCAGCTCATACTTACCATCCTTGTGCTTGTAGCTAAGTATTGTTAGCACCAAAGTAAAGAGATCTGCTTAGAGTCATCAACTTACTCCTTGCATTCAGCACAGGTATAGCTGAGAGTGAAGTACTTCTCGTTGTAATCACCCGCACGGCTGTAGAGACTGTACTTCTTGTAACCATGGGCGATCTTAGCCTTGATCTTGATGTAGAGTCTCCAGCCGCCGTTGTCCTTGATGGGGCAAAGGTCGCCGTAGGAGCCACCATCAGTCAAGGAGAAGTAAGGGATATGACACTCGGCCTTCTTGTAATCGCTAACAATCTTGCAGTGGTCGCTCTCCTTGCTGTACTTCTGGGAGTACTCGCCCGGAGGCTTGCCACGCTCGACGTAGACGACAACATCTTCGTACTTGTAGTGCTCGATGTGCTTGAAGTTGAAGACGATGGCGTTGTCCTTGAAATCAAAGGTGACCTTGCTCAAAGCTTCGTGAGGGGCACAATGAGGTGAGTCAACACACAGATCCCAGGATTTTCCGGGCTTGTAGTCATTCTGAGGAAAGACAAATGTGGATGGGTCAGGAACCCACTTGTGCTTGCCATGCTTCCCACAGCCGTCAAGGGAGCGATGCTCATCCTTTCCGGAGTCGATCTTGAAGTAGGCAAGCGAATCGTGGGCTACTGCCCCAAGAGCGCCATTGAGGGCGTAAAAGAGGGACGTTCTCATGTCTGCTTTCTGGTAGAGAGCAGAATAGAGAGGTAACGAATGAGATGCGAACTTGATCAGTCTGAGATGGCATATTTCTCGAGATTACCCTGGTCTTTTGTATCCTCAAGTCGTGGGATTTCCTATGCTCAGATCACTCGGTGAACTTGTTGAGAGGAGGTTGGACTCCAAGAGGTACTCTGTGGCTGGTTCAAACTTTTGTGACTCGGCGGATCAGAAGCCAAACTTCAGGGAGAGGGGAAAGTGAGGCTTTCATGACATCGATGATCCTTAATTCATAACTTATCCTAAATCAGAAACGAAAGCTCCAAAGAAAGAACAGCTTCGGTGAGCAATTCGCCCGACAGTAGACATGGCTCTCTGGTACTCGTCCGTTAATGATGGGAATGATGTAAATGATTCCCCACAGCCAATGGTTTTTAGGTATACCCCGTAGCTATTCAGCTATGTCGCGTCATTTCTTTGGTGCCAGCATCAGAGACATTCAAGAAAGAGCTCCTCCCGAGGGGAAGCCCTGAAAGACTCTGAAGCTCTCGTGGCTATGGCAAGGACGTGGTCAAGGGCATCGTACCACATGAGGAGCTACACCTTGGAGGCGCCCCCGGATAGAACCAGTCAACGTCTTTGAGCTCATATCCCAATTAAGGTCAAACGGTAAGCGGCGCAAATGAGCTTCATAGCTTTTAAGGTATTGGAGCTTTGGCTGTAAGTGTGGGGGAAATTTATTGGGTGAACTGCCGACTGGTTAGTGAAAAGGAGATCTCTGGTTCGCGATCTTGCCTCGTCAGATGGCGTGTTCGGTCCGGTTCAAGACTTTACTTTGAGGCATAAAACAATTCGAGTTCTTGCAGAGGATGAACCACTAGGACGATGTTGTTGATATCAAGCGACTCTGAGGCAAGCGGTGTCGGACCGAGTTTCTCCCCTCCGGTCGTGCTCCGGCCTTAGATCCTGAGGCTGCAGTGAGGAGCGAAATTGTTGGGAACTGTCAATAGGCCGAATATCGTGAACATGCGGAGATGGACTTGAAGACTGGCAATAACTTCTGGCCAATTGAGTTCCAACGGAAATCACCGATATAGTGGCGGCAAAACTGTGTCTGAAGAGCCAAAGTATCGCCGGAGGGATGCACTATGCATGGTGTTGAGACCTCGTTGCGAGCTGCTTCTTATTATGAGATCAATGACTAAAGTCCTTTCAAGAATGTTCTCGGGCTTAATCCAGGCCGAAATTATTTGCAATGCTTTGAGGATGACAAGAGATGAGAACAAACCCTCTGTGTTAGAACAAGGGAGAACGACTGTTCTGATACAGAACAACTGGACAAAACGTTGTAGAATTACGTTAGGGCTTGAAATAAAGTTACAATACGAACATGAAAGGCTTACGAGAGTCATAACTATACTCCAACCCAGATGACCCACTGCTAGCAGAAGCTCGTATGCTTCACCTTGGGCACGATATACACAGCAGACTCCTACCATCCACTTGAACAGCGCTCGGCCTCTACTCCATGGATTGTAACTTTTTAATTACTTGACCGATTGCTAATGCCGTATTCAAGGTCTAAATCTTCTAGCCGGGTCATTTACCCGCACAAGCCTGGCCTACGGGGAAGATGTTTCCGCAGGCGATTAATATGGAGGCCGATGACGAGCACGATATCCCGTAGGACCGATATGAAGGAAGCTATCGTAGGAGATAATCGCTCGGCAAATAGATGGAATTTTTGTACAGAAGCAAGAGATTCCGATCACAGGAAATACTCCAACTTGCTCGCAAATTGTAGCGCGATCTTTGGCTCGATGAACAGATAGGACAAGCCTCTTTTCACACACGTGTAACTATATCGAGAGGCAGCGATTATTAAGGCACCAAGAAGATCGGAGTGAAGAGTAACGCCACATACGGATATTGCAGTGACATATTATAACCAAGTTGGTACAGAACTACTGGGTCTAACTGACTGAGGCGGAGGTAGCGCACAATGACGTGGGCAAGGTTATGAAAATACTCTTCCATTCTTTTCAGTATGCCTTCAATTCAACGGTCAGCCAAATTTTACCCCATCAAGACCTGTTTTTCTCAGTAGATATCCAACGTTACCAGAGCCCGTGAATCTTCAGGCGAAAGAGATAGCCAAGACATAGACCAAGGGCGACTAGAAGCGGAATGAATAGGAAACATGAAAGGTCATATATGGAAGATTAAAACGATGAGGCATCCTTCTAGTGATGTATTGAGTAGAGATGTAGCCCATAAGAAGTTGCTGTTTAAGGTCGGAGTAGGAAACGAGACCTTGGGCTATATGCTTCGAATTATCCGAGACCGTCTCTCAGAGTTCTTCTTCATCTTTCGAAATTCTCGAGTATTCTATTCTCCCAGTGGCATGGGCGTATAGTATAGCCCACGTCGGGCTATGGTGAAGTTATGGGAAGATTACATGTTCTACTCTTTCACAACGACGATAACCTCACTTTCGAACATTGAACTACCCAACACTCCGTCACTCCCCGTGTAGACTACCAAACTGTCATTTTAGCGAACTGGAAATTTAAATATGTATGCTAAATCCTACTCGATGTTATTGAACAGCTGGACAGCAAGTTAATGTTGCAGTGCATGTTCGCTGTCTGCCAGCTGCCCGCCAGCTGCCAAAGCAGTGCCAACGCTTACATTCATTCACCTTTGGTCACCTGCTGACAGGCTGCCTACTCCTACGTGAGGATCCTCTGATATTTTCTTTCTCTTTTCAACTCTTCTTTCTCAACCTACATCACCCATCACTTTGATGACATTTCTTGATATCATCAGCACCTCTTGACTATCCATTAACTCGCCCTCTTGGCACATTGTCTATCATCGTTGGCGACTATTGAGGAACGATGAAGGTTGCTATCGTCGGCGGTGGCCCAGCTGGCCTGGCTACCCTCAAATTCCTCGCTCATGCTCATGAGTATTTCCCCATCCCCCCTATCGAGGTCCGCCTCTTCGAAGCTGAAGCCCAGATCGGAGGCACTTTCACCTATCGCGTGTACGAAGATGCTGAGGTGAGTTTCCATTATATCATTAGTAGCTTCTAGATGCTAACTGTCTAAGTTGGTTTCTTCGAAGTATTTAACTGCTTTCTCCGACTTTCGTCTCCCAGATGATGCCCCTGATTTTGTGACCCCGGAGGCTTATGTCAAGTATCTCAAGAACTATGCTACTCACTTCAAGCTTTGGCATATGATTGAGTGCAACATTAGAGTTGACAAGGTTCGCCGTGGAAACAACAGCATCGGCCACGTTCTCGACTTGACTCAAGAGTCCGGCCCCTTCCAGTGGGAGTGTGACGCTGTAGCTGTCTGCAGCGGTATCAACGTCAACCCGATCATCCCCTATATTGAGGGCATTGAACAAGTCAAAACAGTCCTCCACTCTTCTCGCCTCAAGACTCGAGCTCAGTTTGGCGAAAACAACAATGTTTACATCATGGGTGCTGGCGAGACTGGTATGGATCTTGCCTATCTTGCCGTGACTTCAGCCGCCAAGACCGTCACACTTTGTCATCGTGATGGTTTCTTTTGTGCACCTAAAGTAGAGTATCCCTTGTTATCTTCCAATACATACCGCTAATAATGAACAGATCATCCCGACACCCCGGGCTAAAGGCCGTCTAGCGCCGTCTACTGTCCCGAACAAACCCGTTGACACTTCTGTTGCTAGCTTGTTCGACACGGCCTATGTTCATCCTAAGCTTCAGAACAGTCAGCTCCTTTGGAACTACTATGACTCTTGGATCAAGAAGATGCACACCCTCATCTCAGGCACTGAGGAGGGGCCCGACCAGTGGGTTGGTCAAATGAGTCCATCCCGCAAGTATGTGGATTCTAGTAAGTTCTCTTCCCACTCCCATTCCCTAGGGTCATGGAAGTTCGATTCTTCTAGCATAAGGGACGACATAACCTAGTCACTTTATACAAGCTTAGACAGGCGATTGGAATATTCGTTTCTCATGCCCTAAGCTTTAGTCTCGAGCTTTTCTGCTATCCCTAGCCACTAAAGTAGCACAATGGCTAATAGTCTCAGTTCTTCTTTGCAAGAGCGACAAGGCTCTTCCTTACATGAACGTTGGAAAGCGATCCAAGTCATGGACTAATCGGGTTCGATCGTCTTTCATGAATGTCAAGATCAAGGACACCGACGGCAAGAAGATTGACGTGGTGAGCTGGCCCGAGAAAATCGACAGCGATGGCTTGATGCGCTTCAACAAGAAGCACCCAACCGACTCGACCATTCCTAAGGAACAACGCAAGGCCGATGTCGTGGTCTTTGCTACTGGATATACCCAAGAGTTTCCCTTCTTGGACAACGAATACCCATACATCTCACAGACCAACGTTCGAGGCATCTACAAGGAAGGAGATGTAACACTGGGCTATATTGGCTTTGTCCGCCCTGCAATTGGTGATTCGTACAACCATTCGATGAGAAAAGCTTTGCTAACACATATAGGCGCTATTCCTCCTCTCGCTGAGCTCCAGGCACAGCTGTGGGTTTTTCGTCTTCTCCAGCACTTGTATCCTGAGGAGGTTCCCTCTGATCGCGACTCCGACGCTCTTGAGCCTTACGAGCTCGACTATCAACTCCACGCCCGCGGCAACTACAGTTTCTGGGATACCAAGCGAGCTGTAGATCACGAAAGCTATGCTTATCAGCTTGCGCTCGACATGGGCTCTGCTCCTCGCGCCTGGGCCGTTATGAAGAAGGGCTTCAAGGTCTTTTACACCTGGGCCATGGGATCCAACTTCAACACCAAATTCCGAATGATCGGTCCCTGGAAGTGGAACGAAGGCGCAGAAAGCATCATGCGCAACGAGTTGTTCAACGTAGTCAAGCGCTCCGGCGGTTTTGTTTGTAAATGGCACCCTTTTCTCCCTTGTGGGAATTACAAGACATGCTGACTGGCTTACAGACCTTGCAACCTATACTCTCGTACCTTTCTTCATTTTTGGGACCATGAGCATGACTCTTTACGCTTGGTACGCCATCTGCGACTTTTTTGCATCATGCTTTGGCCGACGCTCCGGGGCCGTTGCCTCTGAGAAGCACGAATGAGCGGTTGTACAGTCTTATCAATTTTGACTTTGCCCATGAGTAAGTTTGAAAACTCACACACATGCATTTACTTTGGTCTAGCATGGGAGGTCCTTGGGGGCGGCTGGAAGCATAAAGACGAAATTAGTCAGTCACTTTATGCGATTTTAGGGCATAGCCAGGATTTGTTTTTGCACCCTAAAGCTTAGAAGTCAGCTTTTCTGTGCCTCTAGGTAGCCTTTTTAGAAGCGCATCTCGCACAGAAAGCGAAGCAGTTGGCGAGACTTTGTAAGCTGGGTACAGTTGGTATTCCTCAAAGATTTCGGAACAAATGCCAGGATTTCTGTAGCGTTGACAGAAGACATCGGTACACAAGTAGATGTGTAAAATAGAATGACATGGTAGTCTGAATACGAAAAGCCTCTTGTACAACTAATAACGCAAAGCGGTACATAGAAAATAATCCGCCTGCTCTGAGGATACTGTTTAATTACGCTCTAAACTTAGACCGGATAAGGTGAGAGTCACACAGATCTCGGTCAAGATCGGAGTGTGGGGGCCGTAGCGGGGCTCACCACGGTGAGTGGCTCAACCTTAGTTTTTTCTTTTAGAATCGCAAACCAATCCCAATTCCAATCTGCGTATACATATCGCAAGATGGACAAAGAGACGGTACAGCCCAATTCATGGGTCGCCTTACGGCTTCCCAACGAGACCTACCGTGTACTACAAGTTACACCAAATACGTAATTCAACATTGGTTCCCTGCTCTTTGCGCAGCGACTAACTTTTGCGACAGTACTATTTCCCTGGGCAAATACGGCTCATTCCCGTCGAATTTGATCATTGACCGCCCCTTACACTTTACATATGAAGTCCAAGATAAACTCGAAGGCGAGACATTCTCGCGACTTCGCGTAGTGCCCGCCAAGGAGCTCAATGCCGACGACTTGGCCGATGCCAACAAAGAAGCGACAGAGCCAGCCGAGGGTGACGACGTGATTGCCCCCGCAGACGGAGAGGAGCTTACCCTCGTGGACGAGAGTGGAAAGGTTCTTATTCGATCAAATCGCGAGATTATCGACGACTCGGCGCGACAGACGCTCAAGCCCGAGGAGATTGAGGAGCTTAAGCGCAAGGGCGCATCGGCTGGCAAGGAGCTGATCGCCAAGCTGCTCCTTTCACATACGGCGATTGACCAAAAGACGGCGTACTCATTGGCCAAGTACAAGCTTCTTAAGACGAAAAAGTACATTCGACGATTTACAGTGTTACCTCTCGACGTACCAATGCTGGCGCAGTGGCTATTGGAGGACCGCGATGCTTCCAAGATTCTGGAGATGAGGCAGGAGATGATGGCGTTGGTGGGATGCTGGGCTGATGTTCATTTTGGCGGCGTGCCCTCGGAAGATGCTAGCGCATCGCAAGGTGGAAGATGGTTAGTTGTCGACGACACAGGCGGCTTACTGGTAGCTTCTCTAGCTGAGAGAATGGATATTCTTCATCCTAAGCCTGAACTAGAGACAACCGACGACACCGCTACTGCGGACGCAATGGAGCAGGACCAGACCCAAACAACAGAAGCTACGAACCCTCCTGAGCAAAAGCAGGAGAGAAAGCGCCACCCCAAGCGAAGCGATTTCAACGTCCCCTACGTCAACAAGAACACTCTCACCATGATCCACGGCCAGACCCAGCCTAACCTCGCTCTCCTCCGATACTTCAACTACGACGCCGCCAACGCCAACCCTTCACCTCCTTACCACCCTCTCGACACCAATCTCATGGACATCTCCTGGCTGCAGCTTCTAGCCCCTGAGGAAGACGATGCCTATAACAACAAACCCCCTGAGGCTACTCCTGAAGAGATCGCCAGCTGGAAGACGAACCGCAGAGGAAACTACCACCGCAAGAGGAGAAGATGGGCCCGCATTCGCCATGTAGTCGACACAACGCGCGCTGGCGGTTTCTCAGGTCTTGCAGTCGCAAGCAGCATGGACCCTATTTCCATCGTCCGCAGCACCGTACCTCTACTATCAGGCGGCGCTCCTATCGCCATCTACTCTCCTACCATAGAGCCCCTGACCGAACTCGCCGACTGCTTTAGTGTCGCCCGCCGAGCCGCATGGGTATCCTCACCTCCGCCGGAAGTGGAATCAAAGACTACCGAGGAGCTTGAGCGCTGGGAAGGATCAGAAGAGTTCCCCATCAACCCCACCCTTCTGCTTGGCGTGACAATTCAGAGCAGCAGGGCGCGACGCTGGCAGGTTCTTCCTGGCCGAACACATCCCTTTATGACGGGACGAGGCGGTGCGGATGGATTCTTGTTCACAGCCTGGAGGGCAGTACCTGTAGAGGGCAAGATTGAAGCAAGGGGCAAGTTCAAGCGAAGAAAGCTAGAAACATCGTGAAATGATGAAACCTTAGTCAAATGTATCGCATCGATACAGCCTAGGTGATGACGGGAATAATGACCTCTTAGAGTGCAAAAAAAATAAACGATCTGAGAGACTGTACGAAGTGGCATGAACGGACCCCATCGTCCCAGATGCTCTTATTAAACAACCCAAGTTTCATAGTACTGTAGTGCTCATTTACGAAATCTTGTCGTCCTTGAGGTTTTCAAGGAGATGTATTGGATTGAAGGCTTATTAACAAAGACGACCGATCTTTAGCGATTGTATACATAATTATCAACCACTTCATTCTCACCTTTCACATTAGAATGGAAGATGCAAATCGCTCTTATTAACGCCTTCGTCTCCCACTATTGTCTCTTTTATTCCATAGACTCTTAAACCCTTCTAGTTTTCTCCAAATCCTCAATAATAACTTCAACATCTTAGGTACTTAAGTCACAGTTACTGTATACCTAAATATGACAGTAGTAGGTAGTTCTTCATCCTTCACCCTTCCTCCTTTGCTAATCCAACCCAACTGGCCCAACCAACACCCAACAATCAAGCATTGCAACCATCCATCCGTCAATCAATCGTTTAATAAGCAAGACTCGAATCACTAGTCAGTCAGTCAATCACCCCTAATCCTTACCCTTCAGTCAACACAGCTAACACCTTCCGCAGCTATCAACCAACATAATACGCCCTATAAACAAAAGTGCCATCGACACAAGCTTGCAGCTAGCCCAGCGGCATATCGGACAAGGCATAATCAAGGGCAACGATAGCCAGAGGCTTAAGCAGCTAAGGGACGGGGTTAAAGATACCATGAAGGTCGGGCAGGGCTAGGATTTCAATAGTCTCTTAGGACCTCCCAAGGTCCCAAGGAGTCGCCGTCCCCTGGTCAGACTGATCGCTTTCGGCCACGAACTTCTATTCCTCCTGCTATTGCTTCAAATATCGCCCCGTACACAACCTTGCACAAAATCGTTTCCGGAGGAAATCACAAGCAAGCAGCCCCATCACTCCAAAAGGTGAAATCGCCCGCGGACCACGATTCTACACGCTTGAAATTTTACCACGAAAATATTTTCAGGTACCCTATGCCGATTTATGGACAGACACGCGTCTATGAGAAAGATGACGCTGTTATCGTTCCTGTGCTGAGCGACGCATACATACCTACCTACCGAAAGCCCCTTCTGATATAGCTATCGGTCAGTCTGCCGCAGAGGATAATCTCACGGCAAACGCGTTTATCACCAGTAGAGTTTTATTTGTTTTCAATACGAGTTACACCTGTCAGAATTTGCCAGAAGGTGGGCTGGTTATTTCCCCCGCCTCCTTCATATTCAGTTGCAAATCTTCAACAAGGGCGAGCTTTTGGAGGCATGATATCCTGGAAGCCCAAGATAATCCTACCTCTGACACCGGTGAGTGAGGGCCTCGGTTGGCATGGTGCCAAACAGGGAGCACGTGGACACTTGATGAAATGGATGGCAGATGTGAAAGCACTTTCAGAGTCCACTTTATTAAGTGTTATACTAGTCATGACTGTACTTTACAGGGACTATCGGGTTCTTCATTACGAAACTAAAATACTCTGGGATGAAAGAGCGGTTGAGCTACGGATTGAGCTGAGTGAACAGAGCTGGAGCAAGCTTCCCCTGCGCGATGTCAATATGGCCATGGAGGAGGTACACAGAGCACGTCAGCATGGAACGCGGCTCTGAAGTGGCAAGCCCTTGGTGAAGACAAACAACACGGCTGAGTATGCACCGGACTTCTGGTGCGTTGGCGGGCGTTAAGTCGAGCTTGTAATGAATTGCGGGATTCTAGGTTTCCGGTCAGTTTCGGGGGTTTTGTGTAGTCAGAGAAGAACCAAAAGAGTGAGCGAGGGAGAAGAAGGGAAGAAAATAACAACGGGGTATACGAGCAGGCGGCTCACAAAAGGATAGGCACACCAAAGCTCCTTCGCCGTCTAAGGCTTAGTACAGCTACAAGGGTTTTGGGTTATGTACCTACCTCCTACCTAGGTAGGTATAAACATTTATACCTACCAAAGACTTTGGTCAACTTACTCTGGCGTGCCTCCTTTATTGCTACCCACCTGACGAGAAGGAGAAGATAAAAAAGAAAGTTGGCGGAAGGAACAGCACGAAAGAGAAAAGAGGAAGTTGCGATATGTTGAGCAGGAGAAAAGAGACATCAAGCTGGAAAGCACTTACTCCTCAACTCGGAATTAAAAATGTTATGAAGGTGGCCAGGCGTTCAGGTTTAAAGCTTGATTCCCACACCTCCATCATCACTCGCTCATTGTTAACAACAAGGACTCCATTCTATTAAACATGAACGCAAAAAGCACTTTCTCTTAGCAATGAACGAATCATTCGCTGAAACATTTCCATACCCCTCTGCTCAATGGCTCGTCGAGCGGCTTCAGACCTTGAGTCATCGGATATTGTATCGCAGGCTGACCATGATCAACTTTGGAGCCCAATAGAAGTGCGGTATTCCAGATTATTACATAAGAAAACACCAAGTCGTGTTGAGCTGGAACCAGCTTGATATTCAGATGAATATGAGAGCGCTACTGGCTGGTCTTACGGCGTTGGAAAACAACGGGAGGGCTACTTGGGAGATGCGACTTCTGGCCGGCCATCTCAGGACGTCAGAGGCTATGGAAGATGCGTCTGCCATTAACCCAGAATTTGAGCATCTGATTGCAACAGTCTACTCGGATGTTATGTGTCGCGAAATCCAGTCCCCCTCGTTGGGAAATGCCATTATTCAGCCAATCAATGTTAGATGAAGATTGAAGCTCAACAACAGGCTCCATTACAAAAGGATCGTATCAACAACGATGAAGGCCGAAACCAGAAGTCAGGAGACAAACGATGCCGAAACAAACATATCGAGGAGACACGAGAACGATGGCCAAGATGCTAGATCTTTGTAGGTATTTTTCTTTTGTATGAGGAGCGTATACCGAAGCGTTGCTACATGCTTGTCTTGTAATGGAGAAACAGAATCAAGAAGATCATATTAGCCGTTAGTCTCAGCAGAATCATCGGATCGGTTGCGTTATTTTGCGAGTAGCTTGAAGTAATATAACTGCCCGCCCACTGGGTTGCCATCCAAAGCCGAATCTCCAAACAGATGCACACTTTCCCATCCAAGCCTAAGCGGAACATCAAACCTGATACTATAATAAAACGCAAGAGATAATCAAAGACTTTAGGATAGATTTAGGCGACTCAATAAGATTTTTAGGTTGTTGGTTCTGTTTGACCTTCTTTATATACAGATTGCTTCCCAACCTAGCCTTTGGTGACAATGACTTTTAGCAATGGATGAATCAGTAAATCGCTTATTGCGGAGAAACTATACTTGCCCTATTTGCTTTTGTGCCAGAAAGCAAAGAGGTCAACTTTTCTGTTTCCATAAGAGTCTAAGGAAGCACGATACCCCAGAGCGGGAACATTATGCACAAAACGCAGGAAGAGACGCAAGTACTGGAAAACATCTTTTGTTTGTATGGCATCAGCTCCTCAACGTTTGTATCTTGTATCATCGTAGACTTCTAAATATGTTCACCTCGCAGCAATTCTTGCCAACACTCTACAGCGACTTGCCCATAAACTTTCTCTTGGTAAAGCTCAACCACCACTTGCTGGGCTTGGCATCGTCCTCATCGTATACCCTTGCGAGCAACCGGGTAGCAAGCTCCTGTCGGACCTGCGACAGGTATTGCTTGAGCTGCTCGGCCTCTTGTCTATCCCTAGGAGGCTCGTACATCTGATATAAAGAGTTAGCAATTCAGTTTTGGCCTTTTGTCTTCCACTGGTTTGTCCAGGCAGTTTGGAGCACACACCTGGTTAAGAGGCCACCCAGGGTCACCGGGAATAGCAAAGTTAAGGTCAAGCGCCAGGTTCATAACATCCTTCTGGGCATCACGTAGAGAAGCTTGAGGACGGATCTTGGTCAGGCAGTCACTGACAAACCAGATTCCATAGACAAGCAGACGGTCGGCAGGGCCTTGGATCTCAAAGTTTCGGAAGAATGTGTTGGCGCGGAAGAGGGCAAGGACCTCGTCGAGGATATCATAGCTCTCGCTGTCAGGGTCGGGTGACTCGTTGGCCGGCAGAGGCGGCGAGGGCATAGGCAGGGTGTAGGCAGGTCCACGGGTCTTGGTTCGGAGAGGAAGAAGAGGGAAGTTGCCGATTATACGGGGGACATTGGGGTCCGAGTTAAAGACGGAGTTGTATGCCTAGAAGGAAGCATGGTTAGCTTGGTTGCTATGGATTGATATCGTGAGATTGGAGGCGGTGGTGATGCAATAGGAGTTGCAAGTTGCAACTGTATTTTTGTAATTGTTACTGAGACAATTATATAGTAAAGACATACCGGCATTTTGAACAGCAATTAATAGACCAATCTCAGTATATCAAAGCTGTTTTTGAGGGGAAGTAGACAAATCGGCGCAAGGTACAAGCTGATGGTGAGTTGCGCTTCGTCACCGGCGGGGCTGCTGCACCGAGCTGCTCTGCTTGCTGCTCACGAAGCTGTCCAATTGCGTGTGGGGCAAGCATAGGCCAGGCTGAAGAAAAGTTGATGCCTTATTACGAGGTTAGAGTCGTCAGGCCACACCGCTATGTGGCGCAGCTGAAGCTACCGCCACGTCTACCCATGAGGTGCATGGATTCTCTCCTCGTCAGTCAATCAATGATGGCTGCCTAACTTGTTCGATCCATCTCACGTGAACTCGCTACTCAGTCGCGCCGAAAGTATCCGCGACGAATCACGGTGGCAACGCGTTTTTTCCCTCGTTCCTCGTGCAGCTACACCTACATTTCAGTATCCACTATCCCGCTGTACTCAGCCTAAGAGAGAGGCCTTGTTTACAGAAAAAGGCAGAACCGGCCCGCCCTAAACTTTTTAAAGTGTGTGTCATTCATTCTCAGTGTCACCGATAATTCATTTCTTCCTTTCTTTCCCCCCTCCCTCCCACTCAGAGTTGACACGTCCCCTTTGCTTTTTATTCTCACATCGAAAAGGCAATCATCTTCTGCAGCTCTTTTTCTCAGTTGCCTTTCTCTTCCTCCAGCCGACTTCCTATTGGCTGCTACTCGGAAGCCGCTTTGCCTCTAAACCCCTTTTTTTACTTTTTTCGTCAATCTTTGACAAGGGCGACGCTCGTGCCAGCCGCTAGTGAGCTTGTCTTGTCTTGCCTTGTCCTGTGCGTGCACTGGAGATAAACAGGGAATCATTACAATCAGGGCAGGGCGCGTCCCATCCTGTCGCAACGCAATATCCATCCCAGGAAAGAAACATCCGGGTTGGTTCAGGCAGCCAAACCCAAAACTACATATTCATCTTAAACATTAAGTAAGAGTCATCATCAAAGGGAGGCGAACTTAATCAATCAAACATTGAATGCTTGCATTCGAGTACGTCTTATTTATTTTTCCCTCCTACATCAACACACAACCGCCAAGAACATCCCCCAACTAATTGTTCCTTTTCGCGCGACAGTTCTCTCTTTGGAAACGGCAGCTTCATCGGACAGCTGCGCAGTTTGGTGGATATGGCGACATCACAACCATCTACGTCGACGACTACTCCGTCGCGTAATGGCCGCGGTAACCTTACATCGCCCGACACGACGCCTTGCACCTCGCAGGCCCCCGTGGTCACCCCGCGCAAAAGGCGACTGCAGCGCATCTACCGACCGGCCAAGAACTCCCTCTACGATATCTTCCAGCAGCACTCAGGCACAACGCTCTTCGTGCGACCCATCTGCTGGACCGATCTACACGCTCAACTTCTCGGCGCGCGATGGGAGGAACAACCACCATGCGACACCCCTCAGCCCGCCGCGGCCCCAGGCACGCCGCCATCGCGAGGTCATCTTAGCCCATCAAACACCATCATCACTCTCAGCAACGCGCTTACGCAGATCCTTCTGCCCGACTCGATGCACCCTATTCTCTCCTCAAATGCTGCCAAGACGGTTTTGATGACACTATGGCCCACTGCCTTCAGCAAGCCTAATTATCTACCAGAGCTTCACCTTTACTTTGGTGGTCGCGTTTATCGAGATGCTGTGCGCGCCCAGATCATGTGGAATTTCCCTGCCGACGAGACCAAGTCTTCATATTCATCTTTTAGATCAGTCTCGACGCGACCTGCAGAGTCCTTCAACATCTCAACACAATCGTCTCCCAACCAGAGTCCCGCTAATTTACCCATGATCTGTTACATTGGCAAAACTCAACTGGCGTCGGTCCGAAACAACCTTTTCCGCGTTTCACCTGGTCCGGGAAGATCATGGAATGAGCCTGTGTTTCGCCTTCAACAACTCCGAGCCCGCATGCTCATCCCTTCAAATTCGGACCACGATGCTCATTTTGTGGGTGTCTTCTTGGGAATGGCGCAGAAGCATTTTTACCCTTCCCCACCTCTTACTGGCAGACGCGACTCGCGCATGTCCCCAGAGCAAGGCATCCCGCCATGCCCAAACTTTCATGATCTCAAGCTGAGGATTCTCACTCACGATTCAGATACATCGGAGTTTATTGTCTACACTGGTTATATAACCAAAGAATTTTTGGAAAAGTTCCATGACCCCTTCAAGGCCCCGCTCAACGACGATGATGCTGCTGTGTCTGGTCTTAAGATCGAATACACTAGAGTCCCTATCTGGCCAATCTTGGGTCTAAGGGAGCGACTTGGTAAAGCTTTGGGTCAGGAGGTGGTGGGTGAATTTAACCCAGATGAGATAGAGACTTGGGAGAAAGATCCTGAGAGGCCCAGTAGCGAAAAGCGCAAGAGAGAAGTCTGCTTGGATGAGGAGTCGGATGAAGAGCCAGCAGTTGTTTCAAAGAAGCGATGTTTGAACGAAGGCGCGCCGGTGGGTGTGGTGATGTGAAAGATATTTACAAGCGATGGATGCAAGAAACGAAATCGGTATTCTATACCCACTTTTGGTGTTTGGGAGCAACAGGACACGCATACACTATATTATACACTGGCCGGGCGGTCTAAAGAATTGCATTAAGACTCCATTTGCCTCAGAGGCATATATGGTAGCTGGCAACGGCGCGAAAGGTTCTATGGGTTTATGAGCGACAGCAATTGGCTTCAATTCTGATGATGGGACTTTGTTACAACGCTTGAAAGATAGCCTGTGGATATTACTATTTTGTTGTGTTTTAAAGCCTGGAAAGGCGAATGGCTGGAACTTAACGACGAATTGATGACATTGCTTGAACAATCTTGGTGCGGTACATATTTCGTGACGTTTTCTGCATATTCGCGGGGTATCATCAGATGGCCTCGAGGCAGGCTATCAACGGAAATGGTTTACGACCATAACCAAAGCCTCGTGAACTCAGTTCTTATGAGAAACACATGTCTTGATCCTCAACTTGAACGGATACTGTCCGAACCTCGGAATACACCGCGACTACACCATCCTTTCAGACATGTTGCTTACAGAAAGCGGAGGTGGTAAACTCAACTGTAAGCAACTTGATGAGGGCTGCTTGCACCTGCATCAAGCACATACATGAGCAGAACACTTTTGGGGAAGACAATCGTGACTATTTCCTATTTAAGACAACGGAGAGTTGTTCATACGCGAATGCGATGGCACAGAGGACAGTTGAACTACAGTAACTAGACTAGCTTGGAGGAAGAAGGTCTGAGGGTTGCTTTTACTTTCTTGGCTCTGCGATCATTTACATACTGAGACTAGAGAGGGGGGAGAAGCTCAGGTACGGCAGTTCTAGTTTGTAAGTAATGGGTCTTGATTCTGACGATCTCACTTTTAGCAAATGTTGAAGAAGTCTGTGTTTTTGGTACCTATATTCTATTTATTCTTCAGTCAAAGAATAGAAACTAGTATCAAGTATACAGCCCTTCAATGCTGTAATAGATAGATTCGTTACCGGAAGCATTGGGCAATAAGGCTGCGGTACTGCTGCACAGATGAGGAAAGCTGCCCGTTGTCACCAGGCGTTTCAATTGCAAGGATTAATATGTTTCTACCGCTCCGAAAAGCTGGGGTATATATGTAGGATGACGTTTTGTTGGATCTGAGAGGAGTACTCGATTGATTATATGTAGGTAGCTAAAGTGCTTACAATTAACTCATCTACCCTGATTATATGAGATAGAAAGAGAGGATCCTGATGTTTTGTAGACCGACATTTGGATCTTAATAACCCCGCGTTATTATGTTTTTTTTTTGTATAGAGAAAGAGGGAAAGAGACGTGGTATTGAATCGTCTCTCATCCCGGATCTTGCGGGGCCGACGATGTGGTCCTGTGAACGGCAGACAAGGGATAGGAAAGGACGTGGCAGGGAAGGGAAGGGAAGGGCAGGGCAAGGCAGAGCAGGGTCAAGGGTCTTGACTTCCATACTTTAAGGGTACTCTGTACAGTAGTTTACCTAGGTAGATAGTCTAGTACTGTAGTAAATAGAAGCATCCATCCATACCCACCATCTTCTTCTATACCTAGAGTAGACTATATACGAACTATTCTTCTTCCGATGAAACCTTTTTAATTGCCATCTCCACCAACCAGAACTAGACAATGCCACTAACAAGTAACAAACCGCAAACACCGTCCACCTGATCGTCGATCTCTTGACCTCCCAACCCTCCCACCACAATGATTTCCTTTCCACGTGTGAATTCTCAGCTGGACTTTACTATCAAAACAAGAACATTTATTCTCTTTGCCTCGGCCGATCAATCTCTCTCTCGCCAAATATCCTTCTCTCCCCCATGGGGAAGCGGGGAAACAAAGTAATACAAATAAAAAAAGAACCCTGAATTCGGACTTTCAAGACTTCTTTCGGGATAGACTAGAACTTTTCTACGGCGATGGCTTCCTCTTCTGAGAGCCAAGCATGAGAAACTCAATAAACACTTGCAGCTTGAAAGTCGACGTCGCCCGGGGTTCTTTTTGGAGGAGGGGGGAAAAAGAGACCCAATATCGATGTTCAAGCACTAAAAACAAAAATAAAAATCCGTTTACCATGTCCAAGCGGTAATTTGGTATGGATCCTGCAGCACCACATCTAGGATCCATGGGAAGAGATGCGAGTTCAAATTGAGCTCGTCTCCCACCTTGTGATGGGGGGAGAATGATCTGCAGTTTTTGACTGAGACATTGGAAAACTATCTCAGCAAAGACTCAATAATTCTGTGTCTGCCTGTCTGTCCAGTCACTTAGTTTCAGTCTTTTGTTACTATCTTCCGTCTCTCTCAATACCTCTAAGCTTGAGTTGTCCCGACTCTTTGGCTTCCACAATGAGGTTCTCTGCTTTCGTCTCTGGCCTTGGCCTTGGTCTTCTGACTGCTGTGTCTGCCAGTCCAGCTGCCTTTCCTGCTCCGGACTCAATCCCTAACCCTCCGCCTGCACCACCTGCTTCACCAGTTATTGAAGAACGAGCAGCCAAAGTCACCGTCGCTGTTCCTTCTGGCACAATTGTCGGATCTAGTACTGGCAAGGTTGACTCTTTCAGAGCCATTCCTTTCGCCGATCCACCAACTGGCTCTCTACGTCTTAGACCTCCCCAGAGACTATCCAAACCTCTGGGCAAGTTTGATGCTTCAGGGTTGAGTTCCCCAGCATGCCCTCAGATGTTCATCTCAAGTGGAGGTCAGGATGTTATCTCAGAGTTTCTCTCTGACTTCCTGGCTATCCCCTTCCTCACTCCCATTACTGGACAAGAGGATTGTCTTACCATAACTGTTCAGCGGCCTGCTGGCACCAAAGCTGGTGACAAGCTTCCTGTTCTCTTCTGGATCTTTGGTGGTGGTTTCGAGTTGGGCTCAAGTGCTATGTATGATGGCACCAGCCTCTTAGGCAGTGCCGTTGATCAGAACCAGCCTTTTGTCTACGTTGCTGTCAACTACCGAGTAGCTGGCTTTGGGTTCATGCCCGGTGCTGAGATCAAGAAGGACGGAAGTTCTAACCTGGGTCTGCTCGACCAGCGCATGGGACTTGAGTGGGTGGCAGACAACATTGCTTCCTTTGGTGGTGATCCTGAAAAGGTCACCATCTGGGGCGAGTCTGCAGGCTCAATCTCCGTGGTTGATCAGATGGTCCTCTACGGCGGAGATGCCAATTACAAGGGCAAGCCTCTTTTCCGAGGCGCCATGATGAACTCTGGCAGTGTTGTTCCCGCCGAACCTGTGGACAGTGACAAGGCACAAGGTATCTACGACACTGTCGTCAAGACAGGGGGCTGCGCTGGTGCTTCTGATACCCTCGAGTGCCTGCGCAAGTTGCCCTACGACAAATTCCTCAACGCAGCCAACTCCGTCCCAGGTCTGCTGTCATACAACTCGCTGGCTTTGTCATATCTTCCTCGACCTGATGGCACGGTCCTGCCCGATAGTCCAGATGTTCTCGTCAAAACGGGACGATACCACGCAGTTCCCATGATCAACGGATGTCAGGAGGATGAAGGGACTCTTTTTGCACTGTTCCAGCCCAACGTGACCACCACATCCAAGTTGGTTGACTACTTGCAGAAGCTGTACTTTACAAAGGCCACAAAGCAACAGTTGACCGCCCTAGTCAACACATATCCTACAACCCTCAGCACAGGCAGTCCATACCGTACGGGCCTGCTCAACGAAGTCTTTCCCGGCTTCAAGCGTCGCGCCGCCATTCTCGGCGATCTAGTCGTCTCTCTAACACGCCGTGTCTTCCTCCAAACCGCCGCCGAAGTCAACCCAGATGTCCCATCATGGTCCTACCTCGCAAGCTACGATTATGGCACACCTGTCCTCGGAACATTCCACGCCTCTGATCTCCTACAGGTATTCTACGGTCTTGTGCCCAACAACGCCATGCGAAGCATTCGAACCTACTACTTCAACTTCATATACAACCTTGATCCCAACAAGGGCGTCACCAAGTATGCCAAGTGGCCCGAGTGGAAGGAGAGCAAGCAGCTCATGTGGTTTGAGACGGCGAACAAGAATAGTATCATCAACGACGACTTTAGGCAAGATTCGTATGATTATATTGTGGACAATGTGGGTGCGTTGGTTGTATAGTTATGGATAGTGGTGAATGGATTTATTAATGCAATTAAATGACATTGGGCATCGATTATTAAGTATTTGGTTTCGTCCTAGTTTACACAAATTGTCTTCGGTGACATTCTAATGTCTAAATAACCCAGACAAAAGTAGAGGTTCCATATGAATTACATGATGTTTGTTTCAGTTGCACCGCAGGGAGCAAAGAATAACTATGAGTTACAACGGTCTCGGAACTCAACGAAGCTTAATGAAACAGCCACACAACTAAAATACAGATTCCACGTCAACCATGCAAGACAATGCCAGACAAAAAAGAACTGTTCTTCAGATACACATAGAGTGTTGAACAGCAAAAGAAAGGGTCTGGCCGGGGATTGAACCCGGGACCTCTCGCAAGCAATGCTATAGGGTTTTCCCTAAGCGAGAATCATACCACTAGACCACCAGACCGGTCATTCGAATCTGAAGATTCGATCGTGTTGTTGTTGGAAGCAGAGGACAATATTGTATGCTATATACACTGCTGCAAGCTTGTTGACTTTTGTGGTATTGAAAATCGGTCGTGTCGAGCCACGAACTGCGATGGGGTGAGTGAAATTCAATTAGTTCTGGTAACTCTCAACTCAAACAAAGTTGAACCGGTCTCGGGCTTGCGATTTGGGCTTAATTTGTCATTGCAGGGCAAGACTTCGTCTCAGTGATATATGCACAAGTAGAAGAGCCTCGGGTGTTAGCTCTTGAGTATATGGGCTGAAGGCTTTATCAGTGCTGTATTTGTTCCATCAACTTCGAGGTCAAAGCCCAACAGGTTCGCTTCAGTTGTTTTTCTTATCGAATTTAACTTTTATTTAATCGGAAATATTCTTATGATATAATCACCGCTCATTTCGCAAAATTTATAATTTACACAGTCAAGCATATCCATGGGCGCTGAGCCACTCCTTGAGCTTCTCGGAGTCGCGCTCGCGGTAAGCAGCACGTCCACGAATCTTGTCCTTGACAGTACCAAGAGTGCGGTTGAAGCTGCTGGTGTCCTTGTCGGCCATGAACTTCTCGATATCCTCGACAGCTGCAACATCGGTGAAGCGGCTCAGACTGAGGTTCATGTATCGGTCGACAACAACAGGGTTACCGAGCTTGGTGATAACGGCATCCCAGTTGTCCTTCATGAATTGCCACTGAACGGGACGGCCAACGACGTTGTTAGCAATGGAGCCGCCAAGAACGTGCATATCTCCAGCGGGGACAGCGTTAGAAGGAGGAGACTGGTTGAAGTTGAAGGGAATGACCTCCTTGGAGAGAAGCTCAGTGTCCTTGACGGTGCCAAGAACGCTGAGAGAGAGGAGCTTGCCATCGATAGACTTGGTGTTGAGCCACTCCTTCTTGAGGATCTCGACAGTGTGAGCGGGCTCCTTGATCATAGCAGCGCGCCAGACAGCAACACGGAGGGGAGCGGGAATGGGATTAGCCTCAGGGTCCTCGACCCAGGCGTTAAAGCGCTTCAGAGCCTCCTCAGTAACACTATATCTGTTAGTAGAGCCACGAGTACAAGGGTAGATAAGACTTACGCAGGGTGGCCGCTGGCAACAGCAACGCCAATGATCTCCTTTCGCAAAATACCAGTGAGGTAATCCTCACCCTCGGGGAACTCCCAACCAACCTCCTTGACCTTCTGGTCAACGAGCTTCAGGGTGAAGTTGTCAAGAGCCTTCTTGATAGACTCGTCCTCTCCGAAGACAGACTTGACACCACCAATGGAGTCGAGAACCTGGCGCCAAACCAAGGTGTGAGTCTCCTTGCCGAAGCCCTCGAGGAAGGTCAGCAGAGCAGGAGTGGTGCCGTTACCAGCAAAGGCAAGATCAGCAGTAGAACCAATGATGGAAATCTTGTCCTCAGTGCTAAGCTTGTCAAGCTGAGTGCTCAGCTTAGCAAGACGCTCAGGAGGGTAGTTAACACGGTAGAAACCAGTGGCACTGCTGTTGAGCTTGTAGAAGTCCTCATCGACATCACGGATAGTATCCTCCTTACTGGTAAGAGACAGTGAGGCAATACCAGCATGGTCCTTCTTGCCCTCAAGACCAAGGGGAACCCACCAAGTGGTGGTGTCATCCTCAGGCTTAACGTCGCCAGTAGACAGGAATCGGGACTGCTTAACAGAGATCTGACCGGGCTCCTCAGCAACAGTAAGAACGGGGTGACCAATCTTGGAGATCCAAGGGTGCATAAGCTCGGTCACGTTCTTGCCTGAAGCCTCACCAAGAGCGTTCCACAGAGCAGTGGTCTTAGCGTTTCCGTAGGCATGAGCCTTCAGGTAGTTCGAAACACCCTTGAGGAAAGTCTCGACGCCAAGATGGTTGGCAAGCATGCGAATGGCGGAGCAACCCTTGAGGTAGCTGATAGAGTCGAAGATTTGGTTAACATCAAGGGCATCACGGACAGGAACGTGGATAGGGTGACTGGCTCGGATACCGTCCAGACGGAAAGCGGCCTCCATACCCTCGTTAACGAACTGAGCCCAGACCTGCCAGTCAGGGTGCAGGTGGTCAACAGCGTGCCAACCGACCCAGGTAGCGAAGCCCTCGTTGAGCCAGAGCTCATCCCACCAGTCCATGGTGACAAGGTTACCGAACCACTGGTGAGCCAGCTCGTGGGCGACAACGTAGGCGACGGCGTTCTTGAATCGGGGGTCGGAGGTCTTCTCGTCGTAGAGAACCTGGGTAGTACGGTAGGTAACAAGACCCCAGTTCTCCATGGCTCCGTGAGTGAACTCGTGGACAGCGATCAAGTCAGACTTGGGCAGAGGGTAGTCAATGTCGAAGATCTCAGAGAAGAAATCAATGATCTTGGGGGCGTGCTGAAGAGCCCACTGACCCTGCTCCTTCAGACCACGTGTGGTGTAGACACGGACGGGAATCTGCTTGCCGTTGTACTTGCGATCGGTGAAGGCCTCGATGTACTCAAAGTCACCGACAGCCCAAGCTAGAAGGTAGGTGCTCATGACGGGAGAGGTCTCAAATGATACGATGTTCCAGCCATCCTTGGAGGGTCGAGTCTCCTTGACAGGCATGTTGCTCAGAGCAACCTGGTCGGCAGGAATCTCGATGTCGAAGTCAAAGGTAGCCTTGAGATTGGGCTCGTCGAAACAGGGGAAAGCTCGACGAGCGTCACAAGCCTCGAACTGGGTGCTGAACATGTAGTGCCATTCGCCATCACTGGGAACCGAAGCGGAAGGAGTCGCGGCAGGCTTGTACTTGCTACGGTAGAAACCAGCCATGTCATTGTTGATGATACCCTCGAACTCGATAGTGATAGCAGCCTTGGAAGCGACGGGGAGCTCCTCGTCAAAGGTGATGGTAGAACGTTGAGCCTTGGCGTCATAGTCAAACTTTGTCGATTCCACCGACTTGGAGTCGACAGAGACCTTGGCGTGAGAGAGCTTAAGTTCGAGAGTGTTTACGATGATTTCTTTGGTAGGCTTGGTGATTTCCGAGTCGATGCTGGGAAGCTGTTAGAGCTAGCTTGGCGGATGAGGGGTAGATGTAAGACGTACGTTACGGTTCCCTTGTAGGTCCAGTTGGTGAACTCCAGGTCCCTCAAGGACAGCTGGTAGTGCTTTGGCTTGACATTGTCGGGGAGAACGTCGCGGTCAGTCATTGTTTCGTTGCGGGCGAGTCTGGCGTGGGCGGAACAAGCTCGATCAGAGATCTTAGGAACAAGACTGAAAGTGGAGAGGTTAGCAAGCTATAGCTCTGAGCTGCAGCTTAGCAAAAGACACAAGAGAACCAGCTTCTGTGGTGGGTGTGGGTGGGTTTGTTCAAAGAACAAGGGGTATAAAGAGGAGGAAAGATGATGAGATGTCAGGAGAATGAAAGGAATAGGATTGATTGAAATAACCAAGAGGCAATGGATGGAAGGACAGGTTAGACAACAGCGTGATGATGCGTGACCCTGGGATGGATGGCTGAAGGCAAAAAGACCCCGCGGTTGGTGGGGTGTGGGCCGGTCCCAGATCCATCAAACCATCCCAGCCCAGCGGACGACGGTGATGGTAGGTGAGGTGAGGGGCAATCAATCTGCAGCAGGAAGGTGCGGTGCATCCATCCATCCATCCATCCATAGGTAGGTACAGTAGGTAAAGATCGGGCAACTCCCTAACTCATAGAACGGAAATAACGTACCTCCGAATACCGATTGGCATAGGCCTTCCATTATCTCGGCGACTGTTCAACGACTTGGCCTGACCACCGTTTACAAATGAAGTCAGACCTCGAGCATATCCAAAACCAATTCCAATTCCATTAAAGATTCCTTGAGGAGTAAAAGCAGCCTCGGTTGACGCTTGCCGTGTAATCACCGATAGTGGGCTACAACAGCTCCACAGGCGCTGCTGCTGAGCCAGATGTCGCAAAAGGCCCTTGGACGACGACATTTTCAGCCCCGGGGTCGTCTGCGATGCGATGCGTCGTCGCAATTGGGCAGGTCGTTTGACGAGGGACTCTTATGAGAGAGGGATGGAAATGTTATCCTTTTTTTAGACCCCCATTGATGGCACTTTTGTAGCTGCCCCCGTACAACGACTGTAGAATCGGGATGCGATGTCGAAATTTTCGGGTCAACGTGAGGCTCAAAGCCGCATTGCCGGTGACAAGCGAGATGGTTGATAAGACAGTGCGTGTTGTGTCATGACAGCACTTGGTACTGTACATCATGAGTTGGAGACGATAGGGTAGATTCGCTTGAGAAGCCTCAGACAATATCATCTCTTTCTGTTGCCA
>JAAVUD010000041.1:0-167068 GCA_014898915.1 Fusarium chlamydosporum | reverse complement strand
TAATGCAGGAGACTGCTGTAGCTTTTCCCGTGAGACTTTTTCTGTCATTAACTTTGAACAAGTCCTGATCACCTATCATCATAGCCAAACTTAGACACTTGAAACGTATGCATTCCTGACCACGGCTACTAGTCACCCACCATCGGTCTCACTTTGATTCAACATCGGACAGAATATGACACAGAAGAATTCATCCCCGCTACTAATTGCTGGTCCCTTCATCTTGGGTAAAATCAACTGCAAAACACAGCTTAGTCAACAGGGACAATGCAGCTCTGGGAATACTTCATCTCGTTGTGGCCTTCTCTTTCTACGCTGAAATGCTAGTGGTGGGCAAGAAACCGCTCAAGTCGCGGATAGTAGCCCCAAGAACTAACATCCTATTTTTATACCGCTGGTGCACTGTACAACAGCCTCATGCTAGAAGACGACGGAAAGTTTAGCAAGCCATGATCGCGAAAAGGATGGGGAGCCGTGTACACGTCTCGCCTTCATTCCTTAACTGTTCCTACCCGTGATACTAACGACATCAGGATACAAACACATGGATAATATCACATTCACTTCCTCATCGCAGAAGCGCCAGTAACGTGGCTAGGTGGTATATCAGACAAACTACGGGTGCCGGCCTTAAGTCCAGACTCAGATGTTGCACGGCATGTCGAGAAGCCAGAGGAGGGATAGCTCAAGTTCTAGACAAGTACTGTTTGGACGGCAAAGGAATGATAAGTACGGGAACCAGCATGAGATGGATAAACAAGCTATCCAACCCAGGTTTAGATCGCCTTTTTGATCCTGCTACTGCGGGCATTCGCATCGGTCAAGGCCTTTGCCACAGCCTTTTTTTTTTGTCTCCGTACGAAAACCGAGGCCCAGAGTGGTTGCGTCTTCTAGGCCTCCCATGATCGAGACAGTTGAGAACCTACAGATCTCATTCATGTAGATGTGGCAGTCTCTCGGCGTTGCATGAGCTCTAATAGGAGTCGTTCTTAAGAACACTGTATTATATCACATACTTAGAAGTGTCCCTAGGCTACGCTTGCCAATCCGCGAACAGTTCAACGACACTCAAAGCCGAATTCACATATCTTCGTCGACTTGACACTAGTGAAAATAGACATAATAGTGTAAACATAGCCCTACAGGCTTCCTCAACAGAGTTGGAACTTACTTACTAGGTTAGTGTATCGTTGAGCAAACAGCTCAGTCTTCACAAAGTCTCGACCTGCCTATTTTCTTCATCACATCTTAGCTCCATCTCATCATCAGTTTGCCACCATAGGCACCCAACTTCTTATGGTTGCTACCCAAGTCGTGACGTGTTGATCTCTTCGCTAGCATTTCCTTTCAAGCTTCAAACTCAAAGGTAGCCCGGGGCCGTCTATCAAAGATTCCCTCGCCCGAAAATGATTTAAGACCTTTTCGTGTCGTGTCCTAAGCATTCACACCCTAAGGAACATTACCAGTCACAGTGGGACAAAAGCCAGTACCAAGAGATGTCGTTCAAGCCAAATTGTATTTTATTTCTTTTTAGGTATCCAAAATGCCCCGCTAATCCGCTCAGTCCATGCCTATGATGTATTTTAACATTTGATATAAATCCGATAAGGAAACCCTCGTATTGAAAGTATTCGATGTAACGCTTCAGACCTTTAAGAAGAAGTAGCCATCGGTGGCTATATGTGTTGTTCTGTGCTTGCTTATTAAGCTTCAAGAACAGGCTCGCGCTCCCGGTGGTTGCGATGATGATGATGGTGGTGGTCAGAATCCCTTGACTTGGCGTCGTACTCTTCCTCATCTCGGTGACGCCTGCGCCTTTCACGATCACGGTCCTTATCTTCGTAGTCCGATGAGTCGTCTTCACGGTGACGACGATGGCGATGGTGCCTCTTTCTGTCATCATCTTCCCTATCACGATCCCGATCCGTGTCACCACCATCTTCGTCGCGGCGACGTCTCTCTATATACCTGATCAGTGAATGTTCCGATGACTACGGGAATCGAAATTTTACTTACCCCGTAAAACCTGTGTTGCTGAGGCATACGCCTGAATTTCCTCTTTGCTGAGTACTCGTAGCACAATAACAAAGTCGTCCCTGACCTCGAACCTCTCTTTGCCAATAGTCAGAGCCTCAGGATTGACAACTTTGCGGCTGATCTTGGTCCATTTTGCACCTGCGGGTGCTTCTCTGGCCTTCTTGTCTTCTTTGTGAGGTGCGACGCCCTCACGGACGGGATTTGGCTCCTCAGGAAAGCTAACCTTGGGCTGTTTCAATATACCCTTGAGAGGTTTCTCGTCTTTCTTATCACGAGGGGGCGACACAACTCGGACTTGCTTATCATCCAGAGTAGTCTGTTGCAGCTCGCGACCACGGACTTCCTCACTGGGGGGAGTAGGAGGCTTCGAATCAGGTGGAGATCGATATTCTCTAGACGACCGAGGCTCGGCCACAGTTCTGGAGTCCCTTAAAGGCGATGAGGAGCGTGAGGTGGTTTCAGTGATGACAGGAGCTTCCTTTTCTTTCTCCTTGTCGGTGGCGTTCAAGGCTGCAAGTTGATCTTTGAGTTGCCTTAAGTCAGAGGTGTCATTGGGATTAAAGGCATTTGAATCACGACGTCTTCGAGTCGATTTCTTGCCTTCATCTGAGTCGGAGGACGAAACCACTGCATCACCACTCTTACGAGAATCCCCGGGTCGGCGGCTTGTATCTCTGGAGCCACGGTCCTGGTCACGTTGCCGTGATTGATCTCGCTGTCGCGATCGATCCCGTTCCAGGTTTCGAGGACGTTCACCCTTCATGGAGTCTCGTCGCCTATCCCGATCTCGTTCACGCTCGCGTTCGTCATCGGAGCCCTTACGCCTGCTGGCTTCCTTTTCGCGCTTGTCATCGTCTTTGATGGCAGGCACAAGCCCTACAGCAGTGGCAGCGATGCCCAGCCCAGTAGCCACCTTATCACGGAACCTAGTACGTTCCTTTTCATCATCGTCACTTCCCTTCTTACTTTCCCGTCTCTCACGACGGGGCTCCTTGGAAGAAGCCCGACCTCGACGACGATCATCACGCTCATACTCAGGTTCACGCGGCAGGTCTTCGTCCGACCTCTTCCTGGGTTCTTGGCGGCGTTCACGGCGATCATCGTGTTCATCGGCAATATCAGTTCGAATACCAAAGCCACGAGAAGTGACTCGGTCATCATGGAAATACGGGGTCTCGTATGAACGCTCGGGCTCATAAGAGCGTTCAAGTTCAGGCTGTTCACGAAACTCTCGCATTTTTCTTTCGTCTTCCCGACTACGGTAGTAGTCATCATGATGCGAAGAACGAGGTGGCCCTTCCTGATACAAAGACACTGGTCGAGGCCGCCTCGTCGTCTCGGTGGTGGCAACGAGAGGGATGTCCTGCTTTGTCGATACAGGCTCCGGCGTCTTGGAAGGCATGGGGGCGTAATCTCGTGGGTTGTCATAACCTCGAATCTTATCGAATCCACGAGTGCTGGGTGGAGGGCCTCCTCGGTTGTCATATTGTCGGTTGTTTGAAGAGCTAGTTGTGTTCGTGGTTATGTAGTTGCGGCTCAAGTCGGGGCTCGTATCGACGTTAAAAGTTCGCTGGTCGGCGTTATAGTTGATGTTAGGGCGGTAGTATCCGCGGTCGAGGCTCTCTCGTCTTCGGGTCCTTGTCGGGGCTGAGTGATCAAGATCGTAGCGAACTAATTCTCCAGCATTGGTGTACTGGTACCCGTCGTCTCCATAATCGATGTTGCTGGAGCTTTGGCGTGGGTTGTTCTGGTAGATAGCAGAGTGGCGGCTGTTGCGATAAGGATCATCGCGTACCAAGCTGTTGCTGCGATCCCTACTGCTGCGACCATAGCTATCGGTGTTTGACTGGTCAGCATAGGAACGGGCTGTGCTGCGTGAACGTATAGATGAGGCAGGTTGTGCGTAGAACTGCCCATCGCTTGACCGGTAGTCGTCCCGCATGGGACTCCCAGGGCGAGCATTGGAAGAATGAGAACTGGTACCGTTAGCACGGTCCTTCTGGGTGGTCATAACAATAACCGGTGGTCGACTCGTGGAATCGAGAGTGGAGGACCTCTGCGCTCGAGTAACGTCTCGGGTAGTTGGCCTGTGTGATCGTGGATCCTGGGTAACGGCGTACGTGCGGGTCGTAGTGTTGGGGGTCGGTGTTGTGGAAGTGGTTGTAACATATCCTCGTGGTGTTGTTGACACAGGCTGTTGTTGACGGGTTGAAGTCGGCATAACATGCATATCACCAGCATACAGAGAGGTATAACCAATGCTTGATGGCAAAGAAGTCCTTGCGTGGTTCGAGAATGTAGCCGCTCGTCCAGAGGACGGGTAGCTGCGATAACGGTCTGTCATGATGACGTGGGGCTACCAGGATCGAAAGGACAAAATGATTACTCAGTTATCAGACTTTGCGTGCTGCTGGACGCCGACAGTAAATGAGGTTCGGTGCCACGATTTCAGCGTCGAGTTTTGAGAAACGTCGGACAAAGCTTGACGCTGTGCAGAAGAGCGGTAGCGTTGGGACGCCAGGCGTTGAAGTGAGTGGAGGGGAGCAGTGGCGTATTGTAGTGTGGTGTAAGTAGTGCAGCGGCGGAATGACGGCAGTCTACTTTGAAGCCAAGGCCACGTGAGGAGGGGTCGAACTTGGTCGGTCCTTGCGCAGGCAGGCTACCAATGACAGGATTAATATCTGGTAGTATAATAACGACAAGTCCAGGGTTTGTTTGATGGTTAAATGATGGCTCCGGTTTGAATGTCCACCAGTGATCTCCTTTTCGTAAAGCGCTTGTTGAGCAGGCCCCAATCGATGTTGTTGGTAATTCTCCCAGACAGCTCTGGCGTTGAGATCGGATGACAGTAACCAAGATGACGCTGAGTTCAAACAGTTACCACAAGGACAGCAGTAGCACTGCCTCGCAATGTAGTCACTGAAGGACAGAGATAAGCACGGTAAATCCTGCTATCTACGCAGCTAAGTGGTGTTTGACTCGTTTGCTTGGCTGATTCTTTGGCTGGTTGATGGATTGTGGGTTGTGTCTAACAGTTGGTATTGGTCCCACTCATTCCTGAACCAGTCAGTATGGATATCAGAACAGAGCAGCAGTGAATTCCAAGAGATTCACGAACTCACAAATCTCTTACTGTTGCAAAGTTAAAATAAACGAAAGAGAGAGCAAAAGGAAGACCGGGTTAACAGGGTGTCCTTCCTGACAGTTGACTTTCTTTGTTCTGCGCTGTGCGTGTGTTCTTCTTGTACGAGGATCCACCACGAAAGGTGGTCGAGGTGGGGTGAGGGGCAATATCAGAAGAACAAAAGGCAAAGAATTATGGAGAGATTGGGAAAAGGTGCAGAAAGAGAGAATGGAGGAGAAGATGGCGGAAGAGGTAGTTGTCGAAGTTTTGTCAGAAAGCCAATGTGCTTCCTCCGAAAAGAACCCCTGACAGGCCAGACGATTCGAAGAAAGGAATATACTCCGTTATGGCAGCTAGTGTTTATGTGCCGATGGTATAATCCCAACGTCTTTCGTGTGGTATGGTACCGAGTACCAGTTGAGACAATGGGAATGCCGATGACGATCGATGCGGTGGCGTGGAGAACAGATAATTGACTAGGTCTAGGCACGGGCTAGATGGAAGCTGGCGTCAGTCAAAGTCACTACCTATGTACAGTATGTATGAAACCGTTGTTCAGAAAGCCGGGTGGATAGTGGTCTCTGTAAGAGGCAGGGAGAACGTCACCCACCCAGAATAGAGCTGTCAGCAACAAGGGCAGTACAGGGTCCGACCCTTCGATCAGATGTACAGTATCTTTTGTCTGCAGTGATCTGGATAATGCATGCAGCAAAGTTGCTCTACTGAATCTCACTGAATGCCCGATGCAGCCTCTGTGCAATTCGCCGGCTCAGGGTTCTTCAATCGCAATTTCGTTAAAACGTAGTTGTATGCTGTTGTCGTCTCAACACCGCACACGCGATGAGAATTGAATTGAATCCCAAGGATATCCTGCCGTGTCTGAGCGGAGTTGGCTAACTATGCTTAGCCTCGCTAGGCTTTTCACCAGGCTCGGTCATACGAACAAGTGATGGAACGTTTGAATATCTCTGGACATGTAGCATTGACGGCGCCGGCCGAACAATGCGTCGAGCCCAAAAAACTTAGAAGCCCAAACCCAACCAACACAAGAACAACCTTGACCCCAGCCTTGGGCCCGGGTCTTGGGCTTCGGATAGACCCACTGGGGTTAATTCCTAGAGCAAACGGGACGTGTCTCTGTCACTCGTCCGCGTTGCGACCTATACTTAGGATAGGTACGTACTGTAGAGTACTTTACTGAGTGTGGGGACCGTAATATAGTGGGGATAGAATTGTCAGGCTTCGATGCCAGGTTCAGGGTCAGGGACCTCGTGAACCCTTGGTTTCGAGACAAATAGCTTGGGGACCAAGACCAAGGTGGGCTGTCAAACCTGAGCTAGAACTGTTGGCCTTGCTGGTTTTTGAACCATGAGGCTCTGCGATTGTGTAGTGTAGACTATTATCTGGGTGGAATTGGTACAAGATTGACCTTGTTTCGTGAGTCAAGTACGTTCGCAGTAACGTTCGCTTCTGCGTTAGCTGGCGTTACCGACAACGGTGTTATTTGGTGCCTGGGCAATGACGTCTCCCCCCTCGCTCGGCCTGGTCCAGTTTACACTGCTATTTTTGAACTCGTTTATCTTTTTCTGTGGCGAATTCTAAAAGTGAAAACTGCCCGCATGTGTGTACATGAGACAAGACAAGAATGACTGACAATGACGAAGTCAATTGAGACCTGAACAGATCTGCAATCAACGTTTCGCTGCTGAGGATAAAATCCCGGGGAAATTGAAAGGCTTATTTCTGCTGTTTAGCAATTTCTTAAGAGTGCAGATCTAAGGTGAAACAGGAACAAATGAAATGTCAGTAGGGCTAAGATATCTATGTATTCCTAGCCAAGTGACTGGCTTGTTGAAGCCTCGGGGGAGTGTTGATGTCCAGCAGCGCTGATCAGGTTGAAGAGGGAAGTTGGGTATGTATGGGAAAGAGACAAAGTAACAGCGACCGGTTTAGCAAGTAAGTATTGTTCTGGTGGCGGTGGTGATGATGTTCTCTTTTCCTTCCTTTTTTTTCCTTTTGAAAAAGGCAAACGTAGGTACTATCTATAAGAAGAGAAGAAAGGCCAAGATCTTAATGTTTTACCTTACGCAGGTAGTAGGTAGTTGGGCAAAGCAGGTACGACAAGCTACCTACTAGTTAGGCATTCTTTCTTACAACTACGTTAGGTACTTACTACTGCCTACCTTCATTCCATCGATTGTGATGGAGGCAGGCGGCTACGTCGCCATCTGCATACCTATGAATGCCCAACGATGCTCCTTCTTATTTGGTCAGCCTATTTTTGTTACAGAACGTGAGACTTCCTTCCATGGACGAGGGAAAGTCAAGTCGTGGCTGTGACTTCCAAAACGTTGTGTTACCTCAAACAACAAGGCTTCTATACCAATAAACCCGGCAATGGCGCAGGAAATACATACATCGAACAACCATATCAATTCATGCCATGAATGGTATGTCTCATCACGAGTCTCTTCTGTCGAACCGAGGGCCCCAGCAATAACATGCAGCCGCTCTTTGCGCCCCAGTCGCCGAATCATGGCCATTACATCTTATCCTAAACCAACACAACAATTCACAAGCGTTGTCTGTCATCCTGTCATTCTATGAGCCAAAGGAACGGCCCGCGCTCGGAATCACAGCGCTACCTTATTCGAAAAGTAGCCCATGCAAAAGACTGCTTGCGACATCTCAATGGCGCATGATAGGGCAGTTCTGCTGGCAAGGGAACGAGAAGTCTTTGACAGAGCTTGATACAGTACCAGCCAGTCGAATATCTGCTATCGACCAGGGACGCTCAGCGAGAGCTCTCATGACTCAATCATGTCGGTGAATTTGTTATACGATGAAAAACACCGTACCGGCGATTCTGCTTCATCCACATTATGCGTCTAGTCTGTGGGTTCTCAGGCACGTACCCAGTTGACAAATGACAAGTAATCGCGGGATCTAGATAGCCTCACCTTTCAAACCTTGGATGACTGTTTTTCTCTGTTTCTTAGCTCGTCCGGATGCATCTCGCTTATACGCACTGGTCCCTTTGTGAGCCTGTCTCGCCGCAGCTACCTCTGACTAACTAATACATAGTTCGGACCAACTTCGCGGCCAAGCTTTGCTGCCGCTTTCAAATCAAATGCCACATCTATACTTTGTGCAATAACTGCTCACTACCCACCAGAGGAAGGCGAAAGTCAAACACAATTCGCATCAGCAGCAGGGAGCGCAAACCCCCTTGTCCTTGATCATCGCCTAAATATGACCTCCACTACTTCAAGATCTGAGCGAATATCTAAACGATCCACAACTCCAGAAAACTTCCTACATAAGAAACTTGATTTTCACTTTATTGAACCGATCTGGAAAGGTTTGGCATGGGCAATGTGTTCGGCGACTGAAGAAGGTTTATCCTGGTCACACATGGCCAGGAATACCCTCGTAGCTTGCATCTGATGGATTCACACAAACAGACTCGGAGCCGTTGAGCGGCCGCGGCCAACTACCAGTCACACTTGATGGTGAGCTGCCTCGTTCCTCGCTCTGGTACGAAGCTATGACCTCTCAGAAGCGCGTAGAAAGCTCATGTGTTTGCAATCACATGAGCTTGTCTGACGCGTGTCACTGTAATGAAAACGAAGCGATGCCAAATTACAAACAGACGCAGATGAACGCTTTCTCCGCAATGTGGCGCTGAGGATAATAATCAAATAACAATGATATTCAACCTGAAGGGATTGCTTGGGCATCGACATGGCCTAAACAGCGCTGATCCTTCTTTGTACGTTTTCGCGCCACGAACAAGACCATAGAGCGTGACACCTCAACCGTCTTCCTACATAGAGACTAGGCTGAGAATAGTTGATTGTTCCGTCGGTATGTTGAAAAGTCGTCGATGGTACTGGTACAAATACTATGTGGGACGGAACTTGCCTCGGGTGCAGTACAGGTTGAATCAACGATCAGCCTTTCACGTAAGTAGCGTTTCGGGTCCTAGGATCAAACATCTGTTGATTATTGCAAACCATACTCCGTAATATCCAGCGGTGAAGTATTACTGTTTGCCGAGGCACACATACCATACACTTCAATAAAATTCTCGTAATCCTTATGTCAAGTCACATAACAAGTGACTGCATTACGTTACCTTGACCTTCGATCCATCTTAGTGTTTCACAAGATATAGCAAAACAGCACACATATGATCAAATATAACAGCAATGTTAGTTGGCAGAGCCTTGCCTGTGTGATAATGATGTTTAGTATGTTTTATTGAGCCGTATCTTGTAATAACACTCGATGTCATGTAGCTATTGTAAAGACGGAAAGAACAGGGTGACACAGCTTCTCGGTGTGCATATACAAAACGCCCGCTCAAGCCAGCGCACCCATAGGATCCCAAGGAGGGAGGATGATGGCCTCTTTTTTGAGGACATCCTGTACCTCTTTGCTGCAAAACCGTGGATCAACGACTGCCTGGTAAACAAATTCGTCAAGCCAAGCATCACTCATGACAAACCAGCCCTTGTCACCAGCAGTATTACCCCAGCTGTTCTGCACCCTCCAGCGAATAGGCTTGCCCGTCTCCTCATCGAGGTGAACTGCTGTCAGCACCATGGCATGCGTCATCTGGCTTTCTTTTGTCGTTAGTCGCTGTGCCTTACTCATGCCGAGTAAACTGGTGTTGAAGCCTAGTTCGTAGTTGAAGAGATCAAGGTCCATGATACCGGACCTCGAATCACTAAACTTGCCAACGTCGCTGCCAAAGAAGATGGGGAGACCAGCTTTGAGCATCTTGATGCAAGTCTTCTTGAGAGTGTCTATGTCAACGTTGACATAGCTCACTCCGCGTCCACCGACGATGTTTCCGAGTCGTGACACTGAGAGTAGGTTGAGTGGCTCATGGCGCGGATCATGTACAAGTGAGATCATGCTCTCAATTGTGGTGGATGTAATTCGGAACTCGGAGCTGTATATGTTCTTGGCAAACTCTTTAGGGTTACTCTTGAGTTCGTGGGCCTTTCCATTCTTATCATTGTATTGCCAAGTGAAGGTATCCTGGGGACTTGGTGGTGGACCGAGGAGAAGAGTCATGATGAGAGAAATCTCTCGCATCATCTTATCCTTGGCCGACGAGAGTGTAGTGGCGGACACGCCGTTTTGGGAGTTGATCAATCCCCGTAGCTTCAGAGCGAATTCGCGAAGCTTAGTCTTGATAATGTTGTTGAGAATGCCAGAACTTTGAGCATTCCATGTATCTGGGTACAGAGTCTGAGGCACGAGACCGTACTTCTCAACAAGGTTGTACACCATATCCCACTGGCCGCCATCTGAGACGATATCACCTAGCAAGTTTTGGACAAGTCGACCTTCGAGGTCTTCTCCAGCAGTGTCGATGATCTGCTCAAGGAACCAGTTGGACTTTTCAAGCTTGTCCCAGTAGAAAAGATACTGCTGTGATAATTCGAAACTTTCGAGGTTGTATCGCTTCATAAGAGCTACACGGAACACGTTCGTGGAGGCAAAGAGCCAACAGCGTCCACTTGAGCGCTGGTTTGTAATAGGATCTCCCTCAAATGGGATCTTAACATTGAATACCTGCTGGTCCGCGATTTGGGTAGGCAGTGAAGTGAGAACCTCTCTTGGATTGGCTGAGCTCAGCGCCGTGAGAGCAAGTCTTTCTTCATGTTAGTCATAGCTTCTTATCATAGCAGCAATGTCTCACTTGTTCTTGGGATCCTTGAGAATAGAGGACTGCCATGATTCGAGTAAATGAACTGGGAGGCCTTGTGCGTCGCGGACCAAAGGTCCTAACGTAGACTTCTCATCATTGTTGCTGACCTCGACATATTCTTCATCATCCTGGATTTGAAGACTGTGAAGACGCTCGAGAACAGCCTTCTCGTAGAGTGTTGGCTTTGAAGGCTGAGCACCCATGATAGCTTACAGGTTTTAGATTGTGAGGTACAGTGTTGCGTATGCGAAGGGTGGGAGAATTGAGCTACATGAATTGAGAAGTGAGATGGAATGAAGATAAGAGAAGACTACAGGGGACATTCTTCAGGTGACCAGAACTTGTCACGCGCTCTCTTATCAACCATGAGCTTGCGTGGATTCAACAGCTGGGTACCCTACCATCCATCTTGGGCTAGGTTTCATGGCGCGGGGAAGCAGACACCTTGATGATAAAGCTCATGACGATACGAGGAGGAATGAGTTATTACAACAGGACAAAAAACCAACCACATATAAATACAATTGAGTAGAACGTGCCTCATCTATAACAAGCAAGAGTAGCACTCAAAGGCAGAGCAATCGCCGAAATCAATATCATGAGAACGGTGATATAGGGTAGCCTCCTGAAGCTATCAAAGCTTGTGTGTCAATGGCTTCTAGAGATGGCTAGCTTGCCGAAGTAGGGAAGAGGACCTTGATAGCTACAGGACGCATGTCAAGGCACACCTGGTCAATCACTGCTTCCATCACATTGTTTCACAGGATCGAGGTAGTGAGGCAACAAATTATTTATGTAGATGCGGAATCAATTGTCAATTACTATAGTTCATGTACAGAACTCTCCCATCTACGCAAAAGACTCCAATATTTCCAGCTAGCCATAATGATTTATCCAATCTCGACACAAACAAAACTCGAACCATCTTGATACAACAAGTCCCCTATGAAAATTGACATTGTACAGGTGAGACCTAGGACAGCCCAAACCCGCTCCCCACAGCTGAGGTGAGGCTGGTAGCTCCGTCCCTTCGCTCAATTAGGCATTGGGAAGTAGTCGCATTACAAACGGCTGCCCGTCTTCAGAAAACAGTTGAACACGCTTACAGGCGAGAGCCGTGGATGACCTTCATGTCAACGGCGAGCTCACGGCCACCGTCGTTGAGGACGAGGACACGGACGGAGCCACGGCCAGACTCGAAAGCGTTGTGGAGGCGAGAGTAAAGGTTGGACTGGTCAATGACAGGGAGACCCTGCTTGACGTCGCCAGTCTCGGTCATGGCGACGATCTGACCCTCCTGCATGTCAAGGACACGGTACTGCTTGAAGACAGGACCGAGCATGGACTGAACGACAACGCTGGGGGCAGGGTTGGAGATGAAAGAGGACTCCTCGTGAAGCTGCTTGGTGAAGAGGTCGACACCAAGGTAGCGGTACTGACCAGTGGCAGAGGAGGTGGAGATACGGATGACCTGGCAGGGACGGCCCTGGAGCATGAGGAAGTCACCCAGACGGATGTGGTTGCAAGGGATGCTGACGGTGTTGGGAAGGCAGTCAGCGGAAGGGCGAGGACCCTCACGGATGTCGACATCAACCTCAACGCCACGGCGGCTGCCCTTGTCGCCGAGCTTGTACTGGCTGGAGCGGAAAGAACCTGGCGATCGAGTTAGCATTGGTTGTCGTGGAAAGGCAAAGCGGGTTCAGTCGCCCTCTCCAAGGCGCGGTTTTACTTACCCTCGTCGTCGTAGTAACCCATCTTGGACTTGTTGTCGGACTTTGAAACTTCTATGGTCTCTTCGGTAAATCTCACGTCCTTCTTGTAAGATGGACGAGAAACGGGTTTGTCAACGGTGAAGCTGTTGACTTGAGTTGTCTTGGTGTCTCGGTAACGAGGCTGGGAAGATCGGGCGTCAACAGTGAAATTGTTGATCTCAGTCTTCTCAGTGTTGTATTGAGGTCGGGAAGATCGGCCGTCAACGGTGAAGTTGTTGTACTCGGTCTTCTCGGTGTGGTGGTATTGAGGGTGAGATGAGTGTTCGTCAACAGTGAAGTTGTTGATTTCAGTCTTCTCAGATGAATGGAATTGGGGAGCGGAGCGGCCTTCAACAGTGTAGTTGTTGGCTTGGAAGTTGTCTTTAGGTTGGTAGTGAGGATGAGAGTGGGAAGGAGGGTCTTCTGTGGAAAAAGCTTGGGCAGGGCGGTAACGCTGGCGGTATTCACGTTCAGCGAGGTCAATGGGGGTGGAGTAGTAGGGATGACGGTGGGTGTCGATCTCTACGTGAGTGTGAGAAGTTTGGTATTGGGAAGGAGGAGGTTGGTACTGGGAAGGTTGGTATTGAGAGGGAGGTTGAGGTCTAGATTTGTCTGGGTTAGCTGATGGATGTCTATAGTAAGTCGCTTGCGTATCATATGGCAACGGGAGGCGGGCGGCCCCTGAGATAGCTCCACCGCCTTGCTCAGGCCAGCAGGCTTAGAGGCGCTAGTGAGCCGGGGAGGAAGCAAAAGCAAATTGGGTATCCAGCCAAGCTGAGGTGGGTTGGCATGGTAGCATGCAGGGGGGTGGGTGTGTGAGGTGTGTGAAGAGAGGATATGAGATGTGATGTGATTAAGGAGATGGCTGGGGACTGAAGAGCTCCGTGCACTGTGGGTACGGCGAGCCAGACCAAGAAAAGCGATAATGAGGATGAGGGGAGAAGAAGCTCAGGGACAACGGCAATTCCTCTCGCCTAGCAAGAGTAGGATTATTCGTTTCGCTGTGATGCTTGTGGTATTGTTTTCACACGTCTCCATGGCTGATCAGCGCAAAGAGACAAGAGTCTAAAGACCCAGGCTTGTCAAGCGACGCTTTCTCAGACCATGGGGAATTGTGCCCGTGCAGTTGACCAAAAAAAAGTAAGGAAAGCATGCGATCGAATCTTCGTAAAATGAAATGTAAAATCGGACATACCGTCGGGCTTCTTCACGGACAGTAAAGTGCTCTTCTTCGTGCTCGAATTTTTGGACACCGGGACGGCGGTAATGTTCTTCTTCACGCGTAATACGGACCTCTTCTTCGCTAAACTGTTGCTCTTCGCGAGGAGGAGGGACCTGTTCGGCGGTGACAGAGACAGAAGAGTATTGACCTTCCCGTCCGGCTTCGGGCTGTTGGGGTTTGATCTCAACCTCTTCGTGGGTTTTGGTTTCGGTAACGGTCTGGGTGTGGGATTCGGATTCCCGATATGTCGATGGGAAGATGCTGAAAGGGACGGGGACGCGTGCCTCAAAGTCCAGATTTGCGACTTTTGCTGGCGCGAGAGAAGCTTCTCATACAACCTTCCGAAACTCGAAAGGAAGACAAGAAGTTCTCTGGCTCTTGTTCCTACGAAACAAAAGTCTAAGAGAATGGAAAAGAATCGGTAGATGGCGAGCGAGGGCCTTCAGTCGTTCTTTTCTTCTTGTCTGGGTGAGGTTGTGAATTGACGATATCGATGTGGATGGCGATAATTGGAGGGAGGAGGAGTAGAAGAGGGACCGGGCAGGACACAGAACGAAACTGGGCTTTTGAAGACGGGGGCAGGATTGGACGAGTTGTGCCTCTGTGAGCGGTTACTGTACTTGTGTTGCTCCCTCGGCAGCGCAGCGTTCTGTTGATCCGTTCTGTCCTCTCTTGTCCCAGCCCTTTTCTTGCATCCTGCCCTGACCTCTGCCTTATTGCCCTATCTCACCCCCATGGGTGTGTCGATTGGTCTCATTTGTTGATGTTGACGGCTTGTTTACCACTCGTCTTGTTTACATGTCAGGGGGCCTGCATGTAGCTCTATTTACCTCTTACCGAATCAAGAGTAGATCCGCATCCTAAACCCCATGTGTGGAAGGCCCCACCACCCTTTTCGTATGTGATTGCAGCCCCGTCTTGGTCGACGGCCATCCTAACCCTCCTCCTGCGTCTCAGCCAGAAACAATCAGCCAGCCTCCCAAAAGCTCTTGGAGCTTTTTGCCTGATCTTACCTAGCTGTCTTCTAGCTTCAGCCAGTAATCAGCCAGGCAGCTACCTAGCTTTCCGCGTCAGCCAGCTATCCGCCCAACCTGTTCCACGCAATTCTACCCACCTCCAGATTTACCTTGAAAGATGTGACACGGCCCATGCTTTGGACATGGCTTTCAAACAGCAATTTGCAAAACGTTAATAGAAAGTGGAACACAACCCCATACGGCATACGCGATTTAGATGAAGCAAGCTTCGATCTCGTCACCGCTCCGCGGTTCATCGGACCTTGTCGACTGAGGTGAGCGCCATCTGGCCTGTTCGGTAACATGGATATGCGCGCGAAGATCTATGTCCCCTGGCTCGAAATTCACCTCAATGACCCTATGTTGGTCTGTTCCTGGACCTCTTAGCGATCTGACGAGCTCGCGTCATTGGGTGAGCAACCCAAATTGGATTTGGCCCGGAGCTTGACCAGTAACGCCACCATATAACCATGTCAATCAAGGGGTGGAACGCTGGCTGCCGCGAAGGGCGGCACCGCACAGTATCCCCAACCACTCATTTTATCTTCGGTACTTCATGAGATCTCTGAATCCCAGTTCGAAGCCCACCGGTGTTTAGCGAATGGAGATTTTGATACTGACGATGATTGAATGAGTTGCTCAGCTCCAACTCTATCAACTGAGAAAAGCTTCGCTGAAGCAAAAGTCGGATCAGTGTCAATCCAAAACTGTATCTCGAACGACAGCACAGTCTAAGGAGACCAGATAGCGGGCTCGTGCATATGGTATCCTTTTTCCAATTGGTGGCTGTATGAAATCCCAACCTCCCCAATTTCAATGACTCTCGAATAGTTCCAAACTCGGCACACCAACAAACTTCTTTCAGCTGCAGCTCCAGCGGCTGATCAGGCATGATTCAACTCGTAATCATTAATGATCGGGTACGGGTGATATCGTGGAAGCTTACGATTGGATGACAATTGATCTTTTATGCGAGTGTATTATTTAGTGCAGGCATGTAATCTGATTCATACAGCTAAAAACGAGCTGTCGTTGAGCGCATGCCTCAGTCAGCGCATTGGGTTACTCTGCTTCGCCATGGCCTCAAGACTCGAGCGGAACTAATACCAAAAGCTGCCCAGCCAGATAGCATTGGGTGGCCTCGGAGCTTCCGCGAGCTGCAAAGGCCCAAACTCTGCTTGGTACCAACCTTGGACAATTGTCAGCGATCACCAGCCTTCGTATTTAGCAATTGTGTTTGTTACCTGTCCAATGCAGCGTCGTCATCACCACCGTTAGCTGCAGCAGGCTTGGTCCTGGTCACTGGCTTCTTCTCCGAACCAATTGAATAAATGCTCTTGTCTGAGATTCATTTCAACGTGTTGTACACTGTGCTTTACCATGTTCCATGTTCCATGCTCGATAGCGATTCCTCAATATCAATAGAGCAACAAGCTAGAGGCACTAATCTGCCAAGGCTAGACCAAGTCTAGGCTTATTGTTGCTGCAACGACCAAAAAAAGCACTTGTGGTCAATTTGCTGACAATGGATCCGCTTTGACAAGACAATTTGCGACGTTGGGTCAGATACTCTCAGACCACCACCAGCTTCTGACTTTGGATCCATGCCTCGGTCCCAAAATTGTACCGTGCGGAACGCGCTTTGCGCTAATCGGTGCCCGAGTTGTGTTAATTGGATGTACTGATCAAAGTTCCTCGGCTCAACCGGTATCATGTGCTGAGTTTGGCAGCTTCGCACGGGTTTTGTGAAGGGCAAAGCTTGAGCCGTACCAGTGCCGTTATCTGAGACAAATCTGGGGTAAGTCTGCGCATGCTGATAATGCCTGCATACATCGTGATATACAGGACGCTCGTGTTATCCATAAACACCACGCAAGCAATGATGCGATGCGTGCACCTTCTGTCGTGCTAATGCAAGTCTGATGCGCATTGAGGTAACAAAGGGTACCTCAGATGGTATTGCGACGCGGGTCTGCGATCAACCCACCGAGTCCGTGTTTCTGGGGTCCAACGAGCTGCCCTGCCCTTTAGCGATATCTAGACGAGGACGCCATGCCAGCAAGCTTCATTGTTCGGCTATGAGAAGCCCCCCACAACTAGAATCTTCCGTGAGCATGAGAAGATACTGATGGGCGCTGAACACATGAGAGCTGGGTTAATTGATTTCTGTGGATATTCTCCAACATTTTCTGTTCCTTCCATACCCAAATCAAGTTCAGCATCAATCTCAAAGTCACGTGGCTATAGATGATGTCAGCATACCCCTCCATACCCCACGATGGGATTTGTCTTGTGCGGCGATGATGTAGTGTAGAGACTGAGTTTTCGCAGTCAAATTTGTGTATCGTGGTTTGGGAACTATACTTCAAGATGAAGCAAAGATTCTCTTCATTGGATGTGAAAGTGAGTGCCACGTGAAAGCCATTACAGCTCCTTCTAACTGCCGGGCAAGATCATTGCCCATGAGCTCCAGGAGCGCCTGGTGACTCTTCGACTGTCAAACGTATACGACCTTTCCTCCAAAATTCTCCTCCTCAAGTTTGCGAAGCCCGACAACAAGAAGCAACTTGTCATTGATACTGGATTCCGTTGTCACTTGACCAAATTCGCACGCACAACCGCCGCGGCCCCTTCTGTATTCGTTGCGCGTCTTCGGAAGTTTCTCAAGACCAGACGGTTGACGGCAGTTAGACAAGTGGGCACTGATAGAGTCCTCGAGTTTGAGTTTAGCGATGGCCAATACCGCATGTTCTTGGAATTCTTTGCTGTATGTTCTATACTCTCTGGGTTTGAAGGCGGCTCACTAACACCTTGCTTTTAGAGCGGTAATATTATCCTTACAGATGCCGATTTGAACATCCTTGCCCTTGCCAGAACCGTTCCCGAAGGTGAGGGACAAGAGCCTCAGCGAGTTGGCCTACAATACTCTCTGGAGAACAGGCAGAACTATGGCGGAATTCCTCCTTTAACTAAAGAAAGGGTTCAGAATGCTCTTAAGACTGCCGTGGAAAAGGCGGCTGCCGACGCAGCTTCATCGAAGAAGCAAAAGGGCAAGCCTGGTGGTGATCTAAGAAAGAGTCTGGCCGTGTCTATTACAGAGTTACCACCTGTGCTGGTGGATCACTGGCTGCATACAAACAATTTTGATACTGCGGTTAAGCCAGACGAGGTTTTGGCGAACGAGACTTTGCTTGATGAGCTGGTCAAGTCACTTCAGGAAGCTCGAAAAATTGTGGAAGAGCTTACAAGTTCAGAAACATGCACTGGCTATATATTTGCTAAACGCCGCGAAAGACCAGAAGGGACCGAGACCAACGAAGACGAGTCGAAGACCAAACGTGAGAACTTACTGTACGACGACTTTCACCCTTTCATCCCCTACAAACTGAAGAAGGATCCCGCAATCGAGGTCCTTGAGTTCAAGGGCTACAACGAGACAGTTGATGAATTCTTCTCTTCTTTAGAAGGTCAAAGACTTGAGTCCAAACTGAGCGAACGCGAGGCAACAGCGAAACGAAAGTTGGAGGCGGCAAAGAACGAACAGAACAAGCGAATTGAAGGGCTTCAAGAAGCACAAACTCTCAACTTCCGCAAAGCTGCTGCCATCGAAGCAAATGTCGAACGTGTCCAGGAAGCCATGGATGCTGTCAACGGGTTACTCAACCAAGGGATGGACTGGGTGGATGTCGGAAAACTGGTTGAACGCGAGAAGAAACGACATAATCCTGTTGCCGAAATCATCAAGCTACCTCTGAACCTTGCTGAGAATCTCATCACACTCGAGCTGGCAGAGGAAGAGTTCGAACCAGAAGAAGATGATCCATACGAGACCGACGATGACGATAGCGCAATAGGCGACGATGAAGGTGCATCGGCCGCTAAAGGAAAGCAGACTAGTAAGGCGCTTAGTGTCGAGATTAACCTTGGCCTTAGCCCCTGGAGCAATGCTCGAGAGTATTTCGACCAGAGAAAGACAGCGGCTGTAAAGGAAGAGAAGACTCAGCAACAAGCTTCCAGGGCCTTGAAGAATGCGGAACAAAAGATCACCGAGGATCTCAAAAAGGGATTGAAACAGGAGAAGGCTCTGCTCCAACCCATTCGTAAGCAGATGTGGTTCGAGAAGTTCATCTGGTTCATCTCATCCGATGGCTACCTTGTGATAGGAGGCAAAGATGCCCAGCAGAACGAAACCGTCTACAAGAAATATCTTCGTAAAGGCGATGTTTATTGCCACGCTGACTTGCATGGGGCTTCCAGTGTCATAATCAAGAACAACCCCAAGACACCAGATGCACCTATCCCTCCAGCAACACTTTCCCAGGCCGGATCACTCGCTGTGTGCTCGTCAAACGCTTGGGATTCCAAAGCTGGCATGTCTGCGTGGTGGGTCAACGCCGACCAAGTCTCCAAGTCTGCTCCAACAGGAGAGTTTCTGCCAGCAGGAAGCTTCATGATCCGTGGAAAGAAGAACTTTTTGCCTCCAGCCCAGCTTCTTCTAGGACTGGGTATTGCTTTCAGAATCAGCGAAGAGAGTAAGGCCAAGCATGTCAAGCATCGCTTGCATGATGTCGACTCTGCAATCGGCGACGAGGCCCCTGGGGCTCCTCAATCAGCGGGGTTGATGGGTGATACCAACGAACCCGATGCAGGAGAATCCGATGTGCCTTCTGATTATGAATCCGAAGAGGAGAAGCATGATGAAGAGTCTCGCGACAATCCCCTTCAAGCGTTTGGAAGCGGCGGAAGTCGTAAAGACGAAGCCGAGGAGGCTGAAGAAGGTGTTTCCGAGCTCAAGATCTCGGATGAAACAGCTAATGAGAACCTTGACAAAGAAGCAGCCAACGTTGGAGAGAAAGAAGAAGAGGACGAAGAAGATGAAAGTGACGAAGGTACAGACTCTCCTAGACCGGAAAAAGAGGCTGCCGACAACCCCGCTGGAGCAAACACGAAAACCAACACGCCAAATGCATCCAAGAAGCACCCACCTAAGCGAGGCCAACGAGGCAAGGCCAAGAAGATTGCTGCAAAGTATAAGCACCAAGATGAAGAAGATCGGGCTGCTGCCGAAGCTTTGATTGGAGCAACTGTTGGACAAAAGAAAGCCGAAGCTGAAGCGAAGGCTAAAGCGGATCGCGACGCTGAACTCGCTGCAGCCAAAGAGCGACGTCGTGCACAACACCAGCGGCAACAAAAGGAAACAGCTGAACATGAGGAGATCCGACGCGTAATGATGGAGGAGGGCGTTGAGATGCTCGACGAAGACGAGGCTAGTCAGATGACACTGCTCGATGCCATTGTTGGCACACCCCTTCCTGGTGACGAGCTCCTCGAGGCTATCCCTGTTTGTGCTCCATGGAATGCCCTCGGACGCTACAAATACAAGGCGAAGCTGCAACCTGGTGCGACAAAGAAGGGCAAGGCAGTCAAGGAGGTTCTCGAGCGTTGGAAGGCGGCTTCTACTAAGAAGGGTGTTGTGGACGAAAATTCTCGGGACAAGGACCGAATGTGGCCACGAGAAGTCGAGTTGATCAAGGCACTTAAGCCTGAAGAGACGTTCAATGTTGTGCCAGTTGGCAAGGTGAGGGTCATGATGGCTGGTGGAAGCAGTGGAGGCGGCGGTAGCGGTGGCAAGAAAGGTGCTGGTGGGAAAGGTAAGAGGGGTAGAGGGTCCAAGAAATAACGTTCGATATGATAAGTCTTGGATCTAAGTCTTTAGAAAATGCAGTAGGAAAGAAATATTACATTGATGCATCTACTGAATGTCAAGTTCGTGGTATGGCAAAAACTGGTGTGTTTTGTCAACATACATACAAGGCGTAATCAATGCATAGTTCTTTTGGATATTATTCAATACTACATTACATTTCTTCATAATTCATAGATCTGCTTAACGCGTACTATAGCTGACTTTGTCGAATTTCCTCACATCATCAGGCATACGCGCAATACACAGTTCACCACAAAACTCGCCCCATTCGCCGCTCGTCGCGTCACGAACAGCATCTCTCATGCCCCTACCGTAGCGCTCACGGAAAGCTTGCTTGACGGCCCGCATATGGTGCGGGTCCCAGTGGTATCGAACAAGGCGTGAAATGAGTAGCTCCCGACGAAGGCCATCTTTGCGAGACGCTGAGGTGGCGTGGTGGATAAGGAGGGCATCGCGAACGGGACGGTTGATCACACCGTTGAGAATGTGAGCCAAAAGTTCACCCTGACAGACGTTAGTTACGGAACAAGGTTCACCAACGGGCGGAAAGGCGTGTCAAACTTACCACAAGGTTTCCACTCTTTTTGAGAGCATCGCGCGCAAAGTTGGAACGGTACTGACGCTCGTACTCTTGAAGGATGGCACGCAGATGTGTGTCGCTACGCAGTACAATGATGTTGATCATAGCTGTCTCACCACCTCTTTCCGACTTTATGGAACGGCGAAGATCAGCAACGTCCTGGTCAACCAGAGTATAATCAATTTGTAGCGGACGGCCGTGATGGTCATACTCCTCCATGCGGCGTTCCTCAAGAACCAGAAGGACAGCTTTCTTAAACTTGTCCTCCTTGAGTTCTTCTTTCATGCATTTGGTGAGACTGTTATCGTACTTTTTGTCCGTAAAAGCATCTTTGATGTTGCGTATTTCAGCATTGGTGCGGCCCATCAGAGACTCAATAAGTAGTTCTCTGCGAGTTTTGTCACCCTGGTACCAGAAGTTGGCCCAGTAAGCTTCGCTCTCCCACATACCAAGGGCAACAGAGTAGCAGGCTTTCATCAGAAGGGGATCCTCGTCTTTGAGACGAGCCCGGATATGCTTGGCGATGTTGACGCCCTTGCGATCGGAACCCGTTTTGACGAGCGTCTTATAATCAGCACGTAGCTTCATTACCTGATCATGCGTCAAGCTTGGCAGAATCTCAATGAGTGGCTCAGTGTCGGGCTTATGGCTTCCCTTCAGGGCCTGAGCTAGCTGTGTTGTGATATCCTCAGGATCATGGAAGCGGGCGCGTCGGCTACGGCGTCTGCTGTCGTCTTCACCATCAGACCCAAGCGGGGAGAGTGCCTCAAGAGCTCTGTTATCGTCGCCTGACTTAGCGGCAAGCAGAAGAGGAGAGGGCATAGGAGAGCAATCCTGGTAAGTGCCATAGTAGGACTCGAGCATAGGTGATGCTGGAGCGTTTGCTAGTGATGCGCCGGCCAGGCCACCAGCAGCGAGGCCACCGACTGTCAGACCAGTGTTGATGCTGAGACCCGACAACCTCTCAGTTGGAGGCTGGGGGGACTTGTCTTTTCGACTGCGGTGCCCATCCCTGGATTTTGATCTATGTCGGTGATGTTTGTCCACGGTCAAGGTATCTCCCGACTTTTCCCTCCTATGGGATCGAGATCTATCTCGAGATTTTTCACGTCGGCGAGAACGATCTCGCGACTTTTCGCGTCTCCGGCCGCCAGAGTCCACGGCTAGACGGTCTGAACTGCCTCGAGGCTCGGAAGATCTGTCTCTGCGGCGTTCGCGATGTTTATCGTCATCACGGCTTCGGGGCTCAACAGTCTTGACATTGGCAGAGCCATAAATGTCATTGTAGCGCACATCCTCATTGGATTTACGCGAACCAAATTGTTCAAAAGATGGACTCGTTGGTTTGCGATGAGTGTAGCCGTAGGGCGACGACTGATGTGCATAGTAATCGTCATCAGAAGTTGGAGGGGGGTTGTATGTGGTCATGACCTGGCTGGCGGTCGAATTGACTCCCACAGCCTTACCGTAAGCCAGATCGTTTGTCTCAGTTTTGGGTCGTGGAGGAACTCCTGGCTGTCCGTAGGCCAGGTCATCGTCTAGCTTGTCTTTGCGGCTTCGGTTGTCCTTGTCCTTATTGTCAGGAGATCCGGTGAGCTTGCGCATGTACTTCTGTGGCAGAAAACTGAATTTTTCTTGCTCGTCTTTGGCGTGAGGCTCAGCACTGTAAGTGAATGGGTCTCTTTCTTTTTCGCGGCGGTGATCATCTGGGAACGCTCCAGGCAGATTGTTATCAATCCTGTCATGTGAGGACCTGTATGGCGAGTCCTTGGGTGGAGAGGCGGTTCGGTAGTTGGTTGGGTAAGCGTCGTAGCTGTATTGCGCTTGGTTTCCAGGAAGCATAGAATATATGCCACCTTCTTCAGGATAAGGAAGGGCGCCACTTGCTTGCGGTGCGCCCGGCCTTGTGCGGTCATTCAAGTCATCCTCAGGGTATATGTAGCTCGGTTCGCGATAATCGCCATAAGATGGGCGCTCTTGTGCAGCATCGCTCTTCGACCTATGATCGCGAGAGCGTGACCTGGAGCGATCCTTTCGGGACCTGTCGTCAGGTCGGAGAGAAGACATTATCACTCGGTTTGTTCAGTTTTTTTTTTCTTGTCTTGTCTAAGTTAAGACACAAGCTGAAGTTGCGACGGAAGGAGGGGTATTTGTGTGGAGCTCGCGGGGTTGGTTGGTTCCCTTGTCGGAGCTGAAACAAAACAGGATAAGAGGAGAGGGATGTTGTGAGAGTGTGATTCTGGTAAGAGGAGATACTTTGTGATTATATAGTAGAAGAAGACGCCCGAGGGATCATGCCGGATTAAGCAATAAGACGCAGACTTCCCTACAATTTAAATTAACAATCACTGGCCGCCTGATGCGATGGCATGCGTCAATGGCGGGCGAACCGAAGTGCTTGGCTAGGGTATTTACTTACCTCCACTAGACTGGTTCATATTAGTGGTAGATGCCTTACCGTGGAGAGGGGCTGGAACCTGACCTGCAGAGACCCAAGCTCTTGGTGTCTGCGAGTTGGGTCGTCCTTAGGGCCTAGGTAAACCAGTCAAAGAGCTCATGAGGGTCTCTACTCACATCTATCGGGTGACCCCGAACGCTACCGGGCCGCTTAACTGGGGTTTAGTGTGGCTGTTCCAAGAGACAGAGGCTGAGGCTTAAAACTGACCCGGGACGGGACGGTCATTTTGCGGGGCTGCGCTGGGCTATGCTCGGTAACGATGGATGAAGACCAAGTCGAATCATGGTATTAAAACGATCAATCAATCGAGAGATATTCATACTATGACGTTATGACAGAATTACCATTTGTCCCTGAGGTAGACCCTGCATCACATGGGCAGAGTTCCCTGTCCTGGAATGTTGGGTTCAGAATGTAACTATACACCCATGCAGTTAGACGCCATAAAGTTGTAAATTCGCAGACCTGAAACATAAAAAGTGTTTGCTATTTCCAAACACCAGGAATATCAAGACTATATAAACTACCTTCCATAAACTCAACATAACACAAGCCTAGGAAAAGCTCAGAAAACCGCTTCGATATGGCAGAATCCAGCATCTGCTTTTACTATCAATAAAAATAGACATACACGCACTCATATGCAGGTTCATAGATGTGGAGTTTGTCTCAAAACAACTCAAATATCTTCATAATACCGCATAAGAAGTAAAAGCGCAGTTGCCGCTGTAACCTGGTACTGTATCGATAATCGCCAGTTGGATCTTCGCGTTCATAGTTCTTGTCTGGAATTCTTTAGACCTTGAGCGATCATTGGTGAATGGATTCTCAATGTGACGGTCTTTTGGATAACCGCGCTTCGCTCGCCTATATACTCCTATACCCACTAGATACAAGAGATATCCAGAGGGTATGAGAGCCCAATCTATGTTGCGAGGAATGGAAAAAACAACTTCACCCTCCACTTATCCTCAGGTGGCAATGTAAGCAGGGAGATTATCTTCGTGAGACCATTGACGGAGGGGTCCCAAATACGGTATGTCAGATATGTTGTAGACTCTCAACTGGGTGATATTGTGAGACCAACCATCATAGCAGATATATCATACAAATCTCGAGTCGGACTTACACATAACCGTTTCCGCTTTGTTCGCCATGATCCTGGAGAAGGCATCAATGTGGAGCTGCACCATAAATCCGGCCCAAAAAGTTCGAGTCAACTCGAATTTCCCGATATGATCACAATTACTATACCAGGTATTCTGCCGCCCTGCTCTGCCGAGTTATGTCTAGTCTGTCGAGTCTAGATCGACCAAACCAGTGAGGGTTTAATCATTATGGGAATGAATAAAGTCATGTTACAGATTAGGCATCCATGACAAATGAAACCAAGCGAACCAAGAAGACTCCTATACCTTGGGTTACAGCCCAGCAGCGACATGGAAAAGACTTGCTGCTGTTGCTTGTCGACAACGCAGCGAAGCTGTATTCATGTTACAGGCAGCTCGATCAATTACGCTGAAGCTCAGTAGAGAGCAAGGAAGCCACATGTCGCTTACCAAGCTGGTCTAGAAAGGTATTGCAGCCTGGAAGCTTACTGGCGACGTGCGGAATTATATTGGGCAGATGTCTTCATCGCTGATACCAAGCGTTTCTGGAGGAAACGTGCGGCTGGTCTTCTACCAGTCTCGTCTCCAGAATCAAATCCTTTGGCTAACACGACCCTCGGAGCTTGATCGACCAAGTGGTCTGAGAAACCAGTACCAACGACCAGGTAAGCAAAAGTAAGGACTGGTTGGGAGGTATGACCCACGATAAAAGGAAAAGGGTGACTGAGTCAGCTGTTGACAACGACGGTCCTCGGCCGTTCTGAATATGTGCGAGTTCAGAGGGCTTCTTTTCTTCTTCTTTGGGCATGTGATGATACATAGCTGGCGAAACTTTGTAATCTATTGCTGTGGCACTCTTTCGCCTCGTTGAAACACATACAGCGCCTCATCCTTTCCAGGAAACGAAGGCAACGCAATCTTGGCTACCATGGCCCAATCCTTATGTTCCCTTTCCATAAACTCATCCATAGTCAATCCTTTGAATCCTGTGTAACCATTCCTGTTCTGCGTACCCACAACTGCGATAGTATCGCCCTCGAAGGCAGCTACAAGATTTCTCGTAAACCCTCCCTCAGTACCACCACCCACGCCGCCGCCAACGACGGGATACACGAGTAAGAGAACCATGTCCTTTCCATTGGCGTTCTTGCGCAGCCACTTTACGCCGTCGGAAATGACTGTGTCATTGACCCAATTGACTCGCCATTCACTCTGCATGTTATCCACTGGGTGTACCGTCAGGCCGTAACGACGAAGCATGAAAGTCCAATATCCATTTCCCGACCCTATGTCTGCAACTGGGCGCCCATCGGCCAGAATTTTGAGAATAGAGAGGCTTTCATGAGTTGGTGTTGCACAACCAAAATGATGCATAAAGATGGGCAGTACGTGATGGCTTGTGGCAACACGTTCTGATGCTGGGCAAGGACCACACCACTCTAGGGAGTGGCATGACCACATCCAGAAATCGAGATATGGGTTTGTGCTGGGCGGTTTCTTGCACTTGGGGATGGTGAGTTTCGTTACGAGTCCAGGGTGCAAATATCTCTTTCTTTCCAGGTTGGCTGCTACTTCGCTTCTCGTTGAGCCCTTTTTAGCGTTGGTTCCTAGGTTCTTGAGAACCGCAGAAGTTGCCGTTGATGGCCTGAAGATAGACGCATATGCTTCAACATCGGTCTGTGGGGGAGGATCTCTCTGTTGGGGTCAGCCTGTTTGATGTCGGCTTGTCGAAAGCTGTCGATGGATGAGTTCTTACCGGTGAGCCATCCTCATTGCGATACCAGGCATGAAGACCATTGGTACCTCCAAGATTCACGACAGATTGAACTTGAGCAAGTTTTACACTTGTTATGGCATGGTATGTGTAGGGATCTGGTTCGGGAAGCTGAAATAGTACTCGACTGGCGTTGTAAAGGTCATTCTTTAAGAGGTAATCGACAGCTTGCTTCTGGCGATCGATGTCTTCAATGGCCTCGTCTGGTTTAAATGCTGGGCTTCCAACACAGTGAACGAACCTGGATTGAGACATTTGGATGACACTACAGGACCCGACAGCCTTGGTGATGAGTTGGGTTAGTGATTTACGGATATAGAAAGTCTCGATGACGTTGTTAGATATAGACTAGACCACTAAGTTAATTCTCTTCAAAAACAAAAGTGGGCGCTTTTTCAGTTTAGTTTACCCTGCTCTGCTCTGCCCTGCCCTGTCAGCCAATTGTGTACAGTAGTAAGATTGAGCAAACATCAGCGAGTCAACCAAAGGAGCCTCAAGCGTTGGTTAGCTTCATGTTAAGGCAGGTCTGCATTTCTCTCTCTTGAGAATTGCTTTTGCAGGTGACGGCAGCGAAGCAGACCTGCCCGGACACCCTGAAAGGAGATACAGCTCCGTTTGTTAATGATGTGACAGCTCGTTTGATACATCATTTATGATGATGCTAGTCTGCACCTGATCATTTGTCACAAATTCCCGTGTCTCAGGGGGGCGCGTCCATGTTGAATTAGAGGTTGGTTTACGGACAGTCCACTACCAGCAAACAATATGGCTGGCTTTTGTACGACAACGCGGTTAGACAGGGTAGTGTAAGCTAATTCAGAAAACTCTCTAGTTCCAGTGCATTTTCTTTGTTTGTGAGATTCTCCCGCCCGTCCGATGAGATGCCCTAACGCTCCCTTGGCTTGGTGGTTGTCGTTGGTGGTAGACTTACTTACCTCGCAGCAAAGAGCTGAATGGTCGAGGCATCCAAGACTGTATTCTGAGCCGCTGCCAATGATCAATTAATGATAATAAGAAAGGACCGGGCTAGAACCAACATCTGCCAGTATTTATAATCGATGTGGCGGCAATCTGCCACTTTCTTGGCGCGATCTATACCATAACCAAATTTCTTTTCCATCCCCTCCCATCCTGCTTGTGAAGGCCCCACCAGCTCCCTTCCTGTCTTGATTTGAGGTCGGCAGGCGGCAGGTACCCTCTTACCTACCTACAGCAAGCAGCCCAGACCTTCCTCCATGGGTACGGCAAGAACGAACAGTGCTGTACTTACCACCAATCTATCTCAGACGCCTCTTTTTGCAGAAATAGAACTCTCCTCCTGCAACTGCAGAAGCTGTTTCATTTTGAATCCATCTCTTAAGATCTGCGTTTGCGCGTGTCATCCATGTGGCTTTGACGCCAAAGATCACCACAACTGCCTTGCTAATCCCAGACGTCCCCTTGCATTCAGATCGTCCTTAACGATCTACCCGAGTCGATAACATCGTCATCGGACCACGCCGGCTGCTTTAATCCTCGTTTCCATCTCCGACCCTTTTGCGAAATCTCAAGGCAGCCCGTGACAAGCTCTCAAGTTGCGCAGGTCAGGTCGTCAATTACTCAGATATTAAATTTGTCTTTTTACGTTTGCATCCAAGTTGACCAGTCGTCAACTGCTTCTTTGTTATATCCGTCTTCCTTCCGGCACTTACATATACAAATATACTTCAACTACAATGGACAAAGAACCACGCAATAAGAGGCAGCGCGAGGACGCCACTGGCTACGATGAATTATCTGCCGAGGGCCAACTGACTTCTGGCGCTGCCAAATCAAACGACCGCGAGACATCAGCAGTTCGACGAAGCATCTTGGACGAATATCGTCATAACAACGCTGGCTCCCCCCCACAAGCAAACAAACCTTACGATGCCCTCAAGGAAAACCATAGAACCGATCGTGCAACAGGCTCTCCAGCTTCGGATATCTCTGAACGGCGTCGACGCAATGATTCCGGGGTCACTTCACCACTTACCCACCCGAATGGCATCTCTATGTTCCCTGACATGTCGATCGTAGAGCAGGAGGCCATGTCTCGACAAGCTCTGGCTCAGGCCGAAGAGAACATCGTCGCAGACAGTGACGAGTACAACTCTGCAGACGATGCTGGATATGGAAGCGACAACATGAGTTCAGCAAGCACCTCCATCGGATCGTCCGTTCGGGATTACATGTTCGAGAATGGCCGTCGTTACCATAGCTTCAGGGCCGGCGCCTACAACTTCCCCAATGACGATGTTGAACAGGAGAGGGAAGACATGAAACATGCCATGGTGAGACTACTCTCGGGCCAGAAACTTCATTTTGCGCCTTTGGGCGACAACCCTCAGAATATTCTTGACATTGGAACTGGCACAGGAATCTGGGCAATCGAGAGTAAGGCCACCTCGCTTCGTACGTGTACGCTTCAGCAGCTAATGTTATAATAGTTGGCGAGCAGTACCCCAGTGCAAATGTTCTCGGCATAGATTTGTCGCCCATTCAACCGACCTGGCTGCCACCCAATGTTCACTTCATGGTTGACGATGTTGAGTCTTCCTGGCTCCATCCACATGATCACTTTGACTACATCCATTCTCGGCACACGGTCCAAGCGATCAAAGATTGGCCTCGGCTCTTTGAAAACGCTTTAGAGTGAGTACCAACTTCCCATAATCATTCTGTCTGCTGCATACTGACGTACTGCAAGGCACATGAAGCCTGGAGGCTGGATGGAGCTCCAGGAGATTCATCATTACCCCCACAATGCAAGAACAGGCAAAGCAATCCAGCCATACGATCACCCCATCGCACAATACTGGACCTACATCAACGAGGGTCTTGCAGCGCTTGGTGTAGACTTCCCTGCTGCTGCAGGAGGCAAGTTAGCCGCCAAAATGCAAGCGGCTGGTTTCGTCAATGTTACTGAACGGATCTTCCACGTCCCTCTTGGAACGTGGCCCAAGAATCAAGTTCTAAAGACCGTCGGACTGTATTGGCGTACCATATTAAACGATGGCATCCAAGCCATCGCTCTTGGCCCTATGTCTAGAGGGATGGGATGGAGCCGTGAGCAGATTGAGGTGTTTCTAATCAGCGTGCGAAGGGCATACAGCGATAACACGGCGCTGCTGTATATGCCTATGCACATCGTTTATGGACAGAAGCCATACTAGAAGCACCGGACAAGAATCAAATGAAGAGAAGGGAACAAAACCACGAGCAATCCACCGATAGCTTCGAGGCAGTTCTGCAACCAAGGGCGTGCCGACCCGGGACGCCATCCCAACGTGGAGCCGCTAAAGATGTCAAGTGGAATGTAGCTGGACACTGTTTTTGTCTACCCGATATGAATCGTCCATGGTTCCCGGCTGGCTCGGGACAGGCCTGGTTCGGAAATAAGTGCTTGGCACAATAACATGTCTCAAAATACCGAATCGATGACCACCTAATATCATCGTAGGCATTTTATCAACCTGTACTACGGCCCAACAATTGTGGTTAGACAAACCATACCATTACAGCGTGTTCGTATATACAGAAGTACAATGACCGGCACAGAAGACATATGACTTGTCTCTTCTGCTAGGGTCTGTCTTAAACCCTGGCGTCCACACCCAAGAACCTTGAGCTGAAGATTGCATCTCGTTTACCCACTATGATTTTGCGTACCATATGTCATACCACGGAGGAAATGATCAGAAGAGCACATGCTTGGAACAAAGTATAATATGAAGGAACTCGGTCAGCAAATCTTGGGCTTTTTGACAAGATTTTCAAAACCAGATTTACTTATGCAGCCAAGAGTCACGGAGCTTAACATCTAGCTTCGCGCCACCTATTTACACCCATGTTAGCTTCGGAACTAGTGTGCGGAAAGAGGGAACAGAGGCACGGTGGGCTTGGGACCTAACCAAATTGGTATTATGACAAGAAATGATCCTAGTCACGTACACCATGTACTACTCCCAGGTCACTTCTCGACTTTGTTTCAAGGATTTAACGTCGCGACATGCAGGACACACGCCAATCATGCTTAATCCTTTTTATGAGACAGACTTACTATGGTAGGCTCAACATAATCTTGCCACCTTTTCGATTGGCGCTACCGAGAATGTGGGTGGTGCAAGTAGGGAATAGTTCATACCGTCCGTCTTCTGAACAGCACATATCCACTATCCGCATTGGGTCTTGCTGGTCGTATGAAGTCTGAAATTGTCCCGGGACTTCGACGGGAGTCAAATATGTATAAAATCACGCAACCCCAAAGCCGTACTACGTATTGTAACGTTGACTGTGAAGCACGACCACATTATGCATTCTGTCAACATGGGTGAAGAAGGACTGACCCCACCATACTCACAGGACTCACCAAGCTTGGAAACATCTCTCATGGTACAATTGGCTAGGAAGATCACACAGGAGACGGAAAAGCTTGACAGCTATTTTAAGAGCAATGGCCTTCCTGATCTAGGATTTGACGTCAATGCCCCTGATGATCTCCCCAGATTACCAGATGACATACAGAAATGCCGGTTGGAAATTTCTTCAGCAACAAAGCAACTGGAACTCCTCGTAAGAGGACCCAGAGAGACCATCAGATGGGGTATATGGAGTGTAAGTCTTGACGCCTTGGAGATATTTTCATCACTGACGTGTAAAAGTATCTAGACACTTTGAGTCTTCAAATTCTCAACAGCTATCAAATATGTGAGCACGTGTTTTCTGCCACCGGATCAGTTTCTGATACTCAAAAGACGATCTTGTCCCGTTGGATGAGTCCATCTCTCTGAAAGATCTTCAGACCAAAACAACATTGGATCCTGTTAACTTGGCGCGTACTCTGCGTCATGCTATGACAAACAAAATCTTCCAGGAACCCACGCCGGGTTTTATAGCACATACTGCGGCTTCAAAAATACTTGCTCAAGATGTGAACCTCCAAGCATGGGTAGGTCTGAATGGCGATGATTTCTTTCCAGCTGGAGCACACACTCTGGAAGCTCTCCGCGCCGACCCAGAGGCTACATCGCTCACACGAACCGGTTTCAACCATGCTTGGGGAACAGTTGATAAAGAGCCAATGTTTGCGACCTTTGGCAAAGACCCCCCACGAGGAAAGCGATTCGCTGTAGCAATGGCAAGTCTGACCGGTGGAGAGGGCTACGAAGTTGGCTACTTCGTTAACCACTACGACTTTACCGAAGTGGATGCCAATGAAGGCACATTCGTAGACATCGGCGGCAGCCATGGCTTCGTGTGCGTCGACCTGGCTAAGAAATGGAGCAAGATGAGGTTTGTGGTGCAAGACCTACCAAAAACCATCAGCAGTGCTCCTAGCCCCATATGCGAAGAACAAGGAGTGAATCAGCGGATATCACTTCAGGCCCATGACTTCTTTACGGAACAACCCGTCAAGGGTGCTGATGGTACGATACAACCCAGCATGACCCATTGATTTAAGATATGAGCTGACAACAAGCAGTCTATTATTTCCGTTGGATCCTGCACAACCTCTCCACTAAATACGCTGTAACAATTTTGAAGAACCTCATCCCAGCTCTCAAACCGGGAGCGCGCATCCTCATCAACGACCACTGTCTCCGCGAACCTGGAGTGGAGAACGACTGGGATGAAAAGCTCATGCGGAGCATGGATCTGTTGATGCTGACTCTCCTGAACGCCCAAGAGCGAACAGAAATGGAATTTAAAGAGCTTTTCAAGGCTGCTGACGAGCGATTCGTATTCAAGGTAAGTTATGATTCGTACAACTGGGCTCTTAAGCGTGAAAGAATAAGCTAACAGACTCTCCAAAGGGTGTAACAAGACCTGATGGGTGTAGAATGAGTATCGTCGAGGCAGTTTGGCAACCTTGAGCCGAAAGACAAGAGTGTTAGACATGGACCAGGTAACAGAAAATAAACCTTATTTCCGCAGGAGGAGTCAATCACACAAAACTCAAAGAAACAAAAACAGGCTACCAGCTCACTGAAACTCTACAGTAGTTGACTTTTGAAAATTGAATCTGAACCTTTGCGGGGTAATGGGAGTAATTGTATGCTGTCTATATGTGAAAGTGTTGATGGTGTGTGTTATCAGGTAAGCTCAGTATGTTCAATGGATTTCTTTATTCCCATCATATACACAGATAGCATAACATTCTCTCATCAAAGCGTAATTGGTTTAGTGGTAAAATTCTCCGTTGCCATCGGGGAGCCCTGGGTTCGATTCCCAGATTACGCATTGACTGCTCAATATCTTTTGCAGTGGTCCACGCCAGCATCACTCTTCCTTTTTCTTGTCAGAGTTAACTTTACCTATTGAATTGAGTTTCGTAGATAAAGTTGCCTTCGAGGTTATCCCCTGGGACTCACGGCCATGCTCTACCCGTCCCATCAACTCTAGATATATATATATATACTTAGAGTTTCTTCGTATTTTATCTCAAAGCAAAAACATGGAAACGCTGTCTGATAGCTTTCAATTGATCAGGGCCACCGGCAGCAAGCTTATTTGTTACCGAACCTCTTCAGGCAGTTTGCCTCCAACTAAAATCTACTATAACGGCTGCGCTTAGTAACTGTCATATACAAGCTATGATCTCATGAGATGAACACAAGAGCGAGAAGCGTCATAAAGATGCTATTCACTCTAGACATCGGGAGGCTTTTAACAGACAGATCAATTCTGATTCTCATCTTTCAACGAAAACAATCAAGACTTGCTTCAGTATTCTCTAAACTCCCAAAAACTGTCGTCTGTCAATCTCCCAAATCTCAAACCTCACAGGTCAGAACATCCTATGCCCCATCGTATATAGAATTATCCGTTCTACCTCTGTCCTTCATCCTTTGTACACCAACGGAAAACATCCCTTAATTATCCTCCACTCCAAACCCACCTCTGGAGGCGAATTCCATAGCCAACTCTGCGACAGTCTTGTCGCTTAGGACCTCGAAAACCGAGACCTCAACACTACAGTTGGTAACGACCCAGTTTCGGACTCCAACAGCGACCAAAGAGTCAACGCCATAGACATTGGGCGGCTTGCCAGTGTCAATCTCCTCAGGGAGCATGTTCATAGCCTTGGCAAGCATGTGTGAAAGACCTGTGGTGATAATCTCAGTAGCTGCATCTACGGTCGTGCAGCATGCAAGAAGAGACTTCAAGTCGAATTCCGTTGAACCATCAACAATGCTCAAATCAGGGGCTGGCATATCAACCAAGTTGAGGTAGCCATAGAGAGCAGTGCGAGACCAGTAGGGATCAGCTGGCTGGTTCTGTCGAATGAGACCACCGGAACCAATGCCCATTATGACACGGTTGGGCATACGAGTCTTGGGTGCAATCTCCCCCGTAATGGCGTACGTAACCATAGTAAGGAAATCTTGATGTCGAATTCCGTAGAACCCACTGGCTCGCAGGATATCAAGAATCTCTTCATCCTCGGCAAGCATGCCGGCACCAAGAACAGGTCCAAGATCGATGGAAGTAGCATGCTTGCCTTCAATGCGACACTTATGTGCAAGTGCATCCTCAAAACAATTGCCAGCGGCGTAGTTTGCCTGTCCACGATTGCCAATCACTCCGGCAGAACTGGCGAGGAAGATGAAAAAGGGGTCCTTCGAGTTATTTGAGACCACCTGCACAAGATTATCCGAACCGATAGTCTTTGGTCTGACTGCGTCCATCCAGTTGGAGTATGTCATGTTTGCAAAAATCGAATCTTTGATAACTGCAGCACATTGAAAAACACCTTTGATTGGAGGCATTTCTTTGCAGATCTGCTCGTTCACAACCTTGGTAAGAGTGCCCATATTACAAATGTCAACTTTGTAAACTTGTACATTGACGCCCTTTTTCTTGAGCCCTTCGATGAAGCATCTGGAAGATTCAGACGACGCACCAGATCGCGACAGGAAAGCAACATGCTGAACGCCGTTCTTGACAAGAAGCTCGCAGATACTGCGACCAAGGCCACCAAGGCCACCAGCAAGGAGGTAAGTGTCAGTACGAGATAGAGCCTGATGAAGCGACTTGACCCGCTTGACAGTAGGAATTTTGACCATAAGCTTCGCCTGAGGAGGCGCGGAAACAGATACAAAACCAAGAAAAGGGCTTTTCTCAATGATCTTAAAGGCCTCGGTAATATTGGATAGATTAATGTCTTTGATAAGCGGCCCCTCCAAAACCAAATCGTCCCCATGCTGCTCGTCAAGCTTGCTGAGCTCCTCAATTAGATCCGCCAAGTATTCGGCATCGTGCTTCATCAATGCTGCCAAGTCAAAGGTGACAACTGAGACGGTGGCAGAGACAAATTGAGTGGGTGGAGGGCACGGGGATTTGCTGGCGAACTGAACAACTGTGCCGCCTGTAAGATGTTAGAATATAGTTACTGTATTGTTATGCGGGAGTTTACCATTTCGAACACACTTGAGGTTAGTCTCAAGGTGTTTCTGCGTAGGGTTGTATACAAGGTCGACGCCCTTTCCCAAACGATCGTGAAGAACTGCAGCAAAGTTGTCGGTGTCGGCATTGAGGATGTGGGACTTCTTGATGCCGACTTTCAGGAGAGCCTCACGCTGCCTCCCAGCATCCTGTCCCATGACCGTCACAAAAATATCAGCATTCATCGGAGAAGCGACACTGATAGCTGCGAGGCCAAAAGTGCTTGCTCCAGCATGGATTAGCACTGACTTTCCTCGACGGAGTCTCCCAACGTTGACAAGGCAATGAAAAGCACTGATGTAATGGCTGAAAGGAAATTTGGAAGACCACTTCGTAACGAAACGACTGTCAATGTTTGCATTGCTCTGAATAGAGCCATCAGCGACAAGACCACTGACACGATCACCAGCCATAAATCCAGAGACATTACGCCCGATGCGGCCAACACGACCGAAAATCTCGATTCCAACTTCAGACCCTTCCGTTCTTCCCATGACAGTGTCCAAGTCAACAAAACTGAGGGGGGCACCCTCAAAAATGATCTCGACTTCACCAGACTGGGGTGCGAACTTGGTTCCAACCGAAAAGACCAGGCTGTCATTTCCCAGACCAGGCTGAGCGACTCGAAGCTTTAAATGCTGCGGATAACCGTGAAATGATACCTTGGCAAAGTCTTGCGATATACCTTTCTCGACAATGTCGTTGAGTGGATCGATAGGAACTAGGCGAGGCACAAAGATCGTTCCATTCTTCTCGGCGAACTCTAACTCGCGTGGCCCAGAGCCAGAAGCCCAGGCGAAGGTTTGCAGGAATATCCTGTTGATGCATTTGATGGTCGAAGGAGAGTCCAGTGACGTGTTTTTGTTCAAATCAAACGTTACAAACGTTTTCAAAGGATCTTCTGAGTTGAGCGTGCGTGCAAGTGCAATGATGGGAGCGCCCTTAGGGTTCAAAGGTTCCATGTGGGCACCGCGCGAGATCCAAAGAATGCCTTTGGCCATCTGATGAATAGTATGGAAAGCTTTGAATTCCGCCTCCGTCCAGTTGTAGACATAAGCGCCTCCGTTATCCGCAGCAAAGTCGAGCAGGGAGATGACAATTTTGCCTTTGAGCTTATTCGATTGACTCATCACTTCACTTAGATGCATGATTTGAATTTGCAAAACAGTGTAACGATCTACGATGAGTTTGCCCGCAAGTGACCGTGCCTCGGGGGGATATTCGTTGGGTAGGAGGATAATAACACCAGGTACAGAAAGCCAATCGTGGGCTGGTTCTGCGTGATGAACACCAAATTCCAATTTCACTGTCTTTCCGCTCTCATCCTGGTAGCTGTGGCGTAGTATCTCTTTATGAGCAGCTTCGAACTTGCCAAGCGGTATGTTTTCCAGAAGGAATCCAGGTCGTTTTGTGTGTGTCAGAAGCTGGGTGATATCAACACCACTTTGAACACAAACAATTATCAAGTTATACTCAGGTAGAGGCTCGGAGCCATCAACAACGCGGTTCTCGATGAAGTGTTCATATTGTGTCCCGGCAACCAGAGACGGCTTTTCCAGAGGTTTGCTACCGGCCGTGTGCCCCAAAGTGTATCGTGAGAACCAAGGCGTTCGCCCCTGAGGGCAGGCAAATGCACGTAGCATTTTTAGTGTAGTGTACATACTACCACCGACCTGAAGAATGGAGAGACCGGGAAACTTGTGAGCAAGTGTTGTGGCAAGCACCTCGATTGTCATGGCTCGTGCGCATGTTATGTCCTGGATCCACGAGATCCCAGTGCATAAAGTGCGATTATTCGGAAGAAAACCCCCTACAGCTTGGGTTGAGTTGGCGATACCAGTGAAGTGAAGGCCACTGACAACGACCGAAGGCTGATCCCAGCATGACTGTGTCATGACGATTTCTGCGCTTGCATCTCGAACACCAGTTCGAGTAGCAGTTGAGTACCCCTTAAAATCTTGATCATGGTCGCGAGTCACGGCTGCGGAGATAAATATGCTCTTGATGAAAGTCGGAACCATGGGTTCATTCGAGATAGCAAAAGGTGTCTGAAACATGGAATCTAAGGTTGCGGGGTGTATGAGATGATCGTACTCAAACTTCGCAGGCATCTTTGACCGAGTGTCTGGGATGCGAACTGTGGTGACGCATGAGTCAGATCCTTTGAGTATGTGTGTGATATTCTGGAAGGTCGGGCCATAGTTCATGCCAACGATATCGAGGAGCTCATAAAGCTGTCGGGGCACAATCGACTCCATGCAGGTGGTCTTGAGTGACTCAAACCTTTTGGGATACTTATGAAAGGCGGCCTTCCAATTTCCCCGCTTGTATCGCACTTCGATACGACCAGTGGCATTTTGCTCCCATAGGGAGTTCAGCTGCTTCGAATAGATGCAGAATTCGAAAAGGATATCTTGTTGCTGGTCAACATCGGTAAATATACGCTTGAAGTTCATAGCCATCTCCAGTCCATGTGCAGTATTTGGCACAATCATTGGCTTTTCAATCCGCATGTTATTAATCTCAAATCCAAGAATGTTTTCCGCGTCCTTGGTTAGTTGACTTGCGCCCTGCAGGGCCATGGTGACCATTCCAGCTGCTGGATAGATGATCGTCTTTTGTACCTGATGATCCTGAATCCAAGGATTTTCTGAAACGCGTAGAAAACCGCGCCAGCGAGGCTCGAAGGAGATAGCATCAGCAGTAGGAGCGCCAATAAGGTCTTGTCGAGGGAACTCTCTGAAGCGATTGGCCTTACCAAGATGCGATTCATGCCAGTAAGACCTGGTGTGGTTCCAGGGGTAGGGAGGAAGATCAGCCAGACACTTTGAGAGACCTTCGTAAGAGCTCTTATTAATGACCCTTTCCATGTCAAGTTTGCATCCATGCGCCCAAAGCTCACCCAAAGATTCCATGAGAGAGCTCGAATCATGGGTCTTGTGGCTAAGAGCGGCATGGAAGGTTGGCGGATTGCTGTGCTTGACTAAATTGATGATATCAAATACTGGGGAGCGCAATGTCGATCTAGGACTCAATTCGATAAAGATGCCAGGGGAGTCTTTTGGTGGAAGGCTTAGCAGGTGGTCGATGGCGGACATGAATAAGACTGGCTGGGTCAAATTCGATGCCCAGTATAGCTTGTCTAGTTTTGTTCCATCGATAGCATTCCCACTGACGGTCGAAAACATAGTGATGGACTTGCAGTGCTCGCTTGGGTTCAAAGGACCCAGGGCGGACTTGTACTCCTTCTCAACCAATACCATATCGCGAGAATGATAAGCAATCTGAACTGGGAGAATGCGACAGAAAACACCCTTTGCCGTGAGTTTTTTGTATACGTGCTGGATGTTCTCCTTTCTCCCGGAAAGTGTCACTGATCGAGGACTGTTAATACAAGCTACTTCGCAAGGGTACTTTTTGTCATCAAAGCTCCCTCCAATATCATCGATCGATAGGCCAACTGCCATCATGGAACCTTGAGTTTGAGGGCACTTGAACTCAAGAGATGAGGCAGCTACGCCACGATAATATGCAACCTTCCAAGCAGCCTTTTTGGTGAGGGCACCTGACGCGTACGCTGCTGCGATTTCACCAGAAGAGTGCCCGACAACGTAGTTTGGCTTGATGTGGAATGAACCAAAAAGATCTACCAAGGCCATCTGAACCGCAGTGGTGGCAGGTTGGGCGATTCTAGCGTCAGATATGCGAGTACGGGTTTGGTCTTGGAGTATTTCCTCCAGAAGGTCAAATTGGCTTCCGAGAGTGTCTTTCATGTAGTGAGAAGCAGCCTCCAAAGTGTCGCGGAAGACCTCGAAATCCATGAGTTCTTTTCCCATTTGCGCATACTGCGCGCCTTGACCGCAGAATAGGAAGCAGATCTTAGGCGGTTCATTTCTAGAAGTTCTTTTGAAAAGAGACTCGTTGACGCTCTGAAGTTTGCCAATAAGGTCTTCCCAGGATTCCGCAACGATGGCATGTTTCCACTCAAGGCTGGAGCGGCGACAGCCAAGGGTGTAAGCGTAGTCTCGAAAGAAACTCTGATCGACTTTTTCCTTGGACTTTAAGTACGGCAAGTGAGACTGTATAATGCGTTGAACGCCCGCCTTCTCATGTGCCGAATAGAGAAAAAGCTGTGGCCCAGAGGTTGCCTTACAACGAGATTTGTTCAGAGCGGAGCCGAAAGCTTCAAAAGAGTTGTGATTACCTTTCAGCCCACGAGCTGACAGGTATCGAGGGGCTTCATCCATGATTACATGAGCGTTTGTGCCTCCAAAGCCGAAGCAGTTGACACTGACGCGACGCAAACCAGGAAGAGGCCACTCGAGCATTTTGGTTGGTACCTGAAGTTGAAGGTGAGTAAGGATATCTAAGAGGATTTCCCAGATGCATACCTTGATTCTCCAGTTCTCAAAATCGATATCGGGATTGGCTTCTTCAAAATTGATGTTGGGTGGTATTTTCGCATGCTCTAAAGTAAGAACACCTTTGATGAGTCCGGCTACACCAGCAGCGCCTTCTAGATGGCCGATGTTGGGCTTGATTGATCCAACAATGACGGGATTGTCGATGTCGCGAACAGAGCCGAGGGATTCAGAGATGGCTTTGAGCTCACGCCAATCTCCGGCTTTGGTACCGGTACCATGACACTCGACGTAGGCGGTTTGGTTAAAGTTGAGACCTGCAGATTCGTAGATGGAGTTGATGTTGGCGACTTGCGCTTCCTTACTGGGTAGCGTGATACCTTTGACCGTCAGTGATATAAGCTCAGGGAGGGAAAACATCGCATTTACCTGTTGTATGGCCATCTTGGTTGACTCTCGTGGCTCGGATAACTGCACGAATAGTGTCGTTATCGCGGAGAGCATCTGATAGGCGTTTCATAACGACAACTCCAATACCCTCACCTCTACCATAACCGTTGGCTCTGGAATCAAAAGTAAAACACTTGCCATCGGGGCTCAAAAAGTTGAGAGCTGTCATTGGCATCATGGTGTTAGGAGTGAGAATCATACCTGCACCGGCGGCAATCGCCTGAACAATTGTTTAGTGTTTAGTAAGAATAATGAATCAGAGAAAGACTTACCAGCGACGTCTCCTTTGTTCGAAGACTCTGTGCAGCAAGATGAACAGACACAAGACTGCCACTGCAGCCAGTATCGATTGTCATGCTCGGTCCGTGCAAATTGAAGAAGTAAGAGATACGGTTCGCCATGATGGCAATACCATTTCCAGTGGCAGCATATTGAGGTTGCCAGTCTGGATCCCTTAGGCAGACTTGTTCATAGTCTGACCGACGTTAGGAAGAATTCACGAGAGGCACCTGGTGTATCTTACCTTTGACGAAAGAACCAACATACACCGCAGCATCGCTTCCATCGATATCCTCTTTTCGAATTCCGGCTAGGGACCTAGAGTAAGTATGGATATAACTTGTCCGACGACGAGACTAACCATTTTCAAGTGCCTCAAATGAAGCCTCGAGGAGGATTCTTTGCTGGGGATCGATAGCTTTGGCATCTTCCGCCGCAACAGAGAAGAACTGGAAGGGGACACGAGGTTAGGGGAGATACTGTAAGTAGGTGAAGTATTTCAAGTCTTACAGAAGCATCAAAAGCAGCGAAGTCGCCCTTGATGAAATGGGCTCCACGAAAGGATATCTAAGGAAGGCGCAGGGGTTAGCAATGCCATCCTGCTAAGGTAACTACGACCTCTACACTGGTCGACTTACACTGCCTTGACGGTCACCACCGGGATGATAATATCCGTCAATGTTTAGACGGTCTTTCGGGAATTCACTCCATTGAGACTCTCCTTGTTCCAAGACTTTCCAAAGTTCCTCAGGAGAAGAGGCGTCACCAGGAAATCGTAGACCGATACCAACGACAGCGATATCATCCGCCATGGTACATGAAGAGGGACACAAGAAAATGTATCAAGAAGTTTTGTGGTGTTCCCCTGTATTTGTTCAGTGTTTGAGGTTCGTTTCGGTAGAGCCCAAGAAGATTATGTGGAAGTCGTGAATAGCAAGAGCGATGTTGAAGTTGAGGAGAAGGAGAGATTTAGTAGAAAATATGACGAAATATGAAAAGGGATCCTTTAAAGGCTGCCAGTGACAACAAGGGTACTAGCAGTGCTATGGCAGTGCCAAGAAGCTGTGATGGATGGACAGCCTGAACGATGCATTCACAGTAGGTGACTTGATTGGCCGGCACTGGCAGACAGTTCTGAGGCCAGGTTCGGGTCTACACCCTTATTGATGGTCAATAGAAGAATATAAATAAAGCAGAGATATAAGAATCAAAGGATCTGTTGTATGACCAGCACGGAGGCTATTCATCCCCTTGTTTAGTGTTGAGATGAGGGAAAGGGGTCAGGATATCGTGCCTTGCTTTTATGCACGCCTTTTCCCAACTTTTCTCGGGACGAGAATAGAATCAGATATTGAAGAAAATCACAACAGCTAGAGGGGTCTTTAATTAGAATGATCTGACACGATTGATGCCGTGCCATCACAACACTGCCACTGCCACTACCAACGACAGTTGCCAATCCCGCGGTCGGCGTGATAACTCCAAGTTTGGCCGACGGCACGGAGTATGACTAAGATACTCTGCATACAACAGAGAGAGAGGAGGCAGGGAAGGTGCAGGAGGATGATCGGCCAGAGTTATCTGACCCGAAAGCCAGCTTCTGATTGTTTTGTTTGTCGATAGATACATCAGGATGTGTGGTGCGCGTATAGCTTCGTGGCAAGCGGACAAATAAATGGAGTAGTTCAGTTGAGTATAATACTCCTTCGAGGTTGAGCTAGCGGTCAAGGAATCGCTTTGCCAAACTTTCTTTCACACGGCAACATGCTTCTTCAGATGCAGGCTTGCCTGCAATATTCCAGCAACATATCAAGAGGGCCACAGATTGTTCTTTGCATGATTTAGAAGCTTTGAAACCCTTAGAATAAACAATCTTTATTCTCTTGCCCCACGACAAATGGTCCGAAATCATATGTATCATCTATCAAGACTTGTTTCTATGCTTGGACGGGCTACTTAGAGCTGCATCGGATGGTTTCTCTTACACGCGACATTTGAGGAGTCAAAGCTCCTTGCTGGAATACGGAGCATGAGATCGGGGTATTGTCCGTAAGAAGCCTGGCGGATAAAGGCAAACCGAGAATTAACGATTTCCAATCGGACCCTTTGTTTTCACTTCGCAAAAGCTCACCCCATACCAAGCCTGAAGAGCCACTTACGTGTATCAGAATTCGTCTTTTGCCAGGACCAACACTACGACAACGGCAGCATCTCCAATAGATATATGCAGATTGAGAGACTACGGACATCTTGTTTGGGCTGAAGCTTTGCCTCGGAACTGCAGACCTTGGCAGTTGGGGTCATGCAGCATACTCGGATACGAGCATCTGATAGCTGACAGCCTGTATGGAGAAGATGGTCAGTCTATAACATCGCCCTCATCGTGGGGATCCTCTGCTCACCGGGCGTATTCTGGACCCAATCACCTCTTATGAAACATATTGAGGGAAGCTAAAGTTCAGCGGCTTGCCTCATCTCCGTCCAGGACTTCTAACATTTCGGGACGAGCCGCTGCGACAGGATCAGGATAGGTTAAGATTAAGAATATGCAAGTAATCAGCCAACGCGCACCAGCCATAAGGGGCCAGGATTGGTCAGCATATACGAGCAACAGGTACAAGTGCCTACCTACCCCAGATACCAAACACCCCAGCAGTGTACCTTGCACATGCTTGCGTATGTTTCTGGGACGGGAAGGTTTACCGTCTCGTAACGGCTAAATGGAGTACGCAATGCCATGCACGGGGGGAACCAACAGCGGAACAGCCGTTGATAGCCTCCCGAAGCAGAATCCGCACGACGTCAGTGTCCCGTACTGGAGCGGACAACAACAAACTGATAGGCTGCGTAAGGGAGATTTTTGTATCTCGCAATTGCCGATTAGAGGTCAAGTTGCGGACGAGCAGGTACCTAGCCTACCTAATAGATACTAAGAACGTAGTGAGCCTTGCCTGGCCATGATCGGGTGGTCTTCCTCGTCAACTTCAGGATGATTTACCTTTCCCAGAATCATTAACCGAACACAGTGTCTTGGATGAATCTCTCGCTATTGAAAGTCATCTTATACCTGGATCATCCGATCACCTGGAAAGTGTGGCGGGTCAATGTCGCACAAGGTAGCCAGGCGAGCGTCGTTTGGCTGTCTCTGTGCAGTTATCTGTTTAAACACCCAACCATACAACGCAGCTACCCATAAGAAAGTGTATTGGTATCCTATTACAGAGTTGCTCTGTTCCCGGTCTTAGCCTTTGCGCCTGAGTGTTCTTGTACAATCAAAAGAAGTCAGCCAGGATTGAACAACTCACACTCATGAGCCACGAACAGCACAGCGCTTGCACCAACAGACATTGGACCTTATATGTGTGGTCATGGACCAAAGCGTTCTAAACGGAGAAGCTGCTTCATCAGGTATGATATCAGAACCTTACAATAACAGACAAACCAGGTCAAAGCCAACTGCACTTGTCGTTTAGCCAAAGCCTTGACCCGGCCACGAAAAGTGAGCATGATGTGTGTTACCACCACACATGCAGGATTCCATAGTGGTGCCGAGATGTTTTCGCTTTGACGAGACGAGGGCGGTTAAGATGCTGGGTATCTCGCCATGAACAAAGCAGTTTGTCAATGCCATCCGATCTGCTTTGTGTCGATACATTCCACAAGCTCTATGCGGTCAGCCAACCACGCAATTCCAACTGCAACAATGCAAACTCCAAACTGCATCTTGGAAAGAACAGTCCGGGCCCAAAAGCTTCTACCCACTCGTATCACCAACATGTTGGTCATAGATAACCCTGTCTTACATAAAGAGTGTACTGAGTAGCACGGCACCCGTCATAGCCACTGCTCCTGGACTCGTACCACTGTCAGAGAAGATCTCATATGCTCTTGGTTGAATTCTTTTTTGGCTTCTCATTTGAGCTTGAGTAAGGTCTGAGGTTGGCAATGGAACTGGATGGCCTCTTCACTTGTAGTCGTGTAACGGTTGAGGACCATGTCTCAAATATTAATTCGATCCTTCGCCTTCTCCGGCAAGACATATGCCCAGGGTGATAGTGTTTCAAGAGTATCAGTTCAAGTCGAAGATATAGTAATCCTGCTTCTGTGCCGTCCGTATTTCTACTAAAAATCCAACTTCGATATGAAAAACAAACACCTTTCTCCAATTTGAAGGCATTGAAGATATTCCAATTATCTAAGGTCTCCTTCAAGCTTTTATGAGACTTGGATTCTATAGGAAGCAGCTTTCTTGCCCATTCTTACCTTGTTGTACCTGCATTTATCGAACTTCTTTGTCGCCAGTTCCTTCCGCTCAAGGATTCAATATCGTTGTCACGCTGCGGCCTCACCTCACCTCAACTTGCCATCTTTGATCCGGGCCAGTTCTTCAACCGTTCCCATTCTATAGCTTCAACAAAAACCCGAGGCCCCCAATTCGACCAGGAGTCTCAGCAGTTCCAAGTTCCTCTATCAAGTAAATCCGGAACCGACAGCAAATATGTCTAATGAGTACCGCATGTCACTTTCCTATCCTAACCCTTCGTTGGGCCAAATGGCAATGATGGAGAATATGGAAGAAGAGGGTGCACCAATTACGACGACTGTCGTCGGCTTGCGGAAGTACTCGATCACTGGGCCTCGACGGGCAGTTCTTGTCATATCGTAAGTGACTTGGGAACTTATCAGAATCACTGCTAACAGATGGCTCGAGGTTACTTATGGGACTTCTCTTCTCTAGCCTCGATACCTCCATCGTCTCGACTTCACTCGTCACTATTTCGCACGATTTGAACGACTTCACGAACGCTCCATGGATTGTTCTAGCATACCTTTTGACATATATGGGTAGGTTTCCCAATAGTCGTGGGCTATGAGGCAATATTTGACAAGACGAAACAGGATTTGCCGTTTGTGTGTCCAAACTGAGTGACATATACGGTCGGCGAAACATGCTGGTGGTATCATGGGTCGTTTTCGTTGGTTTTTCTCAAGGCTGTGGATCAGCTAAAAGTATGACAGCCTTGTACGTGTCCTGCTCTGTGCTCTGCTCTCAAGCTGACCCCCTTTAGGATTGTATGCCGGGCCTTCCAAGGTATGGGAGCATCTGGATTGTACAGCTTAACACAGATTGGCTTGGTTGAGGTTGGGCCCTCTCATAGCCCCAGCCTCATTGGAGCTTTGATCGGGGCCACACTCGCAGTCGCCTTTGTGCTAGGTCCTATCATCGGCGGTGCGGTCTCTCAACTTTCTGATTGGAGATGGCTATTCAACATGAAGTAAGTGTTCTACTTATCCTCGGAAGCAATGCTGACAAGTCCAGTATCCCCTTTGGGCTAATTGCAATTCTCACAATCACGAACCTCTGGCCGCATGAAGAAGTGGCTCATTTCTTTTCGTGGAGAGCCTTTGTCAGTATCGACTTTGCCGGCAGCGCGACCCTTCTTGCTAGCTCCGGGTTTCTTGTATTCGCTATCCAGCAGGCTGGTTCGGAGACCTTTGCTTGGGGAAGCCCAGCGATCGTCTCAGCTTTGGCGATATCGGGTGTCAGTTGGTTTGTGTTCGTGTGGTGGGAAGTGTATTTGGAGACTAAACCAATGCGTAACATCGAACCCATATTCCCAATTCGATTGATGCTGCGTCGAGTTTACTCTGCTGGGCTACTGTAAGTTAGGTTGAGAGAAACCACGGCGACTGAACGCTAACATATTCAGCGTAACTTTATTCACAGGTTTCCCTTACATCTCGCTCTCGATAATCATTCCGGAACGCTTTCAAATTGTTAGTCGTGAGGAAGTACTGATGGCGGGTGTACATATCCTTCCCATGTTGGGGGCTTGTGCTATTGGTTCATTCCTCGGCGGAGCGATATCGAGCCGACGGAACAATACTTCTTTCACACTTGTCGGCGCATCGTGTCTCCAACTCCTTGGGGTCGGTCTCATGTCGATGTTGACGGAACCAGACTCACACACCAAAGCCCAATATGCTTTTCAAGCAATCTTTGGTCTCGGTGTGGGTCTTTCTTTCTCAGCAGCAACCATCATGACGAGTATTCTTGCAGCAGAACGAAATGAGCTCGCTTCTGCCCAGGGTGCCGTAGCACAGGCCCGTGTCCTAGGAGGTTGTATTGGACTTTCGAGCTGCACTGTCATCTTTAATTCTCATGTCAACGAGTATCTTAAAGACCACCTGACTCCAACACAGCTCGATAGCCTTCATAGATCGCCGCTGGCCAGCCTACAACTTTCAGGAAGCCTACAGGAGTTGGTCAAAGACGTTTACGCTGGCGCGTTTGCTGAGGAAATCAAGGTCATGATGCTCGTCTGCTCTGTCATGGTGATCATATCACTATTTTCTATAGAACGGAATCCTGCGCCACTGGAAAGATTAACAGCCTTCCCTAAGGATGACTTGTCTTCCAGAAGAGGCAGCGAATCTGCCACAGAGATGACTGACGGTTTGAGTATTCGACGATCTGTTTGACAGGAGGTGACTTGGGGAATCTACTTTATTGTTCTTGATACGTTCGATCACAGGATTCAGACACAGCTCATATTCACAGGATTAGCGTTTTGGGTGGCATATTTGGCGTTGTCTTAAAGTATTGGGGTGTCCTCTACCACTGGCATGGGTGTTTAGATACTACGAAAACCAAGGACTGTATGGAATATGTACTGGTATTTACTAGCACTAGGTTGGCGTCGCAAATTTCTTTAGATATGGGATCAAACGATACTCGAACATGCAAGCTAGCATCAAGGAAGACGATGGCCTAGAGTGGAAATGCTGGCACTATGTTGTGGCAAATCCGCTGCAGATAACATTAGTTGTATGGCTTCCATCAATCCCGTCACAGGCCATTTGAGCAAAAGATTTATTCGTTTGCTCCAGGAAAGTCTCGGCTACCCCTGCTTATCCAGAGATACTCCATCTATTCGTACCGCTGTGGCACTACAATGTTACATGATAGCACAATACTTGGTCCACTGTCTTCAGAACAACTATGGTGGTTGCTATTGTGCTACAGCCCCGTGTTGCTCTTCGGTCAGTCGGTCAACCGCAAAGTCCGAGGTCGGGGCGGCCTGGGAGACCTCACGGTCTTGCCCGTGAGTCCGTTTTGAGACGGCTTGGTTGCGCAGACTGTCTCTATTCAGTGAGATGACTAAGACTTTGGGCAATGATGAGTACTGCCTGTGAGAAATTGTAACCATGTTTGTCTTGGACGTTTTGCATCCTTCTGGAGTTTCACCACTTCTGTGATCTACGCCACTTTGAGAGAGACCGACTGTGTAAGGAGGGATTTGAGATTTGTCTGGTGGTATGGATGTTTTGTGAGGACGCCGTGTGACTGGCACGACTGTAGGCTGAACTAGGTATCGAGATCTGGCAGGAGGAGGATGCAAGATGTCGTGGTGAGATCTAATGTTTGTACTGCAACTTATCTCGCACAAGTAGACAATGAACTTGAGCTTGAAGGAGATATGTTGTTCAGACACGTCTGCAAGGTTGTTGTTGCAGCTGGGCCGGAACAGTCCTTTGCCCCCAGTAACGAAAGAGACGATGTTTATGTCGCTGTAAACATGGTATTGAGTCAGAGGACTGACTGTATGAGGACAGCCAGTGGCACCTTCTTGAGGATCTCAGAAGTAGTTACCAGTATGCAAGAAAGCAGGAGTCAAGAGCCTTTCCGGACGCTTTGAAGGGGATGGTTGGAGGCGGCAAAGGATGTATCAGAATCACAAACCTCTACGGAATAAAGCCTTCTATGCAAACTACCTGTAATCATTTTTTATTTATTCCGTCTATCTTTTTAGGAGTGGTCAGTACCACCAATAGCCTGGGGCTTGAAATAAACAGTCATGACCCCCTCGGGGCTAAGGTTGCCCTTGACAAAGTCCTTGAGCGCTTGGTGAGCCTGGCAGCCCTCGTCGTAGTACTTCATGTCATCCATGCTGGCGAACTCAGTCTTGGAGACAAACGTGTATCCTTGAGATCGGGCATCCTCATCAGCGGCACCAACGACCATGGAGAGGATATAAGGTTTGCCGTCCTGGAAGTAGTTAGCACCTTGATCTATGAAATTATGAGAGGAAAGATTGTTGAAAATCCCACCTTTTGCTGGGAAGCGTCGAGCTTGTGGTACTGGTCCAACAGCTTAGCCTGGTCGTCCTTGCTGGGAAGTTTGAACATGGTGATCCGGTGTACGCGGTTGGCCATTTTGACAGTCGTAGTTTGAGTGAAAGGTCTTGATAAGCTGAAAGAGTAATGCGAGGTTCGTGGAGAGAAGCTTGGCAGAACACGTCTAGGAGAGAATGTGAAAGGACGGGCAAGTCTCGAGTTCATATACGATCTTGCAAAAGGGTTTGGCGAAGTAACAATGGTACAGATTTGGGTAAAGCGAGGTTAGAAATAAAGCAAAGGATTACTTTGTCAAAGAGAAAGTGAGGCAGGCGGCTGTATGCGGGTCAAACGCGGGGAGAGCGGCTCATGAGATATCCCCGCCCCGAAGGATGATGATGGCCGGAGGTTGGGTTGGTACCTATTGTTCTTATTATTAACACAAGTAGACCAATCATTTTGCACTGTTTTTATGAATGCAGGTACTGTTAGTACTCGAGATGAAAGAGCTCTGGTTCCGCTATTGACCCCGCGTTTTTCCGTTTGTTTTATGCCGCAGCCAACGAACAATACCTATGCTGCAGAAATTCATGCTTCCTTTCCTTTACTTTGGCTAGGTGTTCTCAAGGCAATACCTATAGTTATGACAACTTACTTGTTAGAGTATCTGTCACTTGTTGGCCGTTCAATGGAGAGAGCAGCTCAAACTTCTACCCCGCCCCTCCTCCTCCTCGTCTTCCTCCTCCCCCACAGTCTGGTCTGGGGGCCTGTCAATCTCCAACTCTAAACATGGAACAGTATTGGCGGCAAAATAATTTTCCACTCACTTCATCCAGCCGAACTGAACCCTTAACACAATACAATACAGATCGTATACGCCCTCCCCTACCTTAGCTTAACCTTATCTTGCTGCAGTATACATCAGGCCACAATGATCTCGCATCTTTTGCCGTCTCAGGCACGGAACTGTTCTAGATTCTCCTGCAATAGTGCGTGCAGTGTGGTAACATAACGATGGCACAATAGTGAGGCTGCATTGTTCAGTTCACGTCTTCTATATCCACATTGCTCCACCGATTATGTACAGTATCGTATCTTCATTTTGAAAGACAAGCACGCTTAATCGTCTCTTGACATAACTCCCTCTCTGCTTATACTAGTCACAACTAACTCCCAAAGCAGTCCCACCTCAACACAAAATCGACTACATATCCAATCATCGTTTTGATATGATACTGCCCCTCCTACAAACTCCTTCGCTAATTTGCTACATATGGAAAGAAAAAAAAAGACCAAATCACTTTTGTTAGGAACCCGATAAAAACAAACGTATCGCCCCTTTCTTCTGTCGTAGCATCATCTACAACATGTTCGTTACCACTTGGCCATCAACCCCCGACTGCAAATCAACCAGGTTTCGACATAAACCTTCGACAAGCGGAGGCATGGCTTCGTTGTTAGCAGGGTAATTCTGTCGAAAGATGAGTCGGCATAGCGACAAAACTGCTGTATAATTCGACACGGGCTCTGACTGAGAACGAACCCCTCCTGGAGATGCCAGTGAAGGAGTGCCCTGGCCAATTTCAAGAAATGTCGTCAACTCTTTCGGCTCTGGTATGTTGAGGGTAACCATATCATCACCTGTCCCTTGGTAGCCGTCTACCGACTGCTGAGAGACCAAACCATACGCCCACAGTGTAAGACTAGCAAGATATACGATCATAGCGTTGAACCCTCGTAGGGTTGTGGGCTTACAATCTTCTGCATATCGAAGCACCTGTCCAGCATGCCAAACAGCATACCGGGACTCGGGTCTAGGTAGCCAAGTCTTCTCCAATGATTCTGCGGCTCTTCGAGACTCTTCTTCGCCCTTCCTGCCTGCGAGCCGCTGCACATCATTCAGCGAGACATGTAGGATCATCATAAACAGCTCCGAAATAAGCAAAAGCTCAGGGCTGAAAGTCCGCATCTCTTTGACCTTGTCTGAAAATCTTTGCAAGCTGCTATAAAGGTTTTGGTAGAGGGTCTGTGCCCACAAAGGGATATCAGAACTCGAATGGCCTGTAGTCAAGTTGTGACGGTGAGCAACGGCACAACGATAAGTCCACACTTGTCCCCACAGCCCATACAGGGCGGTTTTGCAGCAAGTCTCGATATCCACCCAGACATTGGGTTCGGTCACAAAAGACATGCAGTCTCTAATATCCGAAAGACGTGGAACATCACCAGCTGGCAATGGCCCCTTTGCCGAATTCAACTCCCACCACATCTGCGAACTGCTGGCCTTCCAGAGATCACAGGCTGCGGGAAGGGCGAAGTCAAGCTCATTGTATGCCAGTGTGGGCCCCTTCCACGATAATATCGATGATTGCACATCATGCAAGAATGCTCGAATGGCCAGTCTATACTCCAGTCAGTACGCTATGGAACTCAGTAAGTGCTATGTAGAGAACCTTTTGCAGGACTCGATTGTAACAAAGTTACGCCATTTTGTCTCCAATACTTCAGGGGAATCGCCAGTGCTGGGAGTGTGCGTATTTGTGTCGGATGTAAAACTTGTTCTACCAATCCTTCGGAGCAGCTATTCAACATTAGCTTGCTGGTAAATAATCGTAGTCGCAACAGACTTACAGTCAACATCTGCAAGGTAGAGCTTTCTGATGCCGTTGTTTGCCGATTGAAACCACTCCATTGTCCAGTTTCGAGATGGAGCATAGAAGCTTGAATGAGCATCATATCCCGCGCCGCCGCATTCGAAGATTCAAGCTATTGATGATCAGCTGGTCGTTCTGTTTGTATCCCTATCATCCCAAGATACGATCTTCTTGGGTGGCTGTCTCCAAGACATACCTTTTGAGTTATGCCTCCCGTAAGCTCATGAAGGGCCAATCCAAAGTGCCATATTGCTGGACTGGAAATGTACGTGGCTCCATTAGAAACAACGGCAGAAACGAGGTCAAGACTAGCTGTTGTCGGGTATAATGACGATCTGTGTATGAAGCTCTCACTTCTGGGCTCTTCGACAGCAAAATGTGTCTCAATCATATAATTCAGAAGTTCAGCTGACGGGAATGACGGTACTCGATGCGGAGTGGGATTATTGGCAAGCACCATCGCAAACAGGCTGTCCCGTAAGTAAGATGAGACGGCGTCTGAGCGAAGTGCTGAGATCCCTGTTTGATTGTTGGGCTCAGGGTCAGGTACCCATGCTGAACGTCGAAGGAGTGTATCTTCTGAGATTGTGTCTTTACGGGACTGGCGAGAACGCTTGGCTGCATTCCCAGATTCGGAGCTTCGTTCGTTCGCCCCAGAACGTGGGACCCTGAGCGATCCAAAGTCTACATCCCAAGAGAAACCCAAATCGGGAAACAATTTTCTTGACGCTGCAAAATACAAAGGTTCCTGAGGTGTGTCCTCAAAGCTCGGCGCACCAATAAATGAAGCGCCATTATAGTCCACAGTAGTATCAATTGTCTGTTCTTGATTGGCGATAGCCGATTGAGATAGAGCATAGGCAGCATCGCCAGCGGTGAATACCTGACTATCGTTTCCGCCACTAGAAGCGATCATAGAGCTATCTGATGGTGATATACCAGCCTGCGACTCTGATGTCCGATATTGGTTCCCTCGTCTCGCCGGCATCTGACAGGTCAAGCTCTTGCTGCGACATCGACTGCAGGGCTTCTGATCCTCACATTTTGCTTTGGATGCTGCGCAATTGAGACATGCCTCAGCCGCTCGATCACTCCGTCTGATAAAAGGACGATCCTTCGCGGCACCGTCTCGGTCGTGGGTAGTCTCATGCCGTGTCAAGAGATCGGCGCGGTTGAAACGTTTGGGGCAGCGAGTGCATTGATACGGTCTAGCATTCTCATGAGACCGAAGGTGTCTTGTCAGGTGGTCGGCGCGTTCGTAAACGCGACGGCATATGTGGCACACGTGGGATGGCGACGAGGCGGATGCGTCGGAGAGTTTTCGCTTGACGGGCAGCGCAGATGAAGGTCTCTGGAGTGCTTCCCCGGGAGTTTGTCGCAGGGCAGGATCGAGCTGCTGCTGGAATATCTGGTGCTTCGAGGGCGATTCCGGAGGCAGTGAGTGTTGCAATTCATGCTGTTCATGCTGTAAAGGCGGCTGGATTCGCTGGTGCGGATCGGGGACGGGGACGGGTGTTGCTAGGGAGAAGAGCGACGAAAGCAGCATGTCCGAGCCAGCGGCATCGCAAAGAATGTCGATACCATTCTGCTCAGTGGCCGCCATTGGATCCAAAGCTTTCGGCTGGTGTGTCCCTTGCCTCGCCTCAGACCGAGCAAGGCAAAATAAAGACGAATGAAGCAAAATAAAAGTAAGTCGGACCAAGCCAAGCCAAGCCGGGCCGTGCCGTACTGTTCCTGGTCACGAAGGGACTAGCAGATCCAATCTTTCTCGAGGATGTCACGCGTAGCTTGTTGAGCCAGAGGCGGCAGGGATTGACAAGGTAAGTAATTCAAATGGCACGGGATGAAGTCGGACGAGATGAACGAAACAACTCAAACGCCGTTGTGGTTTCTCGGAAGAGAGGGGGCGGGGGTGGGAGATGTGACAAGCGTTTAGCGGATTTTGGTGGGGTCTGTCCCGCGGCTGTTCAGCGAGTAAGAGCGATTCAATTTCATCCACCAGGAACTGAACTTTTGGCCCGCTTACGCAACCTGGGCCGGCCCACCTTTCCGGGGCCGGTCAGCCTTCCAGCCCGGACTCTGTCCAAGCGGACGCGGACGCGGACACGGACACTCGGGTCCGGATCCCAAGTCCCCCATTGTCTTGGGCTACTTTCTTACATGAGCCGTGTCCTCAACAGCATAAAGTGAGATCTGACGATCGGTATTAGCGATCTTTTACTAACAAAAGAACTTCGTCTCATGCCACATTCATGATGCATTCCTCAGTCACTGCGTGTGAACACATTGCTTCGCCCAGTACGGTACAATATAAGCTGATCAAAAGTGTATCGGGACATCCCTTGCGTGATGCTCTAGAGATAAGCTGAACTGACACCCTCAAACAGGGGTAATAACTGACAGCTCGTACATAAGCTCACCACAACGTTCGGACCGAGTAGGTATGTATTAGTTAAGTGCCTGTCGGTGCAGCTTTGGTGATGCTATTGCGTCACTTGAGTCATTTATTGAAGATTGTTGATTTGTTTCTGCCGGTTCGGGAGTCTAGAACCTGGATATGTCTCAGTCTTATTTCCACGCCTCCGCCAATGCCAAGAGGTGCTGACGGAGGGCAGTGGAAGGCGATCAGATAATACCGATGTGTATTCTCCGTTGTCTTACGGCTACCAGCGAACCAAATCAACCTTAGCAGGGGTCAGAATACGAGCAGTCACAAGTCGATCAATACCTCGCGTATGGTTGTGGTGAAGAACTAATGTATTGTGAAATTAAGTAAATTATTAGGAAAGACTTGACTGTGTAATTGTAGTTCTATGCATGATGAAACACCCATGCAACAAGCCATTGTATATGGTTGATGCAATAAGTACTCGTATCCCTGCTGTCAATCCGATCGGTTAACCACTCGATTATCTCATGCACCTCATGCGTTTTGTTCCATGGAAATCCTGCACACTATACAGTGCAAATGTGGCTGATGCAAGTCAGCTGTCAATACGACCCCAACATGCTGGTAGCATAGCCTTGATATGCAGCGCATAAGCCCTGTCCTCTGGTCATATATCAACTCAACCACAGCATTAGAGATTGACTTGACTCGTGCTCAAAGAGTTCCAAGAGAACTGCGACGAGGACGCATGATCAATCTTAGCATTCAATAAATCCTGTTCGTAAATGAGCCCCCCTGGCTTTTTAGAGAAACTTGCTCGGTCAACAAGAGAAAAGGATGTCGGTTTTGTTTGTGCCATCAAATCAGATGAATCCATCAACTTCATACCATGAGCTGACCACAGCTCTGCCGCGAACATCGCTGTTCTTCCTTTCTTCTGTCGTAATTTCAGTATTCTTGTCGGCAAGATTTCTCACGCAGTTGCCGGTGTTGTATCCATGACTTCTGACCAATTCTGAAGTCTTAAATAAATAAGGTTCTGCAGCTCCAACCGGACTGCAGACGCTGGGTGGATTGTACGTCCATGCTGTTGAGCGTCTCAGGCAGAAACACTATCAGTCACTAAGCTGGCGTAATTAGTTGCTTGCTCATATTTTAAAGGTCAAAAGGCTTACTTTAATCGTTATACGATTCTTAATCGACACAGGGAGTTCCGCAATAGCCGCATGCACGACCTGGAATTACCCATACTTCTTTACCTGCCAGAGCGCAGGTAGGACAGCGGGTTCCGGGAACTTTGTGGGATCTGAAACCCAAGGACAGAACGGGCGATAATCCTAAAGTTGTGCGCTCGGAATGCGAGCCAGTTTGTAGCAAGACTGTAACCTGTTCTTGGTCGTCTTGGAAGTGCACGGGAGCTGAGGGGAACAGAGATTGAGACATGATTTTGGTAAGTGTTGTCCCTTAGTTGAGGTGTTCGCTTTTAAGAAGTAGGTATGCTGGTTCTGGTAATAACTGGGTATAAGGATGGAGCGTCACTTTCAGAGAACAGTGTACTAAGAGTGTTTGAGAGTTGGAAATTTGAACTGCTTGATATGTGGTGGGAGGTCGAAGGGGATTTATGGTTTCTGAGAACAACCCAGAGACTGGGCAATAGCGTAACTTAAGAATGGATTGGGAGGGCTGAGAAGGGCAAGATCAAGGGGTCCAAGAACAAAGCACGGGGATTTCTCGAGACAAGACAGGTACGCAATGCCCTAGCACAAGGATGATGCTCCCATCCTCTTGACGATCGGTAGGTAACCCAGGGCCGTAGTCTCGGTGGGCGCTGGGCCCCAGCGGCGGTAGCATCAGACCTGTCACATCGGCTTTCTGCGAGACTAAAGCTGTCATTACTTGCCAGGGAGTTGCGTGGCGCCGCCCTTGAGAGACACTGTGGGCCAAATCGATGGAGGTGGGGTCTCCTTTGTTGTATCCTTTCTTTTTTGTATTAACTTTGACCTCGACATTCATTGATCAGCATTGGCGCTGAAAGATGCCGACCTTTCCCCACGGGTCAGCCATTAATACACTAAGTCATGCTTGGGCAATGTAATAAATAACCCATATTCATTTATCCTCTTCCTGAATATGCGTAGTTGGTTATTCAGCGAAGCATTTGCGTACCAAGTCTAAGTTGGCCTGTGCAAAAAGTTTTGCCTGGCAAGAATATAGACCGGGCCGGCGATTGAGTGCCTAACTAGGTGGTCAGGGCACCGGGGTGTGCAGTGTTGGGACTTGGCGTCTACACAAAGAAAAGCAATGTTGTGACTGCTCGACCCTGCGAGGGTCGTAACGACAAGGAACCACACGGAGCTGACTTGCTTGTTGACGAGTGAATTGTGATCGGGTTCAGGGGATGCGCTCAAGCGTCTTGGCTTTCAGGTAGAGTACCTAGATGGCATGCCAGGCTGGCCATGCATGTCCAGACTAAGAACTGTCCATTCGAGTGAACCACAAGATAATATTTGTACAGTCTGTGCGCTACGCAAAGGTGGTAAATCTGAAGATCAAGGGAAATTTCCCTAACAAACACGATCTAACACCCCGGTCGCCCATCCACATTCAACACCACGAGCCAACCCCAGGCCTTGGCGGGCACCAGGGCTCTGGAATGATGGACCCTCGTTCCTCTCCTCTTCTAAGCTCTGTGAAAAAAACAGCGCCGTCAGATGCCGCGCCAGGGCCGGCTCACTGCCCCCTCTCCCTTATACAATTAGAACGATCGCCAGTGCGTCAGGCTATCTCACCGGCCTGTTGGTGCCATGGAGCATCCACAATTCCGCGCAATTGCTTCGAGCTTGTGTTCCGCTTGCTTTCAACAGCGGAGGTTAGTTAGAGGATCTCTAGTAGGACACTGTAGATCCCAGGCCGAAAAACGTCGGATATGGAGATACTTGGGAAGACGTCAAGATCTATAAAGAGCAATTATACATACTAGTATAAGATCTGACTAGAGTTGTGTAACGCTTGGCTGTGCAACATGGTTTCTGCAACGTGCGTATTCCCCGACGGAGTTTCTTATTCATGGGCATCGCAAATTCATTTGGGCCAAAGCTTGCGAATCGTTGGCACTTGACGAACCGGCGTATAGGATGGAGAGGGGGCGGATGGGGACAGTGGAGTTGATGGAGTCAATCGATCCTTGGTCAAACGATGTTAGTGTACGAAGAAGCAAGATGAAAGGAATAGAATAGGTAGGTGCTAACCTACTTACTTACCTACTATGTAGGTAGTACTAGTAGTTAAGGGTTAGGAAGGCAGGATGTATTCTTCCGCCCTCCTTCCTATGACCTCCATGGCCGTGATATGGGCTGAGGCTGTCAGTTTCATCGTACCTACTACTAATCTAAGAACCGTGTCAGGTGTGTCTATTCCTTCCTGCTATGTGGACGAAAGGCTGCAGTTGGGATTGGCTAGGTACCTGCCTTGCATTGCATCTCATCACATCACATCGTACATACTGCAGCGTATTGGATCTAATCGGCATTTGAGCCGCCAAGTGCCGCTACATGCCTACCAGCCAGCCACTACAAGATACTACCTGCAGTACCTGCTTACCTACCTAACTACCATCCATACCTGTACAGTACAATTATCGAGACACGATGCAACCCTGAGCTGCCAGGCAGCTGAGGATTTGACAGGAGGGGGAGCACCTGTCACAAAAATCCATAGAATTTGGCATCTTCCCTTGGAATTCTCAGAGACTAGGGGCAGTACCTATGAGAAAATTCCACATCCCGAGCACATGGTAGCGTTCGATTGCCTTCCCGCCAGATCGTGCATTTGCATGCGCCTCTTTGCAGATCGTACTGGAATTATCCAGTAGGTAGGTAGGTAGGTAGGGTATCACCTGTGTAGCAGGAGTTAGTAAGAGGTACCGCTATATGTAAACTCAGTAGCAATAAAATAACCAAGCTTGTGGTACTCAACTGATTGTTATCGCAGGTAATTGTGACCACAGCATCCACTGACCCGACCCAAACACGCCAAACGCAAGCTACTATACACTATAAACTGTAGCGTGCAGATCATGAAATGGAAGCTCTAGAATCCTTCCAGTGACATCTCTATCGTTGGCGTTCCATCTACGCCGTCTTTGGTGTGAGCGGGCCCCCACTGAATAGGTACCCTAGCTTCAGCGCGACTTTAAACTTTTGCCTGGTTTGACTCCGGCTATCGGCTTGAGGCACAGGTATGATCTTTTGGGGGTTGTTTTTTTAAAGCTTACACGACTCATGAATACCTAGATGAGGTATTAGACGGCATTCATATTCTCGACTTTTGTCAACTTCCTTTGGTGTGCCTCTTTTACTTCTACCCACCTGGTTATGCATGTAAAATAATGACAAGGTTCCTGCTCTGTGTTTTGGCCAACAAAGCGATATTTCTACTTGTGACTGAGAAAAAGAAAAGAAAGGAAAAGGAAAAGTAGAAAAACAATAACCTGCATCGGGGACTCGACTGAAGCTCATTTCGACAGGGGTACGTTTAAGACTACATACAGTTCACTTTCCTTCTCCTTGCAGTGGAGGTAAGTTAGGTTATGCTTGCCTTTTCACGCAGCCACACTGTAGCCCCTCCCTCTTTCTCCTCGAGTCGTACAGCAAACCAATCTTACTATACATTGACCTATGTCATGAATCAGGCCTGCACATCCTCAACCGACCAAGACAATCAACTAACTTCGCTTCTCTCATCCATTTTCGCTATTATCGTTAAACATGCTATCGAATATTGAGGAATAATCGAAAAACTTCTGCACTGTCAGTTGATCACCAAAAAAAAGAAGAAGAAGAAAAGACGAAATGGCCTTCGCGAGTTTTGCTCGTACGAGACATTACATCTAATTGTTGCTTTTTCTTGGACCGCGTAACGTTGTTGGTGACGCCATCAGCTATCACGCTATGCCGCATGGAGAGGACTACGAACCAGATCGAATGTCTGAGCTGGATTAAGTCGGGATACTGAGGGCTTGATTCAGATACGCGCTTCGGAATCTACCTTGGAAAAGCTCCGGGGGCTGCTATTGGTTTCGATTATCGTGCTGCCTCCAAGCAGACTACGATCGAACTACTCTGTCTCTTGCCTGGCCAGCTTCCATTGGTACGATATCTCCAAAAAAAATCCTGTCAAGCATCAACCAACAGTCGATCTGCCTCTTCCAAAGCAACTCCAGAAATACATTCGTAACTGTTTGCGCCACCTCGAGAATCGATCAACCAACACACGATATCTGCAGATGTCCAGAGTATCGGTTCGAGCTTGTGACAAACATGATCAGTAATCACAATTGAAAAGTTACATATGTAGCACATATGCTACAGGCGAAAACACATTGCGCGACGTGAGACCATACTGAGTCTTTGCATCGCATATCGGCTTCCTACTTGAAGTGGATTTACCGAGCGACTCACCGCCAGAAAGCTATCAACACCAATCCAGCTGAACAAACAGGCTGGGTGAGCTCATGTGCCAATGGGAAGGAGTGGTTGCGCGAAATAACAGGCAAAAGCTTTGCAGACACTTTTCTTTTCATATGGATGTCCACCAGTCTCGTTAACCAGCCAAAGCACATTCATCTACAAGTTGCTTTTTGTACTCCACCCCTCTGGTTCAGCAAAAGAACAAATTGGCCCATAGACATTTACCAACCCAGCCGTAAACGGGCAAAAACGCGACAGGGATTGATTGATTACCCATCTCGAACCTTTACATCAACAGGACTTTGATTGACAGCTGACACTGCCGAGGCATCCCTACAATTGTCTTAGTTGACTGGCACCTTCGAGTCCATCCACTAATTACGAGTTCGCAACGTTGGGTGGTTACTGTACTGTACCTTTGAGTTGTGGGGTGTTGAAAGACACGGAAGTGGCTTTTTGCTGTGCATTCGTTCGCATTCAACAACAGCCTAGATCCCTCCCTTCTTTCTAAGACATCAGGGCAGGGGGAGCAGGGCTAGTTATCGATCCACTCAGCGTTCGCCTTTGGGTGCCCTACATGTACGTAAGGAAGTCCTGAAGATCTGATATATCACTGCCAGATGTCAACTAGCCACTCCAGCTAGATTGAGCCATTCGTCACTTTATGTTAATAGAAACCCAATAACCCCACACCAACCACAGGCAGGCACTATCACGGGATCACTACGACGCAGCCACAGCCACAGCCCACCCCTGTATTAGCAGGTAGGATCGAGTTCTCATTTTTACCCCTGAACGATTTCACTGATCCTCTCCGGAAACCCGGCCAATGGGTCTTGAAAACAGTCACACAACTAAAGTGAGGAACTCAAAATACATGCATGAGTTAATCGAGATTGTTGGATGAGAGTATGCACAGGTTTTCAAGAGGCCCGCAGTAGCACTACGGAAACACAACCAACTCCATGTTCATGCTTAGTGACGAGCTAATGACTACCACTATCAACAAAATAACTCCGATAGTTCTTTGAATAGGCGCCGGTCGGCGGGTCCGAGCTTCATGATTGGCAGTGGCTACTACATTTACCCACCGATAAGCGACAGGTCTTATTTCAAAGTCGATAAAGTCATTTAGTGCGAGTCTGAACTGGGGGTCTGAACTGGTTTCCGAATACTACGCCAGCTGCGCCACGACACCTCATGACAAGATATAACAAGGCAAAAACTGCGGGAAACATCGTTTACTACGTAGTAACCAATCTGCCGAATCAACTACCTAGCCAGCGTTAGCTAGCACATTTGCGTCCTGTGTGTTGCAGCCAAAGGCGACCATCAACGGCACTCCCCCTATCTGCATACATATCAACCCGGATATGATATTCCCCACCAACACAAATACGAATGAATTAATTACACAAGCTCGAAGTAGCCCATCGCTGTAGCTTTTACAAGGGGCTGGCCCGGATCCTGTCTATTCCGAATGCATGTGTCGCAATATTTTCAACAATTAGCCGCCGTAGCCTCAAGATGAGCCCGCAATAGAACAGCTTTGAGATTGTCTAAGCTTGTGTTGATGTCGGTCACTCCAGTAAACCTCGACGGCGGTTGGCCTTGGATGGGCCTCGATACTAGTATCCAGTGGATGAGTAAAGGTTTGGCTTGATCCAAGTCGCGGTGGTCATCCACAATATGATCCGCTGCTTTCCCGACAAGACCACGACACACAGACGCTCCACAGTCGAACAATATATGAGCCCTCGGGGCACTTCGACCGAGTATCAGTGGTATCAGCGGCAAGCCTAACGGAAAGCGTCTATTACATCTCCCGTGCCTTTTGGAGACGAGCCGCCGGAGTGTAGTTCCTAGTCCACGGTTATTACGCTTGCCAAGGTGCACTACCGGGTGTTTGCAGCTAATGCTATCTCCAGAAAACGGGGGGCCGGGCTGTTGCGACAACGCTCGAACCTCTGCAAAGAAGCAATGTCATATGAGCATGACCAACAGCAAATCCGATCAAGTTCCCCTGTTCACGGAGGGTTTACAAGCCAGAGACGGCTGAGCCAATACGAAGTCAATCACTGTGCAAGCTTGTGCGATTGTTCAACCATAGGCCGGAAACAACAAGTTGTTGGTGGTCAGATACCTGCAAGTCATGATCGGCTACCTAGGATGTCGTCCGAGTCCTCCGCAGTGCTGCGGGAATGATGCAGGTAACTATTTAATATCCCAGCGTGGCGTAGTGCCTTGAAAGAGCTGGGTTAACGTTAGAGTTTGTTACCCCCAGCAGATGACCACTAATCCATGTCAAAGACGCCTCAGCCTCTGTCACTTGAAAATGATTTACGTTTGAAGAAGGCAAATGTTCATTCTTTCCCGGGTATCCCGAAACTCCTGCTGTCTAAACCTAACCAAACCCCCTTACAAACAACGACTAAGATACCATACATAAATCGAAACAAATACAGCTTGCTCTGTGTTATCCAGCGATGGAGATCAATTGACTTGCATATCATACCAACTTCTGTCTGGCTTCAGGATTGGTTGAACTTTGGGTCGATCTCCCGAGACCCGGCTGCACAGCAGGATATGCAGGATATATTGCTGAAGAGTGTGATCGACGAGGATGCAACATATGCGTTGATGCAGGACGACGCTGTGTCGTGTAATGAGTCGCAGGTCAAGCACATCAGAAGACCACTACGGTGCACAGGCATTATTGATGTTCAAAGCACATCTTGCATGGATGAACTATACGGGCGATCAAATCATGGTTTTCTGGATCTTAACCAGTAGTTTTCCGCCTGGTATGGGGCGGGCCGTAGAGTCCATGAGTCGGATAAACCGATAGCCTGGACGCAGGCGGTCTAGCCGGATGCAAGCCCAGGCAAGCAACGGTGAACTGCCTAGCCTGGATGAATCGTCTTCGACCTTGAATCTAAAATCAAAGTCGCGTTAGCGTTGTGCAAACCGAATCGTGTAAGCGTTGCCAACAAGAAACTCGTCCCGTTCCACTGAATAGTGAACACCAAACATTGAACGGGGGTGGTAGACACTAGCCATCACCTATTGCAATGCATTGTACGATATTAGGAGACACAACCGTGTCACCACCAATGAGTAGCAAGGAATGACTCATCACTTAACAGTCGGCAAAGGTAATAGGACTTGTGGTCCACCTGACTTATGCACGCACAGAACTTATGTGTTATCAGGTACGCCGTGTCTTAAACAGCACTCGATCATATGTGATATTCGAGGAAGACAAACCGCAGCTGTGCAAGGCACCTTGAGCTTCGTCACGATGACTTGGTGCTTCTGCACATACGGACAGCTGCGGCTTAGTCCACGCTCTACAAGACATCAAAAGCGGTCCGAGCGTAAGGGGCGAGTGCAATAAAGACGATATGTGACAGAATGAATAAGTTGGCAACTTACCTGATGAAGCTGAGCTCCTCGACCACCTTGGGAATTTTCGCAAAGTGGAGGAGCGAGCCATGAGGGCCAAAGTCGGGATGGTCGGTCTTACCGACGTCTGTTTTGTCTTTATACTTGTGTTCTTGGGTATATGCATCACGCTCAAGGTCGGTCGCTTTGTCTACATGCAGTTCCGCCTTGATCAACGGGCGAAGGGTGCTGGCTGAACGGGTGGCATCTGCAGCGTCGCCTGCTTGTATGGGAATGTGCTGACCGGCAAAGACAGTGATTCTCAAGTCCATGGTACGGCCTGGGGTGGCTTCACTTTGAGTCTCTGCGGATTTGTTTGAGCTCTGATAGCCCTCAGGCTTCAGAACCCAGCCCTTCTCATCCGCAAACATACCCTCATTGAGCATCATGCCCTCGTCTAGGTACTGCCAGTTCATAGCAACCATTTGAACACCGCCTCGCCAGAAAAGACTTGGGTCTGGATTCGAGCTGTCGAACCTGCGACCGGCCGGGAAAGCACGCATGAAGTACCCCTTGTTATGAGTAAACATGTCGCGGTGCTGCTTCTGGTTAAGCTCAAGGATTCGATTCTCACTTATTGAAAAGATGTGAGCGGGGATTTTTGCTTCCTTCGTTGCAAGGCCCTTGTAGTGCTGACTCCGTGTGTAGATGGCGAGTTTACCAAGGTTCTCACAAATGTTGACCTTGGAGTTGGAGCTTTTTGTATGAGAAGGAAATGTACTGTTGGAGCCCGACAAAGAAGGTCCTGTAGATTGCGATGGGCGCTCGTCTTCGGACCCAGATGCATCCTCATCGTTTGCGTAGATAGCGGGCAGATCCATGGTACTGGGCGGAACTACGATTTTCGCGGGTGCCCTCTTGACCTTGACAAGAATTTTCCTTCGTAGCTCGCCTAGCTTCGGAAGCTGTAGTCTTGGGCCGATATCGTCTAACGGCTTGTCCACAAGCATTCCTTCCCATTCTTGCTTCATGATTTTGACCATCACTTCTTGTTGATCCTCGTCCGCGTGAACTTCTAAGCTGACAATGATGGGAAGATCATTGTCGACAAATGCAGCCTCGCCCACTGCTCTACACACCTCGCGAAAACCACATGGAGCAGTCAGAGTCCATCCATGTGTAACAATAGGCTCGTCCTTGGGGAAAGTCTGCCTTGGACGCGGCGCGGGAGGTTTCGCAACATCGAGAAGATCGCCAGACTCGCGGGTTTCGAGAGGGATTCGATTTAGACTGGACCTTGGGGAAGAACTTCGACTTCCAAAGCTACCACTGCGGGAACGATTGGCAGCTTTGTCGGTGAGGTAATCCTCGACTTTCTCGATTACGGTCGTTGCGACATTGGGAAACGATTCACCCGATAGTCCGCGCTTATGATCGATCCTGGCAGACCTATTACTCGTCGTGGGAATAATAGTGTCCCCATTCCATACATCGATTTCGATACACCGACATCCGCGTAGGAGAACCTTTTGAAAGTCCAAGTCAGTCGATCAAGTTTCGAAAGGGGGTAGAATTATGATTCAGACATACTGTCCTGTACGCCTCTGGCGAGCTTCTACTCAAGGACGCGAGCTGATTGCCGACGAGATACGTGTTGTGACTGCTGCTGATGAAGTAGTTTGTGAGAGGCTTCGAGAGATCCTTTTCCGGTAGGGGTGCAACAGCTTCCCATGAGAAGTCCGTATGCCATGTGTATTTGAACTCTCCTAGCGAATAATCTTCTTTGGAGAGCTCGCTGATGGCGCTCTCGCTCTCGCCCTGAACAGTCCGCAAAAATGCGGCGAACTTGGCTCTAGAGAGGCGGGTTTCTGAGCCGCGCAGGTCGTCGTATGTACGGTCGAGGGCCTCCCACATCTCGTTGGTGAGAAGGATGTCGGGGATATTAGAAATTGGTGGTTGTGAATTCGAGTTTTGGCTAGAGCATTCGTCGGTCGGCGGGGATTTTCGTGTAGTATCAGGATCCCAACCGTGCATTGGAGCTGGAGAGGCAGCAGTTGTGAAACGAACCATGTCCTTGAGAGCATCAATGGCGAGGATGTTCGAGTTGCCAAAGATGGACATGGTACGCGCACGCCGGGGTTTATCGCCCTTTGCGCTGCGGCGCCGCTAGATTCTCACATTAGCAAATGCGCTTGAGGTGATCGTACCAGAGTCTTCGCATACCAGAAGTCCGCAGAGAGGCATGGCGACGGGCTGTGGTTCCTGGGAGTGTGCTGGAACTTGAAGCTGGCGATATCGGCGACGTTTAAACGGCCGGAACCATTGGAGCGAAACAGATGCCCCGTTGGCCTAGCCAAACACCCAGTGCAGTGAGTATATTCGAGGTCGCTCGGTTTGTAATTACGATAAATCGGCGTTGTTGAATACTCTACAGAGGAGATGCAATTCTGACTTAGCAGAAGTGACTAAGTAAGACGGAAGTTGAGAAGGGAAAGAAAAGGGACGAAATGGATGCATTGGATGTCAGCACCCCCGTTTGATAGGCGATAAATTAGGCGGTACCCCCGGGGCCAAGAGCCAACCTAGCAGGCGAGTCCAGCCCGTCTTGGTGGGCTACTAGCGTCCTGCAGCACAGCCCTAGGGGAGGGTTCCTTTGATCCAGGCAGGGAAACGGCTGGAGGATGAATGGACAGAAACCCAGGGCTGAGAAAAAGACTGGATCATGGAGGCTTGGGGGCCAGGATGTGATTGGGGAGATTAGTTTCGGCTTCTGTGTGCTGGTCCTAATCAGAGCGAAACAGTACGGCGGTACTATGGAACAGAGCAGCATTAAGGCGATGATTTCTGTATTGCTTCAGGCGAAAAGATGACTGCTTAGAAACGAAAGCAGTGACAACACTCAATGGAGGCTGTGCTATGCAAACAGACAACTATTGTGCTACACTGCGTTGCGCATTACAGTGAGCCTTATTATTTCTTAATCGCATGGTCCATCAAACAGTCACATCAATCTTTAAAAATACACGCATTAATTGTCTATGCTTTGGCTAGTCCAGGCACAAGAGCATTTGTAACCCGAGTCAAAGCATTGCCCAGACCAACGGCTCCGGCCCCGGGCCGCTGGTGTCTAGGCCGGGTATAGTGGGGCCGTGCGGGGGCGCAGTCGGCCGAAGGAATCATGGACAACTCGAGTTGTGAGGTCATAGGACGCTCTTAGTACTCAGCTTTGGTGACGTTCAATGTCAGCGTCACTGTCGACTCTTTCAAATACATCAACACTGTAGAGTTACGCTGTAATTTCGCTAAACATCCACTTTCAATATCATACCACTTTTCTGCATTGTCAGATTATTGTCTGCATAAGCAATAACAAGCAGGTGCCTAATTTTCCTTGTTCTCTACCACTTGCCATTACTCATATATGCAACAGCTACAAACCCAACGGCATCATGAGTTTCAGCAATGAATACGAAGAGCAGGTACGAGCCTGGGGCTTCAACCGAGTTGTTACCTGGAGTGATTCCCCGTAAGTCATATCAATTATTATTCCCTGCTCATTTGACATCTTCACCCTGGCAGATTGGAAATGAGGCTCTGGCATAGCCTCCGCAGGCCCCATATTCATTCTAACCATGAGACAGAAACACACACTATCCACCGCACTCTCATGCCTCCCTTACAACCCACCTAATCACTCAGGGGTCGATGACTTTGTGGTATCCCAAAGAGGAAAATAGTGAGAAGCAGGTTTTCGGTGTCGGGTCGCGTGTTGATGTTGATGCGGGAAGAGTTCATGAGGTTATCATTGGGGGAAGTGGATGCACTATGGTGATTGGCGAATAAAAGGACGGTACAGTCTCGATACTCCAGCCTACGACGATTTCTATAGCTCTGAATGAATGAATTATTAAGTCTGTCTTCTAACAAAAAATGCTATTCACATGTGCTTGGTTCCCTTCAACTGCACAACTGTTACCTACCAGGTTGATAGAAATGAAACAGACACATCAAAGGAAGTTAGCAAAACCTTTGGCTCATGTGTCGTCTGAGGTTAACATCGAGCTTTCATCGTATCATACCCTAACTCTTAGATAATAAGAAATCCGTAGTATGTCTATGCCTTTGTGACCTGTCTGCCATGAAGCCATGTTTCGATGTGAAGTGTTGGAATTCTGAAGGTCTAGGGTAACAAGCCCGTACGGATACAGTGACCGTCAAAAAATCCACACCAGTCACAGCAAAGGATACAGTCCTGCAACATCAACGTAATGAAACCAGCATTCCAAGTCAACTCGATTAGACAAAAAGTGTGGATTGGCGGAATTTAACCACCTACGTTGGACGAACAGGGAATCGAACCCTGGACCACTCCCAGAAGGAAGACTCTCGTCGAGACAAACTTGCTAAGGGAGTATTATACCACTAAACCATTCGCCCGATTTTGGTTGACTTGTGGTGACCAAGTACGGGATATTCGCGTTTGCCCCGGTGCGCCGCATGTGGATCTGCAAATTTGCAACCGAGACGAGGTCTGGAAACCTGGCTGAACAAAATGCAAGGTAGTGTTATGGGTTCAAACAAGCTTGAGGCGAGGGCCGACAGCCGGACCAGAGTCGGACGATATGCCAAACGTTATTACGGTCAGCGACTCAGAAACTATCGTCTTCATCCGAGTCAAAGAGGGAAGACGGTGTGGGCTGAAAAATGTAGGAGGTTGGGTTTCGTTCTTCCATGTGAAAGAAGATGGAAAGTTTTTACTTGCTGACCCAAAGTCGGAAAGAATGAAGATCATCGTCGTGGGGTTTGTCAATCTATCTGAAGATAAGCTAACAGGGACCAATGACGCTGGTAGACGGATGATCTGTGGATGAACGACCAGTCGCATGTCGATCCCGGAGAATTCGATTGTACGACTTTTCGAATTGCCATATGTCTGTATGTAGGCAGCCTGCCTTGTGTGCTGCAACATGATTTACTATCGAGGTGTTTTGACAAAAGCGCCTGTCTTGGTTCCGATCTATCAGCATACCTACCATTGGATCTGCCCATAATTGGGAACAGTATCGACAGACGTGAACGTTCAATGAGAACATCTTGCCAAAACAGCTAATTTACCTGAAAGCAAAAGCCCATCATGAATCAGAGGAACTCGCTTGGCTATATTTGGACGTTGGCTGTACCCATGTGCAAATGCGACCCCCGCTCGTCTTGTTCAGCCGATGGATGGAACCTTTGAGTATGACACCTCCCCACATTGGAAGCATCTCGTTCATTGCGTGTAACGTCATCCGGAGCACAAAGTAGGACAAGGCTTCATCCAAGTCGAGAGGTTGGACCAATTGCCCTTATGAGGAAGCGTTCTGCGGAGGCTAGCTCAACTCTGATGATCCGGCTACCCATATCGGTAAGGTGAAACTAGTGTTAGGCAATGCTATGATTTTCTTTCAATAGCGGACTGTATTTTCAGTAAGCTTGTTTGAATGTCTAGATCTCACGGCTCACGCAGCGCATGGTAAGCCAACATGCTTACGAGGGGTCGGGGACGGCGATGAGGAGAAAGGCGTCGTAATCTATGCAGGTTAGAATTCGACTTCTCCTCTTCTCGGTGGTACTCGTCGGCTTTGAAGCTTGAGCTTTGGTCTTGGCCAAAGTATGTACAAACAATTGGCAATGAGTGAGTTGACTAGCGCACCCAACAAATAAGACGTGGTGATGGAGTCAGACTATTCAGTGACAGTCACAGTGACAGTATGCACGCTATGGATCCAAAACATAGTATCTAGATAAACAAGTATCGCCATTGGCTGGCAACAAGGCGTCGCGGACACGGCGTGGCTGTACGCGTCGATAAACAAATCAGAGTTTAGTGAGTGTAACTGTGACCAGGTTTTGGAAAAGTATCCCAAAGCCTCAGAGGTTTTTGATTCGAGTCGCATAATGTTTCCCTACCTTGTCCTGTTTCTGTTCTGCTCTGTTCTGTTCGGCCTTGTCCAGAAGAGAATTCGATACTTGGGAACCTAGTCTATAGTAAGCGGGTGGGCGGTTTTGGTCTGGAACCGTTGTTAACTTGTTCTCTTGTGGGAATCGTACGTTGTTAGTTGGGTCCCTATCTCGAAACGCTCCGGTATACGTGGTAGGTGCGTTTGCATCTCGCTGGCCTGTCAGTGTAGGTATGTACGCTTCCAGCAGTGTTGTACGGGCTGTTTTCAGCATGTGGAGATGACGACATTGAAAAATCATGATGCAGCCATATCGTATTGAATTGTCTGGAATCGTATCGAGCAAGGTCGTTTCCCGTCGGCCGGTCTACAATATTACCTTACTGTACCGACTCCGATGATACAGCATCGGCATCGTATCCACGGGAGAGGCGCTTGGACGGCTTGCGTGTCTCGTTTGACTTTACTTTCTTGTCAAGCCACAGGTGACAGCGAGAATTATAATCTGCAACAGACTGACCAGATAGGATAGGACATGACAAGGCAGCACAGTAACGCTGCAGGTTGCAGCTCAGCCCATTGTTGGACAGCGTCATGTCAGCTGTGCTCCATTGTGAAATTCGGTGGCCTCGGCCGGTCGTCATGGAGTTGGAACAAGACAGGACGAGACAGGACGAGACAAACCCAATAGCAGAAAGACTGGGGGTGTGTCCACTAACAACAGCCCTGTAATAAGAAAAAGCGGCGCTGTGAGTTGTTGTCCTATAGCAAGTGGTCAGTGCTATGCTATAGATAAGTATGTACCTATTCTGGAGAGCTCTGTTCCTTGATATAGTCCAATTCGAATCACAAAGGATCTGACGCCGGTAAAATGATGATTTGCACCAGATTGATTAGTCTCTGTGTCAATCCTCATGTGCAAGAATTCCAACTTGATTTGGCTTGATCAGCCTTGATCCGCCGGACCATTCATTCCAATGACACCACATGCTTTGGCTGACTGTGGCTGCTGCAACATGCATGGCATTGCAACTCAATTCTCGTAAAGCTTTTTTCTTCTTCATCATCTGCGTGTAGTAGGGAAGGTGAAAGAAATCAAGTAAGGGTGAATGGAAGAAACCTAATCAGAGGCCAGAGGTAACCTCGGACGGGTCATGATCTGAGTATGCTTAGTCAATTAGGTTCCCTCAAAGTCAGCCTCTTTGATGCATAAATGGTGTTTGTTATCTTTTGGAGATGCATTGAAATGAAACCTTGGCGCCTCTGAATCGAGAAGATTTATCCGAAGTCAATTGCCCATTGGGTCGATTGATTGGTTATTAGCCGTTGGGCGGTTGCCGAAACGTGCAGTACAGCCCACCTCAATCGTATTAGGATCGGAAGTATCGAATGGATGTGCCTTGGCTAGTGCCACCTACTCTTTCCTAGTGCTGGAGCTCTCTGGCCCGAAGGTAGGCAAGCGTGGGTGGGCTCCATACTATTACTAGGCGACTAGGTGGGTTGCAAAATAACCCGGACATGAAATACTGCTGGTATACGTCTTTAGAGTCCGGATTATTTTGCGACCCACCTGGCCGCCTACCTAGCTGTTGGCTGCAGGTAGCTACTAGCTTCTACATACTAACTCTGCTGTTATCCTTGGATCCCTGCCCGGACCAAAACCACCCCCAAAACTCCACTTTCTTCCCGTCATATCATGGATGGTCTAGTTTCTCGATAATCCATCTCATCTCTCATCTCGTCCAAGTTTGGGGAAACTCAGAGTTCATCTCATCCGGGACAGAAGCAACTCTAGCTCTCCCGTCTCTAACTTTCATGCAGCTTCTGTCACGTCAGCGCTCTTCTCCGTTCCGTCCGTCTATCTACTAATCCTCTTCGGCTGTGGCTGCTTCATTCTGTTCTTGGCCTGGCTTGTTGTTGATGCTCGCGTCTCGTCTCGACATGATCCATCCCCTGCTCGGTTTGGTCTCACCCCTCACATGGATCTCATACCTCACCTCAACAACCAGGTTCTCCTTGTCCGGGAGTTCCCCTCATGCGACCGTCAACTCCGCCAAAACTGCCATGGATCTTTAAACTCGACTCCACCTCATCCAACCTCTTCTCTGTCTTTTACTCTCCTCATCTCTCATATGTTCAAGCTTCTTTTTGCTTTTGTTTCTTCTTATTCTTCTCTTAGCTCATAGTTCCAGAATCAATCAACCCGACCTTACCAGTACCAGTACCAATACCAATACCAATACCAGTCTTGCCCTTCTATACACCGGGTTTCTTTACCTTATCCTTCCTCGCGCCTGAGTAGAACACGGGATAGTTCATGTTTGACGGCATGGAGGCGTCTATGTGCCAGTAAACGATCATCTTTGCTCGTTGAGGAGCCTCATAAGTCTCCTTCCGAGCGCCCATCATCTGTTGCTTCCGATAGCATCTCACGAGCCAGGAGTGAGAGCAGTTTGGCCCAATGGGCAATGAACAATCCGCCGAAACCCCTCGCGGGCATCGGAAACTATCCAAGCCACCTTACTGCAGCCAGACATCAGCAGCTGGCCTGCCATACACTGCTACTGCTGTGACACCTCATCGTGAGCACTTCTCCAACTCGTATCTTGTTGGATCGCTGCCACCTGCTCCCAATAAGGCTTCCTCCACGAGGAGGGTGGCGCCCGGGCTCGGTATAGCCGTTCCCGCCAGTGACGGTATTAGTCCTGTGCCAACTCCTACTTGTAAAGAATTCCGGCGCGATTCAATGCCACGAAGATCCTCGGTCCAGTCAGAACAATCTCCCAGGTTGCCGAGTTTTGTCAACAGCTCAAGGACGAACTCCATCGCCCAAGACAGTGGTTACCGCACACTTGCGCGTGCTGATAGGTTTGTGGAACGTATCTATGCGTGTTGATAAGTAGAGCTGACTGCCTCAAAATAGCATGCCCGTTGCAGGACCGCGTGGCTCCATCAGCTACGATACAAGAGCTGCCGAGCCCAAAACGCTCCTAAGCGCTAAAAAAAAGCTCCCGAGCGAGCCCATCATCTCCAAATCCAAGATTCATTCTGATGAGACCGGCCAGGATGTAACAGATGACAACAGCAACGCCAATAATTCTGCGGGCTCGTCCATCAGCAGAACCAATTCAGACGTTTCTCTCTACATGCCAATGCGCCGCCGTTCGGTCGTCCAAACCCCAGGCGTAGCAACCAGGGCTCATCATTCCAATCCCCCAGTCTCAGCCAAGTCCAGCTTCCGCAAGAGTCTCCCACCAACCCCAAGTCAATCCCGGCACAATTCGATCGAGTCCGGCATGGCAAGACGTATGTCAATGCCTACGGCAATTCCGTCACAAACCCATTCTGCAGACCGGGCTGTTACTCCAGTCGAGGCTGACTACAAACAGCTTGGTGGCATGAAGTTTGGGTCTCTACGCATCACCAATGGAGCACCGGTGACTTCTCCAGTGCTCGAAGATGACGTCAAACAACAAGGGGCTTCTGAGTCGACACTAGCAATCCCTTGTGCGGATTACTTTGGTGGGCAAGCCAGCAATCTCACCAGTTCGACGAGCCAAGGATTCAACACGGCAGAGGCCACACTGTCTATGACACCTGGAAAAGATACCGCTCGAGATGCAAGCTTTGTTGCCGAGCATTCTAGCAACGCGCACAAATCTAGAACAGGAGATGGCCAAATGTCTGAGAACGGGAATGCTGTCTCATTTCCGGTTGCTGAGGTTTTGGACCTAAGGGAAGACCCAAATGCAAAGCCAGGCCCAAAGAAAATGCATTTGGAACTCGAAAACAAAATGTTTAAAGGGTTGACTAGGTCTGACAGTGGCTTCGTCCCAAGCCCTTCATCTGAGAAAACTCAGCGGACCGCGTCCCGGAATGACAGTGGTTACAGTTCCAATGTCTCCCTCCGATCATTGCCTAGCTTGATGTCCGGTGTCACGGATAAGAACACAATGGCTTCGGAAAGACTCGACGTCGACGTCTCGGGGATGTCCTCGCCCTCAGATTCTAACTCGACGCGCACTTCTTCTTTGGTGCCTTCGCAGACACGTAACCGGCTACCCATCCACCTCGAGGTTCCTCTGTCATCAACAGATGATGATACCTCAACTTGTCCAACAAGCCCGTCGAGTCCAACCAGTAGACCATTCTCCCCATTCGCTATAGGCGGCCGAATGTGTCTTTCTTCGCTAAGGTCAACCCGAAGTTTCGAGCCGCGTGTGTCGAGCACTGCGACAGCGCCAATCGTCCTTTCTCAAGGTACTGTCAAGGAGCAGCTACCCGCTGCAGCTCCGGATGTCACTCGCGGAGGCAGCAAGATTTCTCGCTTCCTCAATGGCCCCCGTAATAAAGGGTCGTTGAAGAAGAAGGGGGACGTCTCCACAGTTGAGTGCGATGTCCCAAATAATACTCGAGGTCTCAAGCCAAAATCGCGGTCTAGGGCGAAGCGATCAGCGCTTCGAAACGAGCCGAGCAAAGATACCTTGCACACTATCTTGAGCGTCGAGAGTCAGGCTGTCAATATTGTACCAGGGATTGAAGAAGTGGATGCAACAAACAGTGTTGAAAAGACCACGGCTAAGAAACCCTCTCGACGGCAATCTTGGCGTCAGTCTATCGCCCAGATGTTTGGTTCCCGGAGCGCAGAGGCCAGCCCTGCCATAAGCTCCGAGCCCGACCCAGCCCCAAGGCGTCCTTCAACCGCTTTGGAGCACTCTTCTCAGCATTTTGGCCCCATCCGTAGTCCTCGAGTTGTGAGCTCCCGGTCCTCTCGGCCAGTGCCCAGGAAATCTGCCAGTAGCTCCGGGAGCTTGTCCTCACCAACCCGAAAGACGGACAGCATGCCTGGTATGCAAGAGCAGGGTGATAAGCCTGAGTTGGCCCATCTTCGCACCAATGGTTCGGCCCCAAATTTGTCGGCGCGTCGCCGAGCGTCGGTCGGTGCATCCCAGCTCGAGGCGGAGCAAGCTTTACGAACCAGAACTTCGCCTCCTGTTAGTATGCAGAACCGCAACTCCAAATCTTCGCGAGGCAAATCGCAGGGGCACAGCCGTTCTATGACTCCTTCTTTCCCCATCAACTCTCGACCCACCACTGGAAGACGACTTTCTCTACCACAGGACTACGGTCGAACGACACCTCATAACCGCCAGCTCTCGCACGGCCGTACAGAGTCGCGCAGCTCGAACAGAGGCATGGGCATGAGCCCCGGGCCCAATATGGGTGCGCAGTCAGGATCCGCTGTTCAGCAACCCAGAGTTCTGTCGTATTCAAGCAACGGCACGCAGCAGGCCGGCCCTGCCATCTCGCAACCGAGACACAATCGTCGAGTATCGGCACCAGCACAGCCGCGCGCAGGATCTGGTATGCCGCGATCGAGAAGCAATACCACGTTGATACAGCTTCAGCAGCAACAGATACAGCTTCAACAGCATCAGCATCAGATCCAACAACAGCAGCAGCAGCTCCGCCCCCAGACGTCTCTTCAGGCCTGGGCGCCAATGGACATGTACACCCTCAACCAGCAACTGCAGCAGAACTACATGATGCAGAATCAGGCGTTGGTCTATGGGGCGTCGAACATGGTCCAGCAGTATCCCAACATATATGTCACCGGCCCCATGGTCGGTCAACCTACTCAGGGGAGACAAGGCTCCCAGGGTGGTGGGATGCATGCTCAGGACCCTCCGTTCCGGGTCCTCCACAGTTATAACTCACCGGCATATCGACACGCTCCTATCTGGAGCCAATAGTCAAGAGCCTTTATAATAGGCTCATCCTCTGTTATTCGCATTCACTGAGATACCATATATGATGGAAGGAATTTGTTATTTCCTTGATTCTATGTTCGGCGTTTTTGGGTATAAGTAGCCTTTTCCTAGGGAAATTGGAATTGGCCCACAGCGTCCACACGCATTCATTTTGCACACACACACACACACTACCACATCGTCTTTCATTCCAAGAAATTGCATGTGCATATTACGATTAAGGAAAATGTTATCAGACTTGGGCGGCTTCACCTGTGAGGTGTTGCGTATCGTGTCATCTTGGTGGTTTATTATTATTGAAAGGCATGGTCTTTCAGGCGATGTTTGATTTCGAGCTGCTGGGCTTCTTATTCTATAGCGCATCATACTTTATCGGGGAAGAGTGTGATTCATATAATACAATACCACCTAATGACTGTGCCTTTTCTTACCATTATCGGTTCTCTTTGGTGAATGTATACGCGTTGTATCTGATGTAAAGTCCAGCCGTCGTCTAAATTACCGACTATAGTACTCAAACAGGTACCCCTACTCAGAGTATCAATCCTTTAGTTAAATGATTGAAGAGATAAGATCCGATGCTGGCAAGATCAACTTGACTGGTTTGATGCACATTTCTCCTTTGTTGCCATGCCCAGCCCTCGAGGGGTAAAGAAACTTGGCCGATAGCAGCATAAGAGATGAATTTAGTCAGTCACTTTATGTGACTTTAGGGTACAGAGTATAGCCTTGTGCTATTTATTTTCGTAGTCTAAAGCCCAGAGGCCAGCTTTTCTGTTACCCTCTGGCCAGCCTGCCAGCCTCGGGAAAAAGGATAAATAAATGGGTAAGTGATAGGATCTGGTGGATTTAGTATTAAGCATCCCCATGATCGAACTCAGCCTCACAGGGATCGACAAAGGGTCTAGCTGAAGTGACGTGACATTAGAGAAAGACACGTTACCGCCCAATCCTCGATGCATGCATGCTCGATAATAACGAGATGAGACCACCACAGATGATTTGACTGGACGAAGCCTCCCGTCTGCCTTACCGTTTGTGAACCGTAACACAAGTTATTAGGTGAGCACGTAGCAATCTAGGTACTAAGCTAGTCCCGATGACAGTCAACAAACAAACCAAGTCACGCGTCCCACTTTGGACCCTGAAGGTCGCGGAGGTCGCGGTTGGTCGCAGGCCGGCTACAGAGTCAGACCTTGGAACAAGCTTGGTTCTGTGACAGTTGTCGTTACAGCACGCGGAGACAATGGAGATGCAATATTATGCTGTAGATTAAAATTAAACAAAAAATTGAGCGATAGCCTTGATTTGATGTTGCAAGCCGTGGATAACCCCCGGCTATAAGATCTTCTTGGGAGATATAGCAATGACGACGATGAAGCGGATGAGACGACCAGAAACTGACAAAGACCTTTGGAGCGGGACCTTGAGGCTCGAGGACCCGATAGGACGGAGAGTTTTACTTTTGGGTAATGGCGCTCAGGAGACGGGATTGGCTTGAATGCGGCCGGGTGCTATTTTTGTTCATCTTTTTAGGGGTGTTTCCCCATCGGACCACACCAACCTCCCATCTAACCCAGCAGGCGGTTTAGGAAATAACCCGCACACTACTACACCAAAGCATGAAGGATGACAAAAGATTTTAGGATAGCTTCTGCGACTTAGTAGAGGGCTTAGGCTATTATTTCTGTCAAGCTTACTCTGTGTGCGGATTATTATGCTACCCACCTGCCCAGACAGTCCCATCGGCATCTTTAGAATCCCCAGAACCAGTCCCACTATTACTTAGGGACCTATGGACGGGCAGAGTGGATTTGGTAAGGATCCTTCTGTAAATGATGATTTCGGTAGAGGCGAGCTTGACAAGGAACCTAGGACTGACGTTGTAGCAACGGACCCTGGGAAAAAAGGGAGACGGAGGAAGAGGCAGCCGTTCAGCAGGCATCCATGTAGACAGAGCAGAGGACATGATGATAAACCGCCAAGTCTTTGAACACTTAATGCTATGCACGAGGAAAATTTGTGTCAAAACTGTTGATCACTTTTTGTTGACGATGATGACGACGACTCAGACTGATCGCGACAGGGGTGGGTGATCCACCAACGACGTCGACATACGTAGGTACAGTATAGATCCTAGGTAGGTAGGTAGGCTTGTGAAGCATGAGAAGTTCTTACAGATCGATAAATGTAGGGAAATGATGTCAGGTAATATATCGAATGTGATACAGCGTCAGAGGATTTTGAGATATTTTCGGTACGAGAAGTTTATGCAAGCATAGTAAAAAAAATCAAAAATCAAAAAAACACAATCATGTCAGTAATCAGCTGTAGCCATGATGGGATGGTACCTAGACTTATGCGAGCTCAGTAATTACTAAAGTATGTCTCCTGTTAGTTAGTCCCGGACAGTAGTCATGCATGCATATGAAGAAGAAGGAAGAAGAAAAGCAGCCTAAAGTTCTGATGCATACCCGTGGAAACGACCGTGCAGTAACAGAAACAATAGATCTTCACAGTATTTACGCCAGAGGCATCTTATCGAATCGGTTAGCGATAACTACCGTAAGGCGAAACAGGCGGGTTTTTATGGCTTTCTCATCCAAGACGGAATCGCGCAACCTTAAAAAAATGCAGTTCGTACAGGACTTGACCTAACCTAACCCAGTGTTTCCAGCTTGGTCTATAGTGGTCTCGACGCGGTGTGGCCGCCACAAAACGGGCTGTTTCGGCTAAGGTAGTTTGAGTTGAGTGCCCGTTTTAGGCGGCTCTGTGCTTTTTTTTCCTCACGCTCTTCTTATCATGGCTTGCAGAGATAGTTTAGTAGTTCGCAAGACCAAGTAGCAAAGGTTCTTTCGAGAAAGAAATACTCGGTAGTGCAAGGGTAAAGTAAATCAACTTTTAGACCCGTCTCCTTTATCTTATTACCTTAGAAAATAAATGAATGCCTATGGCAACACAGCGTAGTGACGAGGGCGGATAGTCACCTAGGTTCCCTAAAGCACAGCCTCCATCAGAGGTCAGTCAGTACCACCCGACCCAAACCCAGACAGACCCATGCCCATGCAGGCTGCTTTGTGTCTGCCAAATACGAGGCCCAGCAATCCAAATTCCTGACCCACTCCATCTTTCTCCATTCCATTCCATCCATAACGTATCTTCCTTTGTTTGCCCACCTTAATCAAGCCCTTGTCTCTTTATAAGTCTCTCGCTTTTCTCACTCACCCTCATCACACGACTCTTGCATTTTTGTGACTCTTATAGTCGACTTGCATCCAACCATCGCTCGCTCACTCGCTCGCTCTCTCTTACTCTCGTTTTGCTTTGACTTACTTATTCTATTCCATCTCCTTCCGTCGTTTAGATTAGGTTCGACGCTTTGTTGGTCGATCTCACTCTCGCTCTCGCAACTCATTTGACGGTCAACAAATCCACTGTTAGATACCTAATCACTGATAAAATCAGTGATATTCTCTGAATCGCGAGAATTCGGTTCATATATCCGTAAACGACGATTGTCTCGATCACAAACACGAATAGCCGATCTATCCACTGGGCTGTGTATCCAGTTTGCGTTAGCAGCAAGTTCAAGGCACTATTACGCGTTTCTCTTTACCACTCGTGAACCGGGACGACAATCTTCGCTCGATATCTCGACTGGTTCTTCCTGCCTAATCACCCTTCTCTCCATCTTTCCCGATACCCTCCTTAGTCACGGCCACCATGTACGCTACACGGCTTGTCAAGCTGCTAATGGTAGCTCTTGCTATTGTCTGCGTCGCCCAGGCATCATGGATCGACCTCAACAGAATCCACCTCAAGGAGCGTCGAATTATGCGAAGAGCAAGCCCTAGCCAGAAGTCTGAAGACGCTCAACCAAGTGCCACCGCACCAGCCGACGACTCTGCCGCTTCTCAAGCAGAACCAGATAAAACTGCCGCTGCTCCTACTGACGCATCTGTCCCCAAATCTGACGACGCTGCCAATACGGCCGACGATAAACCTACTCAGGCTACCAACGACGATTCAAAGGCATCTGCGACTGATGCTGAGCCTACTGCCGATAAACCTGCAGAGACCACTGCTGCGGATCCTTCGCCTACTAAGGCCGATCCTTCTACCAACGCTGCCGAGAAGTCTACTGCTGCCGATAGCAAGCCCGCTGAGACAGCTGCTCCCTCACCCACCCAGGCTACCGAAGACACTCAATCAACTGCTGATGATGCTTCTCCCACTGATAACAACACCGCTCCTCAGTCGACAAACGCGGCTCCTTCGCCTACCACTACCGCTGCCAACAACAACAGCAAGGACCAGAACGATGACATCAGCAGCACCGCTGCCGACAGCAATGAAGAGGCTTCCAGCACTGCGGCCGAGAAGGATACCCGAACTACCGCCAAACCTGTTACTTCTACCCATATCGCTGTTGTAACAAGGACCAACAACAATGGTGACCTCGAGACCATGACGACTACTAGTGTATCTACCTCGACACCTGGGCTCAGCGACGGTGATGACGACGGCAGCTCTTCTGGCATGTCGACCAAGACTCGCAACACCGTCATTGGCGTTGTTGTCGGAATTGGTGGTGCCATTGTCGTTGGTGCTCTTGGTCTCGTCGCCTGGAGAATCTGGGGACGCAAGAAGCACAGCGATGAGGCTGATGGTCTCATGGACTTTGACGAATCCAACAGCCGTCCCAACAGCAACGGACCTTACCACAGTGTTGAGAAGACCGAGTACAACAGCGTTAGTAGCGCCGGCCCTCAACGCAGCCCATTCGCGTCGACGCTGGACACTTATCACCAACCAACGGCTGTGAATGCCTCATCCAACTTCTAGTCATGAGAAGACGGACACTTTCCTCTTTTGTTTTCCTTTAGCACGTTTGATCAAAAAGCATTATTATTACTATCATCCCGGTTCCATCGGTTTGGATGGAAGTCATCGGGGTTACTGCGCGTGGCGTTTTCGGACACGAATCATTTGGAAGGTTGATATAGAAAGTGTTGTACGAATTTGATAACGAAAGTCACGGCTGCAATCGACTGAAGCAGCATCACAAACTCCACATTTGCATTTGCATGACTTGACATACAAGCCTTCGGTTTTTTTTGAGTTATCTGGGGAGTGATCATGATTGGATATCTTGCTTTTCTTCTCCTTTACTTGCCTCGGGCACGAACTCATCGGCATCAGAACGGATTACCAGCCCGTTACGTCAGTATGTATCTAGAAACTCAATTAATAATATCACCTCAAGTTCGACTTGTAGGATGTGTTCTACTCTGCAGTGACTGGTTGTGTGTATGTGTCTGTAGGTCTTAGGACTGTTGAGTAACTCATCAACAAGGCGCTGGGTCGCGTCGCATCGCTTCGCTTCAAAATGCCATTATTTGGAATGAAATGTGAATGTAAAAGCGGGAGTTTTGCATTTTCCCAAATGCTGGAGTTGATTTTCACATGCGAATCCCTCATGTCGCTCGATGTCCAAATTTGGTGTTTTAGCAAACCACATACCCTACAGAGATGGTCGGCAAGTGAATACACAACCATGCGACAAAGCAATTTATTGATTTTGGCACACATGATGCATACTATTAATACTTAGGACTTATGGGATCTGTCATGTTGAGAGTTACTGGCCACACATCGTTGACACTTTGTTTGACTAAGGACCATTTACTGCACGACCCGACTGGGTGGTCAGCAGTGGAACTGAATAACTGCCGTGAGGGCTCACCACTTTCGTGGTTCCAGTAAGGTTTTGTACCTTGATTATAGTAGGTAAATATAGCACCATTGTCAGAAGTATGGCAAGTAATGGACTATCAGACAAAAAGACGTTTGAGGACTGTGTGGCTGACACCCAAGCTTCAGTATCGAGCACGAACATATCCGTAGTACAACCACAAATGTCAAGAGCCTCGGCATTACTATCGTGCACTTCAAATTGTGGATTGACATGCATAAGGCGCCTTCCTGACGGAACTGTAGCTAGGAATCCCTTGCATTGATTGGGGTGATCAGCCACCGCATATATGTATGTTGTGCTGCTGTGGTCCAAGGCGGATTATGGAGAATTGGGTCTCTGTATTGGAAGCGAGGCGAACACTCGCAATGAAGCGACCAGGTCGAAGAGACCTAAGCGAGGCTCATATCATCAATGTCTTTCTCAAGCAAAGATCGGAGAAAGACATAGGGTAGTTATCATCGACGTGATATGTTCTTTGATTTAGTATAATTTTAGAAACCACCTATATGATCCTGCCACTACTGGAGCGCCAGCTCCTGGAAAAGGGAAAGTTGCGTTCCTGAGCTAACATTCCAACACAGTAATAAGGTGGAGGAGGCCCAAGTTAGCTCCAGGTACGGGCGGATGCGGCCCCGGCGTTTTTAAGGGTCCTGCAGCAAAGTCAAAGGGACGCGAAAGTAAAAAAGAAAGAAAGAAGGAAAGGGGTGAGGGGTTGAGACATTGACTCTCGAACCGTTGAGAGAGAATGCAAAGGTATTGAAGTCGTGTACAAGACTATCAAATAACGCATTCCATATCGGGATAATAGCGAGTGTTTTGGGATGTCAATGTGGTGAGTTGTTCAATCTGAACTCGACCTAAAACTCCGGGGAAATGTTCCAGGAAGCTACCAAATCCACATTGCCCATTGGCCTATCCTAACAAGGGTGCTTGCACATCCCTCGATTCATGGAAGAAATGGAAGAAGAAACAAACCCCTGGTACAACAATGACACCAAGGCCACAGGAGTGAATGGGCTTGAGCATACCTATTAATTCAGAGGATGCAGGTCATCACAAAACCGTCACTTCAGGTTGAAAAGCCAGAGGACACGCAGCAAGTCTGAGCAATCAGGTCGAATTGTTTTGTTTTGATGCCAGCGAAGCAGCCAGCACTGGTCACTTACTGGGTCGTAGTGTGCTGATGTGCGGGTCGAGATCAAAGGGTCTAGAAACGTGAAATTGATAAAGAGTACACGAGACAGTGACGGATCGTGATGCAGATGCATGTATCCCCTATCTTTTGTCTTATTTATTGCTTCGAAATTCTTCCAAGATGCTAGGGGGGCCCTTGCCGAAATTACGTCGTCGCTAATGCGGGTACTCGTAGAGTGCGGGTCTCATTACAACATGAACAAGGCGCTCCTTTGAACATGTCTGATCGAAGACCGAAGGGACTGTAACCGCGAGTAAGGTGAGGCTTTAGCAAGTTCCGATGGCCAACTGCTCCTTGTCTGGAGAGGAAGGATTGCCGTCAATCTCTACGGTAGGTCTGCACTGTAGCGTCACAGGGAGCAAGGGAAAAAAAAGAAGTTGGGACAACTCACACGCCCAGAATTGGAATTGGAAGTGGCTGCCGACTGGACCGAATCACACAAGCGCATGTCCTGTCCTAAGTTAGCAGTTAGGTAGCAGTTAGCACTGACACCAACCTGGAGCTAACTCGAGGCAGTGTGCACCAGTTATACAGCAGGTACGGTGCATTTTAACATGAAGCATCGAGGTCCCATCTCGACCACTCATTATTGAATGAAGCTCTCATTTAATCTCATCAAACCTGTCCTGTCCTATCACATCCCATCCCTCCTTCTCGAATGAGACCAACGTCCTCATTTCGTTCTTCTTTTTCGCTCCGCAACTCACTTCCTCTTCTTTCTTCTCCTCTTCCATCTCGTTGTTGTATGCCGTTTGACTTCTCCAACTGACAATAATTCAAACCCCCCAGATGAGTCCGGCCGCATTGTCTTTGTTCCCTCGTCTTCTTCTGGCCACTCTTTTTCTTTCATGAGGCCGTTTCCTTAGGTTCTTAATATACGCTTTTTTTCTGGTATTTCGCGCCCCCCCTGGTGGTCCGTTTCCACACCCCGGAAATTTCCCACCTGCGCTTCGCTCACAGCACAGGGAAACCGTCATTCCGATCGCCCCTTTATTAATAAAGTCGAACAACGCGTCGCGTACCCAAATTATTCCTCGACCGTTAGAAATACCGGCCACGATTTCGGTTTCGCAACACTGTGTCCCTCCTTCAGGCCTTCGAGATCGGCTTTTTTACCAGCGACCGACCTTGAGAAAAAAGGACTGGCTCTATTTGAGACTCAGCTGCAGACGTATTCTTGGTCTGCACTGATCTCCCTGGGTGAGTAAACTGAACCACTTTTGCCTCCTTTTGGTCTTGGATATGTGTGAGCTTGCAGAACACACATTCGTCTCTAGACGCCACTGCATAACTGACAGCTGCTGACTGGGAGCCACCGAACATACAGGCCACTGTAAAGACGTCTTCTACAACGTCAACAGCTGCTCCTCCTGGTGCACCTGCACAGGACGGTCACGGAGCTTCACCCTCTCGATCCCGCCCTGCCTCACCGGCCTCACCCGCTTTATCGAACACTTCAACAGTTGACGGCGAAGAGGAGATCGAGTCTTCCCCCGTATTAGTTACTCTGCAAGCTCCCCGACTCCCGGAAAGAGCTCTACAGTTCTTGAGGACACCACCTCCCGAGACCACACAATTTGTCACTGCTAGCTGGGGTTCTCCTTACCCACAATCGGATAGCAACCTCCGTCGGCGAAGTTTAAGCAGTGAAGGCTCGGACGATTCTCCAATTCATCATCTGGACATCGAGACCCCTTTTCTCCGCCCAATTCCTGATCTCCTCCGATCACAGTCAGATCCACAGGGCTCTTCGCTGAGTGCTGCTGCCGCCGTCCTTGCAAATCGTGCTCGCCGACCGACTCGTGGACTTACTGAAGATTGGATCCGTACCCATACCACCGACGATCCCAACGACGAGAGTCGACATTGGTTTAGTGACGGAAGTGGAAGCGAGCACTCTTCGTTGAGCGGCTCCGAACCTGGCTGGCTAGAAGAGGGTGAAATTCGCACTCCACGAGCCACTCGGAGTACAAGAAACGTGTCTCGAGAAGGATCTGCGCACCATCCACGGGCCAGATCTAGCATCGAGACTCTCAGACCAGGGGATTCCCTAAGTCCCAAGACGGGACAAAACAGCAGTATGGCGACCTCCGAAGCCGCAGCAGCAACGCATGATGCGGCGAGCGACAGGTCTCAGGCCGCCTCCACCCCGGAAGTACCTGTCGCAGAAAATATAGATAAGCGTGTCCCCAGCGGTCCTACCAATGGGGAGCCTGCGCTCCCCGCAACACCGAAGAAGGGCACCCAAAAACCTCTTCCCAAAGAGCCTGCGCCAACACCTCGCTTGAGAAAGAAGGTGCCATGGAGGGGCAAGAATATTATGGTTCTCATCCCACGGGATACCGAACGAGGGAAACCTGGCAACGGGCCAATGCCTCTGCGTCAGGACGAGATCGAACGAATGTTTGCCTCTTGGGAGGAGCTCGGGTACGATATTTCAGGGTTTGATTTGGAAGTCGAGGGTTACCAAGTCGAAGGCACAGCTGATTCTCAAACTCGAGATACTTGGCCCGACTTCGACGAAGTGATTAAGGAGAGGGAACAGCGCAGTTTCAAAGTCACACTTCCTGATTTGGATGGTTGGAAAAAGTACGAGGCCGATCTTCAAGAGGCCAAACTACGGGCGCTTGGTGTGTCCTTCGGCGACGATGAACCCCAAGCCTCGCCTGCTACAACGGATCTCAGCCGCCAACCCTCCGCTCAATATCCTCCGCTCCCATTCTCTCCTCCTTTACCAACTTCATCAGCCTCTAGCAACCATGGTATACCTGGATTCCAGCCCGGTCACTTCACACGGCCATCCACCAACAGTCCCGGTCTATCACACGGCGCTTCACCTCTCTCATTCGGAGGTATGCCCGGCAAGTTCAACCCAAGGCAATCTATTTCGTTTCCTGCGAACAGCTCGCCTTTTGGTTTCCAGCAACCTCCGCAAGGCTGGCCTGGACTTAATCGTCACGATTCGCCTTCTCTCATGGGCATGATGTCTCCTCACTCACCCTTTGGAGGACCAGAGAGCCCCGGCATGAACATCCATCAGCGTCACCAGTCTCTGCAATATCCCATGATGCCTCACCAGCAATTCTCATACCTGCAGCCTGCTCGTAACTCTCCTCGTCTGCAAGAAGTTAAAGAGGATGAGGAAGAGGCCCCGAGCAAGAGTCCGTCGATGACACCGGAGCCATCTCAACAACAGAACACTGACACTCTGCAAGCCGAGATCGACGACGCCGAGTACCATCTGGAAGAGCAACTTCGCAACGAGTTGGAGCACGAGGATTACAATCCTCAGCCTCAAAACGAGCAGCCTGCAGCATTCCCAAATCCGTTCGTACCTGCCCATGGCCAAGCTTCTAATCAGTTCACCGTCCAAGAACGATTTGCCAACGAGCAGTCCAAACCCCTCGTACTGCACCATCCTCGACCTCACAGCCGCGGGCACTCACTGTCTCAGGGTTACTTCCGTGACCACAACGAGAACAGTGTTACTGCTGATGAGAGTAACCTCACTAAGTTCAGCAGTCTCAATGAAATCCCTGAGTCTCAGAAACCCGATGAGGCTTATGAAATCGAGACCAACCCCAGCAATCTTGGCACACCCGCCCAGGAGATCGATTTCCCCGGTTTTGGCCACCAAAAGACCTTCTCGACAGCTAGCAACCCTTGGAATGACTCTGGCTCTGTTGACAGCAGCAACAAGAACCGGCGTTCTAGTCATGTTAGCAAGCCCTCGTTGTCTAAGCTTAATGTGCAGGCGCCTGAGTTCAAGTTCAACCCCACAAGCTCATTTACCCCTGGTCAATTCGATTTTGGTAACAAGAGCAACACTTTCCAGCCAGGAGCCAGTAGCTTTGAGCCTACAGCTAACGCATTTGAGCCAACAGTCACTGCATTCCAGCCTGGCATGGGAAGCTTCCAACCCGGTGCGAGTAGCTTTCAGCCTGGTGCAGGCAGTTTCAGACCTGGTGCAAGCACTTTCCAGCCTACTGCCAGCACCTTTGAACCCAGCAACTTCCAGTCACCCAGCTTCGAACAAACTGGGTTCCAACCCTCGGTTTTCCAAGCCAACACAGACTTTTCTGGTGCAAACATGTTCAGCTCCCCACCTGCGAAGCAGCCTTCACACGTTACGCCCGCCAAGATTAACGTTAATGCACCGTCTTTCTCACCAGGCGAAAGTGCTTTCAGCTTCTCCACTTCGGGTCCCAAGTTCAACGTTGCTGCACCCACGTTCACACCTCACTCGGATTCCTTTACCAGTCCTGCCAGCCAGGGCAAACATGGTAGCATCTTTGGGAGTATTGATCTCAGCTCCAGCGAGCTGCAATCGAACAAGAAGTCGAAGGCAGTGCCGATCGTCAGACCATCTAGCCGGTCGTCTGCTGGGCCTGAGGAGCACGAGGAGAAGTTCGATGCTAATAATAGGCCTCTTGCTGATGAGAGCAGATTCAAGCGAGCACGCAGCTCTGCTCCTGGCGGTGATGACGTCCCATTGTTTGCAGAGCAGCCCAGTGAACAAGATGTCTCGCCTCAAGAAACCCAACAAACTACGCAAGATGACCATGTTCTGCCTGCCGACACATCGATGTCTTCTATTGTCACTTCTGATCAAGTCGACACCAAGGCGACTACTGCTGCTCCTTCAGCAGCGCCTTCTGTTACCTCGACTACTGAGAACAACAACTGGAAACCATTTGAGTTCGAGTCAAACCAGGATATCCAGAACTTCAATGATGCTCGTCCCTTTGGTGAAGAAAGCTTCACATATAGTCATGAGAAGACTCTGTCCGCCAATGCCGAGCCTTTCAAGCCAACCAAGGAACCCACACAAGCTGAACAAGAAGATGAGGTTTCCGATCTCTCTCCTGAGGCTAGCCCAGTACCCGCCCGCGCTACCTCTGGTCTTGGTTCTTCTCGCTTTAACACCGTTCAGCCTCCTCCAAGAACAGTGTCTAAGGGACTTGGCGCTTCTCGTTTCGCTGATCCTGCTAAGCCAGCTAAGGGTCTGGCTGCTTCTCGATTCGCCAAGGATCCCTCTCCTGAAGAAAAGCCCCTCCCCCCCGTCCCCGTCGAGGATGATGTCGTTGAATCTGTTGAAGAGGAGGAGAAGCCGGAGCTTTCAGCCACTGCGCTACCTGCTACTGGCCGTGGTAGCAACGAGCCTACCTTTGAGGAGATTGATGCTGTTATGGATCAGTTCTTCGATGATCCTACAATGGGTGTTAACAAGAGCAGTCCGGTTCGCAACTTGTCCGCCGTTGCTAACTCTTCGCCCTACAAACTGGAGCCTGCAGGCGATCACTATGCTCGTGACGAGTCCAGTTTGACACCTCGGGAATACCACCGTCTTCCTGGTAGCTCTGCCCAACCCATGCCCAGCACCGAGCTTGAAGACCCCTTCCTCGACCCTCCTGTGGTCAACGGTGGCGACGCTGTTGAGAGCCTGCCAGCTAGTGACTGGGAGGGTGCTTTCACCGAAGATGAGCATGACAAATTAGAGAACCGCGCACAGTTCTTCGATGGACGTGTCAACGAAGTTGTCGGCAATCTGTTGGCATCTCGTCTCGAACCATTGGAGAGGTCGCTATTCTCTATACAGCAAGTCCTAGCGACCCGTGCTCGTGGTACGCCTTCCTCTCGCCGTGACATGCGCAGCATTTCTGCCGAACTCCAACAAAGTGATGCCGATGACGAGGACGAGGAGCCAATGTACCGCCGCTCGATGAGCCCTCGAAGAGACCGACGTCTGGATCAGATCCGAATCGCAGTCATGGAAGGCTTGCAGGCTCAACAACGAAGCAAGACCGAAGCCTCGCCAGCTCCTGCTTCTGCACCTGTTACTTCAGACTCTCCTGTGGTGATTCTTGAAGCCTTGGAGGAGCTCAAGCAGCAGTTTGCCAATACCGCCAATCGAGATGATGACCTGAAGAAGATGATTCAGGAGGCTGTTCAGGCCAGCGTACCTGCTGCTGCCAGATCTGAAGATGTCGAAAACCCGAAGGTTACTGAGCTACAGAATAAGATCACCGATCTTGAGCAACGCCTATACTTTGAACAGACCAAGGTCGAGAACGAGGTGTCTGAGCGACGTGCCGCTGAGGATATGGCGGCTGAGCTTGTACGCAAACTTCAAACGGCGGAAACCCGCATTGAGGTCGAGATTATCAACCGCAGCGTCTTCGATCAGCGTGTGGCTGATCTTGAGGAGAGACTTAGGGGAGCTGAAGAGCTCAGCGAGGAATCAATCCTTGCTCGCCGCGCTGCTGAAGACAAACTTACCGAGTCTCGCGTTCATCAAGAGACTGCTGCCGAAGAGGTGGTCCGTCTCCGCGAACTTGTTGAGCAGAGGGATCACAAGGTGCGTTCTCTGGAGCAAGCCAACAGCAAGACCGCTATGCGTATCGCTCTTTTGGAGGCTGGCCAGAACAATGCCATTCAGGCTCAGCACGAAGCTGTTGCCAAGTGCAAGGGTATGGAGATCGAACTCAAGGATGTCCGTCAAGACAACCACCACTGGCGTGCTGAGGCTGAACGTTACGACGAGTCCGCCCGACAGAAGGGCGCTGAGTTGAACCGGGCCTTGGAGGACAACCAGCATATGCAGAAGTCCCTTACCACGCTCACAACTCAGCTTGAGGAGAATGAACGTATCCGCGAGTCTTGGCGTAGCAAGTTTGTCTCTCTTCAAGAGGATATGGGCCGGGCTGCCCGCGAGATTGCTGAAGAGAACGCTCGTCGCATCAAAAAGGATCAAGCCATGCTTGCCAGACAAGAGGTCCTGGACGCTCGTTTGCAGGCAGAGGCCAAGACTCGAGAGCGTCTGGAGATCGAGATGGATCGTCTACAGTCAAATGAACGATCCGGCATGCGTGCCAACAACGAGTGCGCTCGTCTGGAAGGCATTATTGGCGAGTTGAAGACCGAAAACCACAAGCTCGAGCAGAAGGCTATGCGCTACCAGCGCGAGTTTGAAGAGGCCCGCGAATCTGGTCTCAGCGAAGTTAAGAGAACGCGAATGGCTCTGCAGACCGAGATCGACGCGGCCAACAACCAGGTCAACTACATTCGTGAGGAGCTTGAAGAGCAGAACTCCAAGCTTCGTGCCGAGCTTGATAATGTCAGACTTGAGGTCGATACTGCCAAGGCGCAGAACGAAATGCTTCTCGAGGAGGTTGAGAACAGTAAGACAGCCGAGCTCCAGGAACTCACTCGCAAGCACCAGAACGAGATGGAGGACCTCCAAACTCGATATGAACGACGAGTTCACAACGCCCAGGAGGATGCTCACAAGGCTGAACAACACCTTCTTGAGCGTCTTAGTCTGTCTGCTTCCAAGACTGAGCACCTTCAAGATCGCATTCTTCATCTTGAAGACAAGCTCGAAATCGCGAAACAGGCCGCCGCCGCCGCCGCCCAGGCCGCTAAGTCTGCAGGAGCTGAGGTCAATGTTCCCATCGCTCAACCAAGAAGGGCCACTCGAGACCTCGACCCGCCTGAAAGGATTTCCCCCCAGGCTCTTCGTGAATCTATCATGGTTCTCCAAGAACAACTCCAGGCTCGCGAGCAGCGCATCGAGGAGCTGGAACACTCCCTGTCCAAGTCTGACCCCGAAGCCAGTACCAAGATTACAAAGCGCGATGATGAAATTACTTGGTTGCGCGAACTTCTTGCTGTCAGGCACGAAAACCTGCAGGACATTATCGCAGCCCTTCAAAGTGACTCCTTTGATCGTGACGCAGTGAAGGATGCCGCGATCAGACTCAAGGCGAACCTTCAGATGGAAGAACAGGAGCGAGAGAGAGCTATGAACGGTGGCTCGGCCATTAATCTACCCAATATTGCTCAGTCAATTCAGAATGCGACGCCTCGCGTGGCACAGACTATTGGCCCCCTGGCAGCTGCTTGGGGTAACTGGCGAAAGGGTAACCGCAGCCAGCCCTCACTCAGCAGCCTCTCCGGCGTTCTTAGTTCCCCAGCCCCTGGACGCCCTGCACGAAGAGCTACTCCCTCACGTAGCAACTCAACCTCCCAGAACAAGCCTCTGGGTGGCCTCATGACACCTCCCGCTTCTAGCGTACGTCAAGCTCCGCCAGTTGATAACAAGCCCCAACCTACCGCTTTTGCCAGCACCGGACGTCGCTTTCCATCGCAAAGCCACGCCCCTGGACGAGCACGGGGAGCTTCAAACACCTCCCAAAGAGCGGAGCAAGCCATTGTCACGCCGCCACCTATCGAATCAGAGGATGAGCCTATGACTCCGATGATGCGAACGAGCGGTTACGATTCGGATGCTCAACCCGGAGATTTTGATGATAATGATTTCTTCGAGGATTGAGCGGAACCAAAAGCTTAACGGCTTCCAGCCGGGAGATGTATTTCTGTCATGACTATTTATAATCTATTTCCTTTGTCACACACCGAAAACGGCTGATGCATAAATATTTGCGCTGCACATTATTACACTAGTTTCACCGAGACTGCGAACCTAGAAAGATACCCCCTTTTGGATTCATGTTTATGCCACAGATTGGGATTTGCTTGTTTTTAATTTTTACCGAGTCTTTTTATTTTGACTTCTATTACTCTTTCGCTCGTACAGGGAGCCTGTGTTTCGGAAGAAGATCAGGCAATTTATGAAAAGACTACTACGAAGGGTTTGCAAGACGAAAAACTTTATAAAAAACGCAGAAAAAAAAGATTGCGAATCAATAAGCTTTGAAATTTTAGTACTTCCCTCACTGTTGTTTGAATAGCGGTGTGGTAGACGTCGTTTCGACGCGACAATGCATCTAAAACGATTGCTTGTTGTACATAATCATAATTTACTCTCTCAAGAACAATTAGAATAAGACATAATGAGTTATAATCCCAAGAGCATACATGCATAATGTGAACTTTATCAACTAAACGGTTGGTATGTAGAATGTGTTGCCAAAATAGCGAGGCCTTTCCTTTTCTTTTACTTCATTAATGATGTCCAGGTATAGCTCGTAACATCCTCGATGCCTCCCCCTATTGTCCAAAGTATATAACATCTATTCTAGTGATTGCTAAGCAGCTTTTCAACAGCCCATTTCACAGAGAAATTACGCAGATCTGAATAGTGCTGTCCCACACCAACAAAGAGGACCGGAACATTGGTTGCATGGACGAGACTGACAAGAGTGCCAACCATGTCGCCAACAGTATCACACTTTGAAATGATAAAGCCGTCTAGTGTACGGACAGCACCAAAAGCAGCGTTGAAGTTGCGTGCTTGTGCGACTGAGTCTGTGCCAACAAGAGCCTGATCGGTTTGTTAGTAGATGAATAGTGAGGGCGTAAAAAGGTAGACACTTACTTCGCCAACCATGAGAATCTTGTCGGGCTGAGCAAACTTGGCAAACTTCTCGAGAGAAGACATGAGACGTTGATCGTTGTGCCTTCTACCGGCGGTGTCGATAAGGACAACGTCGTAACCCTCCTGCGCAGCATGACTCACGGCATCCTTTGCAACAGTGGCGGCATCCTTACCGTAACCCTTCTGGTAAAGCTCAACGCGACCACCCTCACGAGCCGTCAACTCCTTGAGGTTGCGAACGTGAACAGCAAGTTGCTCGACAGCACCGGAACGGAAAGTGTCGCCGGCAGCGATGAGAACCTTGTACTTGTTCTGGAGAAGGAAGAAGCAGATCTTGGAAAGGTTGGTGGACTTGCCGACACCGTTGACACCGACAATTGACATGACGTAGGGACGAGCCTTACGGAGAGATGTTACTGAGGGTGCGGTAATGGCATCGATCTCACGGAGTAAATCGAGAGACGATGTGGGGGTGAGCATCTTTGTTAGTGAGGCTTCCATGGCGGCTTGGATTCTGGCGTTGATACCTATCATGCTTGTTAGTAATGGGCTAGGATAGAGGTCTGGTCTGCAACGTACTCTCGAAACTGCCTGTCTTCACACCAACCAACTCTTTCTCCACGCCTTCGCACAGTCGAACAGCAGCCTCTCGGGCTACGTTCTTCTGAAGTAGGTGCTCCTCCATACCCTTCATAGCCTTGTCAAGATCCTCCTTGGTCAAAGTCTTGCCTCCGACAACATTGCGGAAGAGACCACTAATGGCGCTGACTCCAGAGCCCAAAAGACCAGACTTCGATTGTGACTTGGCCTCTGCGGCCTTCTCTGCTTCCGAAGCCAGAATCTCGTGCATCTCATCACCCAAATCTTTCAGGACGAACTTGCCCTTTGACGTTGAGCCCCATGTGTTGGAATCAATCTCATCCACCGCGGTTGATCGTCCTTCAGCCTCCGAGTCACTGGTAGCGTTCGCCCTTGCGGAGTAGTCAAGCTGCACATCATCGTCCTCGTCGGCGAAGCCATCGGCATCCCACTTACGACCCTTCTTGGCAACTGTCTTCTTCTTTTGTCGGGGAGCTTCGTCTCCGGAAGAGGCGGGAGCAGATGTTTGGTTCTTTGCCTTGCGCGCACGCCGCGAGATTTTTGCAATGGGACCGCCCTTTGCGACAAGGAGGTGGTTGCTTGGTGTACCAGGTCGCGATCCATTCGGGGTCAAGGCCGGGGTGGACTCGTCTGCCGACAAGGTATCCTGAGGTCCATTGAGGTGTCGCCCTCGGTATGTAAGACCTGGCGCAACGGGAGGTTCGTCGCCAGTCTTTTCTGAGATAATCTCCTCTTGTAACGGGACTGCGCCGGCCGTGACGGTGGTGGAGGGACCCTTAGTACTAGTTTGGTCAAGCTCCTCGAGTTGGACGTCGAAGTATTCATCAAAGGCATGGCATTCGACCAGGGTAGTATGAGGCTTCGTTAATTGTTCGCCATAGAGCTTAACAAAGATGGTCTTGATGTTATCGACGAGCTTGTCCACCCATGACAGGTGTAGGAGGGATCTGTAGACAGCCTAAGGAGAGGGGTGGGGACGTCAGCGCCGAGGATCGGGGTATGAGAAGCCATCATGACAAGTAAGGACAAGTACTCACAACGAAGATAATGCCCAATTCCTTAACGAGAGTCCATTTGAGAGTGTGTTGGTCGCTCTTGTAGGGAGGGTTGGTGGCGGCTGATCTTGAGTCGCTGAGGGCAATGGCGCCGCTCTTCTCTTCGATAAAGGTATCGGCGATGAAGTTGTTGATGATGGAAGGGTTTATGGGTGTGTATGTGCGCGACCAGACGACGACGCCGGAAGTGGTTAATATCTCAAACGAGTCCAGCATTTTGTATGATTCTCTTTTTCTTTCTCTGAGAGTCGAAGTCGAGAATGATGATGTTGGTGGGAGAAGTGAAGTGTGAGCCAACGAGGAGGCGAAAGATTAGATGGTAGATGTGGCTACAGTACTGTACTATACCAAGAAGTAGGTAAGTAGTAACCCAGATAAGATAAAACTGCTGCACATCAAAATGAGGGACAGACAGGGACTCGACATGGGCCGGACACGCCGCACTGCGCTTGGGCCTGGGCCTTGTCCTCCCTCAAGATTCAACCCTAACGGTCAAACAAGTATCGTCTCCATACAGTTACATGGCCATGTATGCAGTTATTCAGTAAAACTGTAGTACTGTATACACAGCCAAAGACGACACCACGGGCACTCAGAATCATAATGACTGTAAAGCTCTCAATTAAAAACCCAACATTAAATTACACCTGCCAGGTAGATATCCATATTAGAAGTCAAGTATCCATATACTCCACTGCACTCAAAACCCCAAGAAACAATCACGTGTCCCTTGGAGAAACGGACAAGGGGCTGACGTCTACCTAAGCTCCAGGCTCCCTACAGTAGTTAGGAGGTACCTAGGTAGGCTGGAGCTTTCCATGATGCTAGCGCCCAATCAGAGGGAATCGAACACATTTCCCTGAACTGGACCAAACCAAACACCAGCTTTACCTCGTCATCACCAATTCAACACAACCCACCTCAGCTCGACGACCTCAACGCTGCGCCGAACATCACCGACAATTCCTTAAAATACCGACCACCTCTCCTTAACCCGCCATGCAGCGAGCGGCCTACGCGCAGTCGCCTCCCCTTCACCATCCAGTTCCTCAACATGTCTCGACCGTCCCTCAACTAAGATCGCCGCCTCCTCCTCCAGGCTCTGCGCAGTCGCAGCAAGGCTACGCTGCTAATGCCGGAGGAAACCCATACCAGCAGCAGGGAGGCACCAGCGGCAATGTATTTGGCGCATATGGTAACTTTATGAACGATCCCACAGCGCAGGTGGCGGCGCAATTCGGCCAGACAGCATTTAGACATGGACAGGAGTACGTGGAGCAGAACGTAAGTCTTGGGAGTGCTCTTAGTGGTAATATGATACTGATGTAGACAGTTCGGTCGATATGTCAACGTTTCTGCCCTCAAGCACTACTTCAACGTCTCCAACTCGTATGTCGTCAACAAGCTCTTCCTCGTCCTTTTCCCTTGGAGGCACAAGCCCTGGTCGCGCAAGCAAGCTGTTGGACAGAACGGACAGGAGGGTTGGTATCTGCCCCCACGAGACGACATCAACAGTCCCGATATGTACATTCCAGGTGTGTAACACAGAGTTATGGGTTTGAATGGAGAATGGAGGACTAACAACGAAATAGTCATGGCACTGGTAACATATATCCTTCTCTCGACTTTAATTGCCGGCCTGAACCACCAGTTCCAACCAGAACTCCTCGGAAAGACAGCGACCATCAGTCTTATTGTTGTCATCGTCGAGATCTTCTTCCTTAAGCTCGGATGTTATCTGTTGAGCATCTCCAGCCAATCGCAGCTCCTAGATCTGATCGCCTACTCTGGATACAAGTTTGTCGGAATCATCGTCACTGTTGTAGTTGCTGAGATTCTCAACGGCGGAAAGGGCACTGGTGGTTGGGTCGGCTGGTTGATCTTTTTCTACACTTACCTGGCGAACTCGCTCTTCTTGGTAAGTTCTATCCAAACACTGCAGGACGCACATATGCTAACTATCTGTTCAGATGCGATCGCTCAAGTATGTTCTTCTCCCCGAGACTTCAGCTGGCGTCAGCGGCGGACCCATGCAGACAGATTCACGGGCGAAGCGCAGCCAACGTACAAAGTTCCTCTTTATGTACTCGTACTTTGTGCAGCTCTTCTTTATGTGGATTCTCACCCGAGCATAAGCGGCAATACTGAATTGAGAAAAATAGCTACTTTGTCAAACATATTCGTAAAGGAGTCTATGAAACTTGGCGGTGTCTGGTGGATACAAAAGTTGAGTCAACAAAGACATGGAGATGGTAATGAGGGACGACTGGGGATGTACGATAACTATTTGATTTGAATGATGAAACATCAAAGGAACGATCAACGATATGTTCAATATTATTATAGAATCTTTTTTTTATCTACGGATACTTGGATCTTACTGTAAACCTAGCGAGCGGTACCCGCAGGTCTTGTTGGATAAATCTCAGATGTAGTCAATGCTAACCAATCAAGAGGACACGCAACAAAACTAGGTACTAACCTATGCCTCCCGTCTTTGACAACTCAAGACTCCTACCTAGTCGTCTACCGCACGTCATCTCCCGTCTGTTTACTCCGTACATTATATGATTCATCAAATTTTTGTCTCACTATTCACAATACACCTTCAAATATTGTTTCTTCACAAGTACATATGCTTTCTGACAAGTAACGACCGTCAACGCATACAGCAATAGAGTGTCATCAGAAATCTTGGCTCGCCTATCTTAGCGCCCATCTCACAGCGACATCAACTCTGCTTAACTCAACACGTTTCTCTTTTCTCCAAAACCTTGACATCACTCTGTACCTATTGCCTCGCATAGACCTCGAAAACCATACAAACTTGGCAAAAATGAGTCTTCAATACCCTCCCGTGGTCATGGCCACTATCCAGAGTGCTGCTCTGGGTGGCATTGCCAATATCTTGGCTCAAGTCATTACAGCCTACAGAGCTGGGGTAAGTTGAGATAGATACTCTTTGATATACCGTATATTTCCTTGATATATGTCCTAACTAATTTGTCTCTCAGACCAATCTTGTGATAGATTGGGTTCCTGTCTTTCAGTTCCTACTTTTCAACATTATCTGCACACCGCCCAACTTTTACTGGTAAGCCACACTCTGTTCATTGCCTCGAACTTCAACTCACGTTCCACTAGGCAAGATTTCCTTGAGTCGACTTTCCCAGCCCACCCTGAGGAACCATCTAAACCTAAGGATACCAAGGATGTCAGTGGTGCCAAGAAGACTCAACCAAAGCTCTCGGTTCGTAACACCCTGATTAAGTTTGCTCTCGACCAGACTGTGGGTGCCGCTGCGAACACCCTTCTCTTCAGCAGTTACGTCCATGCCATTCGCGCTGCTATCAAGGACGTTCCTGTCATCACCAGTCTTCCCAAGACCATTACTTACTGGACTTCTGCGGGTACCATCGACTTTAGCCGTGTCAACTGGAGTGTTGTCTGGGAAGCTACCAAGGCTGATTTCGCTCCCCTCATATATGCTGGGTGGAAGCTTTGGCCTGCTGTGAGCATCGTCAACTTTGCTGCTATCAAGACCGTTGAAGGACGCAACCTCGTGGGTGCGCTGGCTGGAGTTGCTTGGGGGATTTACATGAGTCTTATTGCCGCCCAGTAAATCATGTCCACATAGCTGCTACGTCCGTTCGAGTTATGAAGGTTACAGCTGGAAGTGATTTCTGACGGTGATAATTCATAGCTTTTAGACACAACGAGGGTGTGCGTCCATGTATACATCGGCGAATGTTCACCTGGGTTTTGAGAACAAGACTAATGATCATAATCTTTTTTATATTTTGATCGCTATTTGTAACGCTGGAGTTTAGATAGTTTAGCCTTGATACCAAACCATAAGTCAACCCTTGCAGTACTTGTCTACAACAAATTAAACGGTTCAACAAAGACAGTAATCATCCCTCGCGGAATAAAATGAATATTCCCTATCAATACTATCTTTTACTTGGGTTAAACACCTGGGCAAGGGGATCGAGTGCGCATGATGATTCTTGGACCGACCCGCTGCTGAGGGACATAGGGAATCTTGTTCGTGAGAACACTCGCCCTCCGGGAGTAGGGTCGAATGCTCTCAGCTGGACGTCATTGCCGAATTCGGACAGTTCAGACGGATGGATATCAGATAGATTCATGGGCATGGGGGTCGAGGTGTCTTCTTCCGAATCTTGTACGAGGCTAGATATCGGGGTCGAATGGTCAATAACCGCAGGGCGACTCCGAAATTGGCGAGTTTCTGGTAGGGTAATGCGCAAGCCGACTTCGCTGGGTTCTTGAGTAGTCTCAGGCCGTGATAACTAATCTGGGTTTGGTGCGGTGGCGAAGATACCGTATTTTAAGAAAAGACGATCGGCAACATTGTACCAATGTAAGAGCCAGGGCCTCATCCTCCAATGTGTGTCTTCGTCGAGCTCGGGACGTAACATGACACAAGCAAAGTTATAAATAACGGTTAGAACCCATCTGACTTCCTTGGGCAAGCCACTGACAGCTTGCAAGATGCACGACCAGTCACGGGCCGCGCTGAATACGGGATCGGTGGTTTCCACAGGGCTCAGTAATCTGTGAAGGGTGAACAACTCGATGTCGTGAAAACAGGGCTGGTAAGCTTTACGACCGTCGAACGTGGTGAATCTCAGAAGAAACATATTGGGTATACGAGCGTGAGGAATCAGGGTATTTCCGAGGCCACGGTAGGTTTCATCTTGATCAGGCACCAGGTGCTCTGCATCCTCGTTGTCGAAAGTAGCGGGTTGTTGCAGGGCCTGCATGCCAAGATTGTGCTCTCGGACGGCATTGATTTCCTCGAGGACTGCCACATGATCGTCTTCCGCATCCCGGATTAGCATAGTGAGGGCATCGGGGTGCAGTGAAGCAGGTAAATCGTGCCAGTGAGCCCATTGCACATATTCGTGTTTATGAAAGAAGATGACTGCGCACTCCCCACACCAAGGTTGACGGGTATAGGCAGCGTTGATAATGCAATGATAACGCCGGTGGACGGGACAGTGATACTATGTATGCCCAGGACTGGACTGGATTTCATGGGTTTGAAGATGGAAGATCCGAGCTGCCCCTATGGGCAGAGTAAAGCAAGGACACGTCATAGCAAAGCGCAACCGAAAAGAAGATGATTGAGCAAGTGGTAACGATTGAAATGCTGAGTTAAAAGATGGTGGACGAACGACGTGATTATACAACGTTCCTGGTGGTCCGAATGGAGAAGCGATAAAGTGAATAGATTGATAAGTGCTAATTAGGTAGTTATCTATAGAAATATACCTAAGTTGCACACAACTGAGAGGAAGTTTCCATACACTAACTTAGGAAGTCATGGCCCAGTAACCAGGCTCCCGGGCCGCAACGACCTGCCTACCCACCCTAGCAACTTCCTTGCCTTATTCAAAGCGCCACACAGAAGCCATCGTGGAGCATCTTGCCCGTACAAGTCGGTGAGGAAGGTATTCCAACAGGTGTATATATACCTATGAATGGTGCACCAACGACACCGCGAGGACCTCAACCTAGGTAGCTTAGCCAGGAACCTGGCGAGGGTTTCACTGGAGCAGTTTGTATTGGACAACAGAGGTCTTTTCATCTGAGTATCCGCGAACACTAATCAGGTTGGCACTCTTTTCTTTTCCCCAGCAGTCTTTTCCCCAGCAGTGGCAAGCTGGGGGTTGAGTTTTAGCCCGTTCGTTACAGTTCAGAGCTACTTACCGACAGCTTGGGAGATGGAATATCAGCCAAACTCAAAGAGGTAGAGTGACATTCATATGGCATGATATTCATTGACAGTTGGCACCCGTAGGCTAGCAAACTCAATCATTAGTTTTGATCACTATACCCAATTGGTATGTCAGAGGCGCATTCCGAGATCTGTCGGCTCGGGCGATCCCTCCTGATCCTGATCATTTGATAGGTATGCAAAAGACGGATCGCCTACTGAATAAAAAATAGTCTCTCCAACCTTAAGTTTGCTCAACTGCTTGAATGTGACTACAGCACTAGGAATTGCCGAACCGCATGCATACAGCTGGCTCGCTTTGCTTTGTAGCGCCGTTGAAATCAAAGGCTAAGCTTTACCGAGTAGTCTACTCCGTAGCCTGCATAAGCGAAGCCTCATGCTGACGAGGATTTGTTAGTTCGTATAGAAAACAAATACCTAGTGCTTCTCTCCCATTGACAGCAACGAATCATTCATCGTACTTAGCGAGACGCAATACGTAGAATATGTTTCTCAGCGCTTGTCGTCTTGCAGTCCGTGGCGAAACAGTTGAGACAACCTATAATTTCTCAGTCGTCACATCTGATAGATTAATCATGTAGTACTTGGATAGTTATTTGGAATTCGAAATTTACTTGGGCCGTGATATATCACGTATGTATCCGTACCTACGAGTAATTAATTACTGCTTGGCCCAACGTACTTGCTCATATGACTGCGTTCCTGATTCGAATCTTTGAAACGTGAGCTAGGATCTGTGTGAAAGTTTCGGTTTCATGGCTGTGATTGTCGAAATTCGCTCAGTCGAACCTTTTCTTCCCAGTCATAGCTTCAGAACACTGACATCCGATCCATGGCTGGCTCTCTCTCGCAACCACCCCCAGGATATAGACTAAACGTTGCCACAACATTAGCAACCAGCATATGGAGGTATGGGACGGGTTGTTCCTCTCCTTCTCTTTTCGATCGAAGCGTCTCTCTCGATGATACTATAATCCCAGGCTCCCGGAGCAAATGTTCGCTAGTCTCTCCCTCCCCCAACCCCCGTCTCTAAGTACCCAAATAGTTGATTATTATAGCGTGTCCTAGCGCGATTAGTCTGTAAGGGGTTTATTCCAAGTGACTTTTCTATGATGATATTTGTTCGGTGAGGATTCTGTCTCTTTGTAGTACACCAAGAATTCGTTATCGACGATTGTTTGATAGGTACACAGCATAGATGGGAGAATGCCGCGCATGAGGCGGCTCTTTCAAATAGAAGAAATTATGTCATAACAGAGCACCCACGGGCAGGCGTAAAACCAGGTCGGCAGTCAAAAAAATTCACCGCTGACACTGAAGCATGTGCTGCAATGCAGTGGAGCTCATCACTGAAAAAGCCACTAAATCTTGTCATTCATTACTCATTTGCCCACTGACATGCTTCAGGAGCAAGGCATAAGGCACTCCACTTACGCACATTCAAGGATCATACTCCCCGATCCTAGCCCTGCCACCTTGTCTACAGGCTACAGCCTGCAAGCCTTTAATGTTAACCAGCAGCAATCCAGATACAACAAACAAGAAGTTGGCCCAACCCACCGTCTACAAGGTGAACAAAACACCATCTAAACCCAGTTATCCGGTCACATTATCTACTATCGACACGACACACGATGGCTTCACTCTCGTCGTTGGGCTGAATTGTTCCCACTTACACGTCACCGATCGCGTGCGACTTCGACGACCTCGATCATCACACATTTGTCTCGCCTCGCTTCGACTTGACTTGACCTTCTTTGCGAGGCCCCTCCAGTTTTGCGACTGCAATGACGACACAGAAAACAATCAACACCTCGCCTCGTTTTCACCCTCAACCTCGATCTTAGAGCGACTCAACATAACTGTCGGGCTCTTTTAACCCCTTCAGTCCCTCTTGCTCTCCATTGATAGGGTTTCGGCATATCTGACCTGCCCAATGCCGCCTTCAGCGCTTCAAAATCTCGGTCTTGTAGACCTCGTCGCTTCTGACCCTCGACCAACATTTGTCGTTGCCTTACCCGACCAAAATTCCACCACCAACGATCCCTCTGCTCACATAATCTACCGGAATCCTGCGCTGCAAAATGTGCATACTCTTGACCAGTCACTTTCTTCCGTTCCTCAAGATGTTTCTCATTCTCCATTCTGGAATTGGGTTACGAGCCCACCACCTGCGCCGGCTTCTGAAGGTGACGCCGTAGGGCCTACAACAACAAATACGCAGCACTCCCTACCATACCTAGGTGTCTATTGGACGCGAAGCATTGTGCTAGGCCAATGGGTAGTGATGAGTGGTAACGAAACTCCTCCCTCTTCAGAGCCCCCTCGCAAAGTTCGAATAGAAGGAAAAGAAGGCGAGACAACAAGGAAATACCCCCAGAAATCGCCACTGGATAATGCCCGGTTACCATCCCGAAGAAAATCGGAGAGTAAAACACCCATGCTCTACCGCGACGAATCAAATCCGGGCCTCATGGTGCCTGTTTCCGACTCCGAGGCAGAGCCGTTCCTTGACGTTGTACAGAGCGTGGATTGGGAGTCGACATCACTAGGACCTATGGCAGACTGGCCGGCTCAGCTGCAATATACTTTTAATCAGCTTGTTTCTGATTCGCGACCGGTGGCGCTTTACTGGGGACCCGAATACATCACTATATACAATGAAGCATTTTCGAAATACTGTGGCGCGCGACATCCCGGACTTTTGGGTCGGCCTGCTACTGAGGCTTGGGGTCACTTGAAGACTCGACTTGATGAAATGGTGGCATCACCCATGAAAAACTATTCCAACGCCGAAGACGAGTCCAAATTTTTCATACCTCAAGCGGACGGAACTTTCGAAGAGACATATGCCAAGTCTGCCATGGTTCCTATTGTATATGATAAGAAATGCCTCGGTATCCAACACTCGCTTCTCGAAATGACTTCAAAACGGCTCTGGGAGCGAAGAATGAAGATGCTTATCGATCTTGGCGAGGCTTTGGTATCTACGAAAGACGCCAAGTCCTACTGGTCCAGAACGATTGAAGAATTGGAACGCTGGAATCCGACCTACGATGTTCCATTGGCCTTCCTATACTCGGTGGAGGAGGATGATGATGTCGACTCCACATCCTCCAAATACGATTGTTCAAAGACTTGCCGCCTCGAGGGCTCTCTTGGTGTACCAGAAGGACATGCTATTGCGCCTCCAATTCTCAACCTCAAGGAAACAGATGATGGCATGGCATCTATCTTACGACGGTCATTGGATGAGCGCCAGCCAATGCTTCTGCAGACTAAAAACGGTACATTGCCAAAGAATCTACTACACGAGTTGGAATGGCGCGGCTTCGGTGACCCTTGCCAAGCGGCTGTTGTCCTACCTATTCGACCTACAAAGGAAGAGCACGTAATGGGCATTCTGTTTCTGGGCCTGAATCCCCGACGCCCGTACGACAGCGACTATCGACAATTCATCTCATTGCTTAACCAGAAACTCACGAGTTCTCTGGCTTCTACAGTGCTTCTCGAAGAAGAGGCACGCCGACGACGCAACATTACTGAACAGGCAGCTTATGATAACGCCATGCTCACACAGCGATTGAAAGACCAAACCGAACAAGCAGAGAGATCAATGCAAACTCTTACCGCTGTGGCAGAGTTCATACCTGTTGGGATGTGCTTTGTAGACAATGAAGGTAACATCACGTTTGCCAACGACGCTTGGCATCGCATTACTGGATATCCAAAAGGCCCAATTGCCCAGGGCGCATTGCTCGAGTCAATTCTCGAGGAAGACAAGGAGAAAGTTATGCAAGCATATAAAGATGTTCAGGAGCTCGATACAGTCACATTTGAGTACCGCATTGCACGGACTGAAAACGCGACGGGACCACGGAATTTTAGATCCTCTACCGGACCTCTACCTATGATGGATGAGCGAGTCTCGCGCCATATCCTGGCTTCTACAAAGGCCGAGAGAGCACCAGACGGCAGTGTCATCCGAATTCTTACTTGTCTGACTGATGTGACAGTGCAGAAAGACACCGCTGAGGAAGCCGTCCGACGGGCGCAAGAAGCAGAGAATCTCAAACGACTTGCTGAATTTGCGACAGTTGGAATGTACGATGTCAGTATGGATGGAAGGCTTCTCAGCGCGAACAACCTTTTCTGGGAATTGACGGATCTGGAAAAGGTCGACCTCACAAAAGTCGACGTACGCCCCTGGCCAGAGTGTGTTGTCGAGGAGGACCTTCATATCCTCCAGGAAAGCCTTGACAAATTGGTGGAATCTGGTCGTACTGAAACGGCCGAGTTTCGCCTACGCAACGGCTGGGTCAGTGAAGACAGCAGTGGGAACTCATCCGTTGCTCCCAGATGGGTTCTTGCTACGTTCATGCCAGTCAAGAGTTCAGACGGAGTTATACAGTCCTTTACGGGTTGTTTGAGCGATGTTTCGATACAGAAGTGGCAACTGGAACAAGAAAAGCTTCGGAAAGAGGAGGCGATTGAGTCTAAGCGGCAGCAGGAGAACTTCATCGACATGACATCGCACGAGATGCGGAACCCACTAAGCGCTATCCTCCACTGCACTGATGCTATTATCGCTTCCCTTGCGAGGGTACAGGACATCAGCGACAGCTCTGCTCCTCTTACGCCAACACGGAACGGCATGAACGGCGAAGGAAAGAGCATCGGGGAGCGATCGGTCGAAGAAAGAAAGCTTATGGAGGACAGCATTGAAAACGCCGAGACTATCGTAACATGCGCTCAACACCAAAAACGCATCGTCGATGATATTCTTACCATGTCTAAACTCGATTCAAAGCTGCTGGCTGTCACTCCTTGTACCGTGGACCCAATTCAGATTGTAAATGGGGCGCTCAAAATGTTTGAGGTGGAGGCTCGCCGTGTCGATATTGAGCTGACTTCATATGTCGACAAGTCATACAAGGATCTTGCTTACGACTATCTGGATCTGGATCCGAGCAGAGTTCAACAAGTTCTGATCAACCTTCTTACGAATGCCCTGAAGTTTACCAAGTCTGGTACCACGCGCAATGTCACCCTTGGAGTAAAAGGATCATTGACGCCACCAGGAGAAGACATGACGTCTGTTCAATTCATTCCCCGGTTTTGCGATGTATCGGAAGAATACGACCAACCGGCACTTCGAGGGCGAACTAAACCTGTTTATTTGTTGTTCGAGGTCAAGGACACCGGTCAAGGGTTGACGGTGGAAGAGATGGGTAGCCTGTTCAACAAATTCGTCCAAGCTAGTGCCAAGACGCACACCAAATATGGAGGCTCTGGCCTTGGATTATTTATCTCACGCCGGCTGACGGAGCTCCAAAACGGAGCGATTGGTGTTTCTAGCCAGCCTGGCGTGGGCTCAACGTTTGCATTCTACATTGAGGCTTATGTCCCAAGCGAAGCCTCGAGGAATGAAGCACTGGCTGCTGCCGCTGCCGCCAGATTGATCGCCAGTGGCGATTATGGTGACTCCGCTGATGGGAAGCGACCCTGCCGCGATATTCGTCTACAAAGACATCAAAATCCGGGAGGAAACGTCCGACTGGATGGAATTCTTGTCGTGGAAGACAATCTCATCAATCAGCAAATCACAAGACGAGGTTTAACAGACCGGGGCTATATGGTCGATGTTGCAAATCATGGAGTGGAAGCTCTCGAAAAATTGAAAAGGCGTCAGGGTGCTGTCCCGGAACCGGGCTCCCGGGAAGCCGCTGGTCGCTCAGGAAGGAGTAATACGCATGCGCTACCAACAGCCATTAACCTTGTGCTGATGGATATCGAGATGCCTGTTCAAGATGGCTTGACATGCACCCGAATAATCCGTGGATTAGAAGCGGAGGGAGAGATATTTTGTGCCTCTGGAGGCCGGGTGCCTATCATCGCAGTCACAGCCAACGCGAGGCCTGAACAGGTTATGGAGGCTAAGCAAGCTGGATGTGACGATGTGATAGTGAAACCTTACAGAATCCCGGAGCTTATCGAAAAGATGCAGGTGGTAGTGCGACGGATGGGAGGGCTCAGTCCCAACTCTCCAGTAAGGTGATGGTGACGAATATCATATAGAAGGGCTGGAAAACAGTGACAGCCCTGGTTAAGGAGAAGTTGAATTAGGGCAACCAACGATAGATGGGATGAGCTTAGGGCGACCAATGTCAAACCATCTGGAATCGGGCGGCAGTAATGAGAATTTCAATCAAAGCATGGGACTCGAAAAAATAAATGGCATGGGGAAGGAGTTTTGGCACTTGCTTGCATAGCATAAGGGAATGGAGTTTTGGCCTGGTCTTGAAGCTTTGAGGTCACGACAAGAGAGTGTTGGAAGATCTTTGGTCGTATATTTTTTACGAAATGATGGGCTTTCAATGACCTCTCAGGATAGAACGAAGAAAATTATAAATCATCATTTTAAAGTACTACAGTGTCTTGGATGCTCCTTATAGTGAGATTATGACGATGATGATCTGAACTATTGATCATCTCCCCCACTGGGGCCGGCTGGGGCCGTAAACCGGCAACTAGAGGGAGCTATCAATGACAGGTACAGGATTGTGAGCAGTTAACACAAGGTCATGAAAGTGTTAACGGCAGAGACGAAATTATGGTGTGGGCTATACAACCATCACATTATCCATGTACAACCTGACGAAGGGGAGAATCGAATTAACTAGTCGTTGCATTGGCAGACTGGACACGGCAGTTACGGCTACTTCCTACCTCCTACCTCCTACCTTAGTACTTAGTGAATCGTGACATCATTGGTTCCTTCCCCGGTTCCCATATCCATGAGCTTCTGCCCCTCCTCCCCGCAGTCTTGAGAGCTTCCACTCTTTTATTTCCATCAACTTCGTCAACAAAACAATCGACGTCTCTGGTTTCACATCTTTCCTTAATCAAGCATGTAAGTTACATATTCTTGATCCATCCCAATTGACCCAAATCCATCGTTATTTCTTCCATGTCCCGAATAGAGACTTGGCTAATACATAGCTCAATAGTAACACTACGATCCGTAACAAATCGCCCATCATGTCGACTATGCCCGCGTCCCACGGCCACAGCGAGGCCTGCTGCAACATCCCGCCCGTTGTCACCAAGGGTTATGAAGCTAAGGGAACCTACAAGGAGATTGGAGGCTACAAGACTTGTATGACTACCAATGCTTATCACAAGAATTACTACTAACACGAGCAGATGTCACTGGCCCCGTCGACGCTAAGAAGGCCATTGTCGTGATCTACGACATCTTTGGTTACTTCGAACAGACTCTCCAGGGTGCTGACATCCTCGCTTTCAGTGACGCCCACCAGAAGTACAAGGTCTTTATTCCTGACTGGTTCAAGGGCAGCCCATGCCCCATTGAAATGTGAGAGCTCTTGATAGCATGTTGTATAAAACTAAGCTAACGCTAACACCCTCAGTTACCCCCCGGACAACGACGATAAGAAGAAGCAGCTTGGAGAGTTCTTCGAGACTTATCCTCCTCCTAAGATTGCTGGCCAAGTTCCCGATTACGTTAAGGCTGTCAAGGAGCAGGATTCTTCCATTGAGAAGCTCGGCATCGTTGGCGTAAGTAAACCTGCTTGTAAATAAGATACAACCACTGACATTGGCTTGAACAGTACTGCTGGGGCGGCAAGGTCGTTGCCCTTAGTGTCAAGGCTGACTCCAACCCCTTCTCTATCGCTGCCCAGATCCACCCTGCCATGGTCGATGCCTCCGATGCCGAGGGTCTCTCGGTTCCTACTATGTTGCTCGCCTCTGGAGAGGAGCCTGAAGAGGAGGTCAAGAAGTTCGAAAACAACCTCAAGGTAGCCAAGCACGTCGAGATCTTCAAGGACCAGATCCATGGCTGGATGGCTGCCCGCGCAGACCTCAACGACTCCCATGTAAAGGAGGAGTATGAGAGAGGTTACAAGACCGTCGTTGAGTTCTTCGGTAAGAACTTCTAAACACGGGATTCCTACGCTTGTCTCTCAAGAGACGCAAAGTGTTTACATCATGAGATCTGACGAACGGAAATAAGAAATAATATTTTATAATAATTGTGCTCATGTTCAATCATTATTCTTATCGTGATTATGAAAGTTATGAATTGGGAGTGTTCTCTCCAAATGCCAATACTTTCTCTATGTCGAGATTTTGAAAGTCTTCCAACTCAATGCGTTCTCCATTGAGACCGTACCTTACCGCAGCTGATATCATGTATTCCTCTAAGAAAGGCATCAGCTTGATGTCCACACCGTCGACCTTCCGGCCTCGGAGCCAAGCCTCCTGAGGTTTCTTTATGTCTTCAGGTGGAGCAAAATCCCGCATCTCGAGATCTCTCAACCAACTGGCTAGAAGGGCATCCCCTGTCATCTTCACATAGGCCTCCCGCAAACACCAAAGCGCATAGAAGTAACGCAATGCACGATCCCGCTCGGAAACGGCTGTTCCGGGATTCATGTGCTTCAAAGCTGCAACTTCCCCAGGACCGAAGACATCAGCATGAATATCGACGAAACTCGACCAGCCCTCATCCGCTAGACTATGTAGATCACGATCCCTACGCTCTGATGGACAAACAACGTCGACCCCCACAGCAAATCCGTCCGGCGGATTGTGCACGGCTAAGAGAACTGCGAGGCCCGCTTGATGCGACACGTTGAAGATGAGTGGCTCATCACCATTTGGCAAGATAAACACGGGTTTTGTTCGGGCGTCTCTGGTTGTCTTGGCTTCTGACCAGGGGACCTGGCAGAAGCGTGATATCACATAGCGCTTAAGAAGAGCCGAAGCGAGAGCGAGCTTGGCGTCGCGAACGTGGTAGTATCTCAGCACAGCAGCTTGTTCCTCGGTAGTGAGAAGGGAAAGAGCACGCGAAGCCTGAGAAGCAGATGAGTATCAGGTTTGAGGCTCTGACTGAAACACTTACATGTCTAGTGAGATCTTTGGTCTTGAGGGCTGAAGGCCAAAGAGGACGAGTGTCGATAACCCATTGGACGACGGTGGGTGAAGAGGATTGGGTCTGACTCATTGTTGACACAATTATTACTTGATTATATGTGACCCGTGTCACATTTACCGGAAAGAACGGGTGTTTGAGGTTTTACGTGAGAGTTGAGATGAAGCTCGCGGGGTCATAGGGCAGGCAAAAGGTAAAAAGATGAGACAAGTGAGACTCGGAAGCCGAACAAGACGAAACCCGGGATGTCGGAGGTGGGGTCCTTTGGACGGGCCGGCCGAAACACGGGCCGGAGAGAAAACGGGAATTATAGGAATTAATGTCGAGTATAAAGATATCAACAAGCACTCGCCTTTGATGCCTTGAACTTATGGAGCAGGTTCTTGCCTTTTCTTCACTTTAGAGAACCAACTTTGCAGTCGAGTCCGGAACAAGATTCCTGCTTTCCTTTCTCTCCTCGACAAAACCACCGCATTGTAAGCCGTGAACTTGCACGGCTTGCTATGTCCAAGAGGACTTCTATTCACTTGAACTTTTTACTTTATTTCAATTATTTTTCAACTTCTACTCTTATTTTACTCAATCTTCTTTATCCTGCCTCGTTTGCGTCTGAGTTGTGTTGACTCTGCGCAACGTAGCAGCGATATCTTCTATATATGGCTCAAGCCAAGCGAGATACATTGCCAATCAACGGATTATCCTCTGCCAAACCGTCGGTGTTGTTGGACTCAACAAGACACTACATACAAAACAACACTGTCAGAAAAGCCAGCATCAGAGGAGCCTCTTTTACATGCAACAATCTCGATTTTTACTATTCGCCCGCCCATCTTAACGCCGACTGTTGGGCACAACAAACAACCCCAGATGAAGCCCAGACCAGAGCCTATCTTTTCTCTAGAGCTCTACTGAGTGGATGGATCGACCCCTGCGGAGAGTCTGAACCTTTACGCGGTGCAGGGGATTAGAGGGACGTTGGTGGTGGCCAATGTTACCCAACTAATACAGACTCAAGGAGTTATTTTCACTCCTCTTCTTCCTATCTTTCTTTTGGTCCTTTATGAAGAATGAGGGAATCAGACGAAGATACGGAGAGAGATACGTGGATATGGATATGGAGACACTTGAGATAATGATTAATATTTCCAGTTGTGAAGCAGTCCAGATTTAATATTAATGTTAATGATTAATGATAAAACGACTTGCTCCAAGCCCCAAACGTGAAGGGTAATGAGATTTTATGCCAGTATTGAAAGGCTGTAATTTTATTCTATTCATCTATGCCGCTTTGCTCCCCTTTATTGCCTTTGCATCCAAACTTCATTATTGATAACCTCTATCTCAAAAGCACCAATCTAATGGTCCTCTTCTTCAGCATCCACTGATAGCATAAACACACGGTGTTGCTCCTTCCCATCACCTTTCTTCTCGTCCTTTTTATCTTCATCCTTCTTCTTGTCGTCCTTTGTTTTGTCATCCTCCTTTTCCTTCTTGTCATCCTTGGTAGTATCGACAACGCCATCCTCGAGCTTGCCGATCTTCTTGATAGCATTACCATCGCCGTCTAAATCGACAACTACATCGATTACATCGAGACTGCCGTCTTCAGTGTACTTCCACATCTGCTTGATCTCCCCACGGACCAGACCTGTTAGCCACAGTGAGCCTAGCACACCGGGAACAAGGTACAGAAGTGCGGGCTGGCCACGCTTGAAAACCAAGAGCATAGCCAAGGTAACGCACATTCCAAGAAGATAACCAATGACTGAGGCATAGAAATAGGTCTTGTGGAAGCGCGTAGCCGCAAGGTCTTGGGGCACCTGCTTAGATCCGGAGAGGAAGAAAGCTCCACGAGTCCACAAGTTGTCTCCCCAATTACCCTTGACGTTGACGTACTTGGCCTTGACCTCCTTGTACTTAGTCTCGCTTTTTGTAACAAGAGCCCCTGAAGAAGGGTCTTTTTCAATGAGTTTCAAATCGGTGCTTTCGTACTTGATCTTGTTTTCGTAGTGGAGCCAGAGATCAAATCGAAGGGCCAGAGCCATTACCATGCCTGGTATGACGATGTCACCGAGACCAAGAATGCTCTTGCGCTCCGCAGCCTCGAAAGTGAGCTTGATAGGCACATCCAATTTGGTGGCGACAGTGACCATGTAAGGGCTAAAAGTGTTAGTTGAAGGCATGTGTGGGGTTTAAAACAATAAACTTACGTATAGAACACCATTATAATATCGTAGAAGAATAAACCGACAAGGATCAGAGTGCTAGTCAAGAAGTCCGTCGGAGAGATCAAAAGCATTGAGCCATAGCACATCGCGTAGCCAAGCGTATTGGCTAATAGAGGCGATGTAGTGGAAGAGTAGATGAGTGCTGTAGCCAAAGCCAACACCAAGGACACCACATGAGCAAACTTGATTCTGCCTTCCTCTTTACCCATGCCATGGACAAAGAGCTTGACGGCCCAATGTCGAGTAAGGAGGCCGCGCAACTCCCATCCTGACTTGCGAATCTTTTCCGAAAATGCCAGGCAGGCGAAAGGTCCAGGGAAGGGGTTGCCTGTCGCCGGAAGATCTGCAGCTGGGTTGCCCGCATTATCACAGATTTGAACTAATCTGTTCTTCTGATTCACTGCCCTCAGACGACCATCCCGTCCTCGCCAGTATCGCGGAAACACAAAGCTTGTAACTACTTCAATCCCATGAGAATAGATAGACACCAAGCTGGCAACTGACATGGTAGACATGTACCATCTCAGAATCTTGTTGAGAATATCAGGGTCTTGCAGCCACTGAATCAGGTAGTACAAACCAACGAGGACAACACCGGCCATGAGGGGAAAGATGATGGCGTCAGAAGGTTCCAGTCCCTGAGCGAAGCGCTCCTCGCTCTCATCTTTTTCGCCTGGCTTCTTCTTCTTTACAGGCGCAGCAGAGGGAGGACGACGAAGAGCAGCGTGAGCTCCGAGATAGATGATACCGACAGCGCTGAGAACAAGTCTGAGTTCGAGCATGAGAAAGCTTTGATCTTGAAGGTATGAGAAAGCAGACAGCCAACTTTCTCCGTTTCCTGTGGTAGAATTCAAAGCATCGAAAGAGCCCTCGAGCGGAGATGTGTCGGTAGCGTTCTCAGCCATTTTGGGGCTTTGGTTGTGAGTGCGTTGCTGGTGATGTTGTAACAGCGCAACGTGTTCTAAGTCTGGACAGTTGTACAGGCTATATCATTTCAGAGATAGCGAAAGTGGTAGTGTATGGCGGGTCTGAATTAATTTGAAGCATTCATGCAGGGAGAGAGACACCTGAGATTTTCTTTTTGTCTAAACAGATGAAAAGAAAGGATTATCTCGACTTGTAGTGTTTGGATAAATGACGTTGGTTGAGAGAACTTAGACAGCTATGGATAAAATAGTCTAAACCTGAGGCTGAGCTGTGCTTGCTACCTTGGTCCCCTGCAACTGCTGTTTTCAGCGACCAATCATTCGGTCAAAGCCGCTAAAACCACCAGGAACAACGTCAGAAAATGCGACAGCCTTATCCTCATACCCCTCCATCATAAACAAATATTTACCTTCACCTTACTTGACCTACAGCTAGCTATACGCTTGAATACAGCAGCAAGCAATCATGACAACAAACATTGTTCTCGAAACCACAATGGTACGCATCTGAACCTCTCAAACAACAACACGTGCGTATATACTAACCAATTAACTGTAGGGTTCGCTCACGCTTGAGCTGTACACCACTCACGCTCCCAAGACATGCAACAATTTCACCACCCTCGTCCGTCGCGGCTACTACGATAACACCATCTTCCATCGCATCATCCCTAACTTCATGGTCCAGGGTGGCGACCCAACGGGGACCGGTCGCGGAGGAAGCTCCATCTACGGGGACAAGTTCGAGGACGAGATCGATCCAGGTCTGAAGCACACGGGCGCTGGCATTCTGAGCATGGCCAACGCGGGCCCAAACACGAATGGGTCGCAATTCTTTGTCACGCTTGCGCCTACGCCTTGGCTCGATGGCAAGCATACCATCTTTGGCAGGGTGAAGTCTGGTATGAATACCATCAAAAGGATGGGAATGGTCAAGACTGGGCCTGAGGACAGACCATCGGAGGATGTCAAGATTATCAAGGCGCGGGTAGTCGAAGAGGAGGAGCAAATTTAGACCAAGTCTTGTGAAGAGGAGTCTGGGAGTACATAAATTACTTGCATGGGTACCTGGCGTTCGGGGGTATTGACAACATATCTTACATGTCACACAAACACACACCACGTTCAAGATCGGACGAATATTCTGAAAGTATCAGTTGCTGTATTTGGTACGCCAATAACGCCCCGGTCCCTTTTCCGTGGATGCTTTAAATATCCGGTCCCGGTCACCCTAGCCAACCAGTCCGCCGTGCCAATGCAATGTTGGGAATAATACAAGTGAATAAAGGATCTCGATAAGCAAGTGTCTCCTTGGTCGCGTCACGTACTGCCTGCTTCTATGTATCCAACCTTAACTAAATGTTGATCGGTGTACTCTTCGCAGTGTCGGAAGTGCAGTTTTCTAGAAACGCCACTGTAACCATGACGCATCGTTCAAGATGCGAGTCCTCGAGGAAGCCCGAGCCTGTTGGGCAAAAAGCTTACTGAGGCGGAGACGAAAGGGTGTCGGAAGATTCAGACTCTCCAGTAGCTTCCCTAATGAGATTGGACTTGGGCTTGGGTGAGCCCAGCTGAGGTTTGTTCATCTTAAGCTTCTTAACAGGACTGATTCCCTTAGACACTGCCTTCTTAGGAGCCACTTCCACCGAGTCGCCATTAGAGTAGTCAGCTTTTTGCTCTTGGCTTAAAGACGAGAGACCCTTAGGCTTATCCTTTTTGAGGCTCGGCTTTGTCTTGAGGATGACCTTCTTGGTGACCGATGACGTGGGCTTAAACTTCTTTTTCTTATGGCTATTCTCAGAGTCCTCCTCTTCGTCGCTGGCGTCGCGCTTCTTTGGGCTGGTGGCACGAGAACCAGGCGCGGGCGTCGCCTTTTGTGATGACGGGGGCGTAGGGTCGTTCTGAGATCCGCCGTTACTCAACTTCTGCGCCGCAGCTCTACTGGCATTGCGCCCGCTATTGCCAATACACGAGCCCATATGGTTGTTGAGTCGAGTAACGAGAATGCAGCGTTTGCACTTGCTGCAAGTGGCGGAAGGGAAGGAAAGGACGTTGGGTGGTCGCTGTTCAGGCGTGGGAGAGTCGGTATTCTTCTCCATATCCTTCTTCTTCTTACCACGACCGGGTCCGGGTCCTACCCAGCTCTGACCGTAGATGTCGCATCCAGGCTTATCAATATAAGGGTGTTTTTTGCAATAGATTATGCTAGGATCGGGCTTCTTAGCGCCTTTTCCGTCGGTGGGATAGAGGAGTCGAGGTAGATGGCATCGAGGGCATAGAATCTCGGCGGTAGTCTTGAGGGGGTTCCCCTTGAGCAATACTTTTCCGTCCTCGTAGATGGCAGCATCAGTCTCTATCCGCACATCGGGTTTACTATCGATTGGGTTGGCATCGGACGCGTCGGCGGCCAATTTCTCGATTCGGATCGCAGCGGTGGTAGCTCTGGCAGTCTTCTCCTCGCGGTGCGTCTTCATCAATAGATCGCTTAGAACGTTGTAAAGCACATCATCTAATACAGCATGTGCCTGAGAACCGTTGATTAGCAATTAATCAGAAATAGAATTGTTGATGAACGATGAGCGAAAAGCTTGATGCGAAGCGGCTGCGATAAGGGGCGCAGAGATGAGGCACCATCGCGGAAGATATGATGGCGCTCGGTCGCGGCGTTGTGGTGAGAATCGCATCGCTCGCATCACAGGGAGGTTGCTAAGCAAGCAAAAGAGGCAACGAGGGTAAATAACTTACCAGCTTATCCATAGGCGAGGCATCATCGTCGGCGTTTATGACGCCCGCCCTGCCTGTACCAGCATTCATGATGTCGCCGGGTATCCTGAATCCGAGCCAGGGCCGACGATTTTTGTACAGTAAAGCAAAGCGGAGGGTGTGTAACTGAAATCGTGTGATGGATGATGCCGAGGAGCGAAACGGCAGCTACCGTACCGTACTGAACTGAACTGAACTGAACTGAGCCGGACGGAGGGGGGTGTGGTGTGCACGGAATGGAATTACAGGCCAGCCCGGGGTACAGTAGTACCTACTGGAGACTACCTAGACTACCTAGGCAAAGGCAGGGTACTACTGTACTACAGTGCTGTAGCTTGCGATAAGAAGAAAATAGTATGGGGGAGAGAGAGAGAGAGAGAGAGAAAGAGTAAGACTCTGACGAAGAGGTGCGAGAATTAGTTGTGAAAGGAGGAGATAATTATCGAAGTATGAGTAAGAGTGACGAGCAAAATTCCGTTTGGTTCGGATAAAAGATGAACGTTGCAATAAAAACCAACAATGGGGGAGTAGTGAGATGAACAATGAGCAATTGAGGTTCTCTCTCTATTCCTCAGTCTCAGGTCAACGCAGTGACGTGCAGTGCAGCGTCTGCGTTTGAGTGGATGAAGAGGAAGAAGAAGGCCAACCGACAGTCAGGTTAAGCAGGGAACCGCGAGACCCGCCTACACTTCTTCTCAATTAGGTAGGAAAAAAGAAGTGTGATAACAAAGACAAGAGCGACAGAAAACTATCGCTTTGAAACCACGCAGTGATAAGTGGTGAGTCTAAGATGACAAGATTGAGGATATCATAGTAAAGAATTCAACAAGGGGGAAATTTGAAGTTCGTTTAAAAGCAAAAGCAGAGAGGAAAAAAAAAACTTTAGAGCCTCAAAAGCGTGCCAGTGCACCGGCAGCACTTACAGTTAGTGGTTAGTGCAAGCCACTGTCCGGGATTAAACAGCGCCTTTACTGTAGAGGGGGTTTCGGAAAGGGAATTCTAATGTTGAATGCATCAAGCAGACCAGGGGTGCGATTCAGTGCATGTATCAGCTCAAGGGCCAGCAACATTCATATAATTCAGTAGAGAAGTACATATAAGTTAGTAGATATGTATATAGACACGACAGAATCTTTACTACTGGAGTTCAACATACGGCTTTGGAGCGGCCCAGTTTCAAGGGGCCTCCAGCTCGACCCGATGGGACTTACACACTTAAACAATCACTGACAGCGATTCATCAACTGGAGTAAATAGATTCTTCCAACTGCAGACTACAGATGTCAGAGATTGTGATTGAAGTTGGCATACTTGAATCATATGCATCAACACACTTCTGCTTTAACCCTTCTACTCCAAGATGGCACGCACCTTAGCAGAGGACAGGTTAATAGCCAAAGCCTCCCCTAACCATATTAGAATCTTGGGATAAGCATCAGTTTGATCATCAACCTAAGATAATCGATTTACATGAAAAACATTACTAAGTAAACATTCGGATTTCCCCTTACCTGCCTACCTCTGGAAATATCTCAAGGGTCCAACAACAGCCAACAAACAAACCCCTTACTGTACCAGTACGAAGAAAAAATCCACCTGTCAATTCGACCTTCAGGGGCTACTGCAACTTACAGAACTTAAGAATTCCTCTCTACGAATAATGATCGATTCCAATCTAGATTTCTCACGTGGGACTGGCTTCTTCCCATCATGGATCTTGGTTGGCATTCATTGGGTGATCCACGCTAGTGTCCCCTGCTTTAGCCTTAGTCTTAGAGTCTCCTGTCCTGTCTTGGCCTGTCCTGTTTTCCATCCCTCCAGTCTCGACTATATTTCTTTTTCGCCCTTTGAATACCTCTTCGAAACCATAATCTCTTTTCCTCCGAACCCATCTGCAGTTTCCTAAACCTCTGTGGTTCAAGCTGGGTCGCTGTATCGCTTACCTTGACCCCAACCTTTCGCTTTCTTTCCTTCTATCATCCATCCATATATCTTTCGCTTAACCTACTAACCTAGTCAATATCCTCCCTCGACGACCTACAGATTCCGTCTATATATACACACGACATACAAGACACATATATACATACCAACATATATCGCAACCATGTCGCTTCCGTCTACCAAGCCCGCTCAAACCTCGATTCGATCCTTCTTTTCATCAAAGACGCCTAAGTATGCGCCTCCACCTTCTCAAGCTGCCGCCAACCCTCCTCCTCCTCCACCAGCGGCTGCTGTCCCTCCACCGACCTCAAGCGCGCCAGACTTGACCACAAATTCGACCTCTGAATTCCGAATTCCACCTCTTCCGACTTCTCTTCCTCAAGAGGCGTCGATTCGGCTTGTAACAGGCGACGACGTCAACGCTTTGCGTCGCATCAACGCTCTGCTCCTGCCCGTGAGCTACCCCGACAATTTCTACCAACGTGCCGTCGACCCCTCTGCCTCTGGTCATTTCTCTCGTGTCATCACATGGGCTCATGATGGAGCTGAGCCTAAGGTTGTTGGAGGTGTCGTCTGTCGAGTTGAGCCCCCTCTTGACCCCAACACTAGAGGCGATGTACCCCAAAACCTGTACATTCAGTCCCTGTGCCTCCTATCGCCATACCGATCTCTGGGGCTTGTAAACGCTGCTGTGGATAACATTATTGCTACTGCTGTGTCCGACCCCAATTTGAACGTGACGGCTGTCACGGCACATGTCTGGACCGAGAATGAGGAGGGGCTGAAGTGGTACGAAGGCCGTGGTTTCAAGCGCGAGAGCCAGCCTATCCAGGGTTACTATCTCAAGCTACGTCCGAACTCCGCTTGGCTAGTCAGCCGTCCCACTGGTGCTTCTGTTCGAAACCTGATACCTACTTCCTCTTCAGCACCACCAAGCACTGTTCCTGCCAGCGCAACCGCCGCTGTCGCTAATTTGGACCCGGCTTCAGGTCCTCCCAGGAGCGGCCCCCCGCGACCCTCTATGCCCCCCTCTGCTCGCTCCTACCAGAACCAAGGACCTGAAAGGGAGTGGAACGATTTGCCTGATGATATGGCTAGCAGTCGTCTCGTGCCACCACCCCGAGGAGCTGCTGGAGGCACTGGCTCCGGTGCAAGCTCTAGGAGCAGCTCTGCGGCACGAAAGAAGAGAGATCGATCCTACCCTGCTGCAGCTTTCGGAAGCTAGAGAATAGAATAGGAAAACGAGACTAGCACTAGCTGTTCGTTAAGAGGATAGGTATGCTTCATGATGGTATATGATTAATGGTTATGTTGGAATAAAAAAGAGTTGGAACTAGACACTATAGTAATCAAAGAGCGATCACAAAGCGCAAAACGCACGGCGAAAGAAAATATTGAACGTCATCAGATTAAATCGTTGAAAAGCCCGTTCCCTCATAATACTTATACAGCTTTTAAATGCGACAAGAACGTAAAGATGAAGGTATTGGAGACATAAGACGCCAAAAGTCCCAAACAAACATGGACGCATCTCCTCAGATGCACATATATACAGAAATGTTACCCCAAGCTAGAAAGAACTCCAAAACATGACTTCAAAATGAACAACGGTTGGTGTTGTCTATCGACGCTTGCTATACCATAGGGCTGCTAGCGCGAGGACACCAACGACACCACCAACTAGTAGAGCTTGGTTCGAGACTGGCTGTGAATCGACTGTTCAAAGTTAGCAGATGTTACTTAACAGGGGCCCGAAGTACCAGTGGCTCGGGATTGGGAGTAGAACGTACGGATCGCATCAGACAACTTGCGAGCGCGGTTAGACTCGGATCTCAGGTCAGTTAGGTAATCCTCTGGCTTCTCCCTGCTGGCGGCAACAAGGGCAATGAGGGCAGCACCGACACCGCTACCATCCTTAGCGATGCCGATTCGGATCTTCTCGGCACCCTTGGCTCCAATGCCTTCAATGGAACGGAGGGCCTCGTAGATCATGTCGCGGAAGAAGGGGTAGTGCTCAACAAGACTACCGTCAACACCAATATCGATAACCTCTTCGTTGATGTCGTCAAGCTTTCCAGAGTTGATGGCAATAGCACCAATAGCGACAGCAGACAATCGAGCGGCACGGCGACCGACGGCGTTGGAAATAGCCTTGAAAGCCTGGGCATCCTCAAGGGAAGGAGTGTAGACGCCCAGCAAGTTCTCAAGCTCCTGGCGAAGGGTTGACAGCTCAGGGGTGTTGTCGGCGGCGGCTACGGACATAATGGCGCTATCGAGCCCCCAAGGCTTAAGGAAACCGGATGAAGGGGCAATGTTGGTGGTGGTACCCCAGTCGTTGGTGCTTGAGTTGAGATCCTTGAACAGAGAGGAGTGTTCGCTATTGATGAGGTCGGCCACGGCTAGTCGTACAATCTCACCCAAGAACATTCCCGACACTCGCTTCTCAAACATCTGGTCACCAGGGTTCACACTGCCGACATCAAGAGCCTTATCCCACGGGGTGGTGGGCAGAACATTGAGTTGGTTGTCGAAGGAACCCCACTCAGTGTTGACAACCATCTCACCTGTGGACTTGTCATAGTCACCCGTGATAGGCTTCTTGATATTATCCAGCTTCTCCATGTAAGCACCGTTGGTGCCAGTACCGAAGATAGCACCCAGAACAGAGCGGCTCTTGCCAGTTGAAGTGTAAGATCGGGCCATAAGAGTACCGACGGTGTCGTTGACGAGCGCAGCAACCTTGACGGGGAGGTGGAGATTGTCAATCTCAGTCTGAAGCAGTGAGCACACATCCTTGCCTACGGCATCTGGGATATCAAAGCCCTTAGTCCATCGAATTAGCAGGCCCTTGTTAATAGCAAGCTGCTTGACGGGGAAACTAAAGGTGAAACCCAGGCGGAAAATGTGCTCATCGCGATAGCCCGAGGGGGCGCTGGAAGTGTTGCGGCGGCGCAAGTGGGAGTTGAAGTGATCGGCGTGGTGTTCCTTCAGGAAAATCTCGATCTGTTTGGCGAGGAAAGAGAACAAGTCTGAAGAGGCCTTTGCAACCATGAGCTCCTTAGGAATGGCAACCTTGTTGTAAGTGAGGTTGAAGGTGGTGTCGCCATTGAGCATAATGGAGCAAACTCGGAAGTTTGTGCCTCCTAGATCAACAGCCAGGTAGAGGCCCTGTCAAGATACGATTAGCTTGGGCAGCTACATGAGCCAATTGTGGATTGCACTCACCTTTTCTGTGCCATTGGGAACGCCGGTGACATAGGTAGGGATTTGCTGGAGACTGGTGCCCTCGTTTTGAAGACCCTCATCTAGCCAATCGTTAGTATTGAGGTTTTTGAGGCTTTAAAGCCAAAATAGGTGAAAATGCGACAAGCATCGCATCATAGTGTCGAGCTGCAGTAGCAGGGCGGCACAGGTTGTGCAGAGTGATAGAGCAACATACCCATTTGTCTCAAGAATTCCTTCACAGATTTGTTGAGATCATCGTCGGGGAAGTCGAATTGTTCGACGATACGGTTAGATTCGTCGGCGAGAGCCATGGCTACTGATGGTGATGTGGGCGGCGCGGTCGCGAAGGGAGAGGGAATATAGCAGACAGCTTCGGATGCTGTAGAGTTTGGTGGGGGTGAGGAAGGAAAGAGTTGAGGGAATAAGAGATGAAGAGTAGGTAGGGGAGAGAAGAATTGGAGAAGGGAGGGAAAAGAAATTAGAAAGTTTGTGGACGACAACGAGGTCAAAAGGTTTCTCTGCAGCGGAAGTAGGATTTTGAGCTTTGGCTGCTGTTGGAGCTTGGCGTCACCATCAGTAGGGACAAGCTGGGAAAGCTGCTGACGGAAACTGTGTCAGTGGCTGATCAATTACCAATGACGTTCGAGTATGGGGAGTTGGCCGGGGGCCTGGGGCTTGAGACTTGGGGCTTTGGGGATCATGGAGCGTTGCGTTACGTGACAGAAGCGTGCAAAGTAAATCGAAGTAAGGTGAGGTGAGGTGCAGAGACCCGTTAGCTACAGGGACGGGGCATCCCAGCGCCGAATGGGCCCGAATTCCAGTGGATATCTAATACCACGAGCCTCACTCCAGGTGTTTTGTTCTCCTGATTGAGGCGGGCTCCCCATGGTTCTGAAGCAACCAGCCCAATTGAAGTGCCGCCGGGCGGCCGTGGAGAGACCGTCCGAGTGGAGAGATGGTGGAGGTGTGGTCGGTGGGTGTTCGGGGTGCGGGGGAGAAAGCTCAGAAAGGCTCCGCTAATACGCCGAACGTCGCCGTGTCTTGTTTTCATGGAACCTCCTAGGTAGTTTTGGCGGTGCGATGCGTGTTTTCTAAGTAGACAATTGTTGATTGAGGTCCTTGGTCCGCGTGCATATCCACTGGGATGCCGTCATAAGCCAACTTTGGCCCCAGAAAAATTTGCGAACAGAACGTCTCGGTACGTAAAATGATGCTATCGTTGAATTTGCAGAGTTGCATCCTCGCTAGTGAGGTTTCGGTCAGGCCATGCACCATCTCGCTCAACCCAACCCAGAATTACGGTACAGGCGGGTGAACATTGAGTTCCAGAACCAAAGACGGGGGAACCACGGGGAGACAAAGAAAGGGTGTGGGTGAAAGGCGGGATGATGGGGAATGGCATGGAGAGACAGATGAAATGATATGATGCCCAGTAAAGGCCAGGTACAGGGAAGAGAAAATTACGGTAATGGAAATAGCAACTCACCACTAAAATCAGTATAATTGCAACGCACGAGACAATGAGCCGAGGCCAAGGGCGTTTCCTCGCCTTTAGTTCAAGTCCATGTTCATGCCCTTGTAAATGCTGTGCCCCCATTATCCTGATAGTTATTAGGACCAGTACCAAGCCAGGGTCTCGAGTGTACAGATTCGTGGTGACAGTCAAGATGAGGTGTTCCTGATCTGTTATGGCCTCGTGTTTGTCTAAGACCTGCTTGTCTGTAAAATTTTACAGTCCAATGACCGTCTCTTCGTAAAAGCAGCGGCGATAAGGTGACTGTAACTCTCCGTGAGCAATTAACAAAGCTCTAGATCACTTTTGGTCGATGTCGCTCTATTGGGAATTGGTAAACGGGCCGTCTCCTCCGTATTGTGTACACCAGACCGGAAAGGAAGACGGTTAATTTGAGCATTCGCGACTGTCCCGATATATCATGCGAGATTCACTGGACGAACTTCGGCGGTTGATCTGACGAGTCGCGTGTTTCTGAGTTGAGTTGGATTGGTGTAATGTAACTGGTGGGTTTGGCTCCAGCGAAGCGGTTCGTGGCTTGAGCCTCAGGGACCCAGGGTAACGATGTGAGTGACAATATGCGACCTGCCTTTTTCTATCTGCGCCTGCGGCTTATTTTCGAAATGCCGCAGTCATTCGACAAGCATTCACGATCTGGGCCGCTGAGTTGTGTGAGCGTAGCGAGTTGATTAGGTTCAACAGAATGGCGGGGTGCAAGATAGATACGTCGATTTTAGACCTCGCCGGCGGAGTGGCTGGTTTCTCTGCCAGGGTTAATTGAATAGGTAGGTAATTGTGTTACACTTCTTTCCCTGTTTTGAGGATGATGACCAGCAGCGGAAAGGAAGGGGGGGAAAGTACGCAAATCTGCACAAGAGAAAAGGACAGGAAGGTGCTATTCATACCACCGAAGAAAATATCTATTGCAGGTGCATTCGGCCCCTTGCCCCATTCCACGACACCGCTCTTCCTTTCTCTTTATTCCAAGCCAGGTATGAAGCCCAAAGGCAAATACTTAGGTACAGACTTTGTATTTCAAGCCTCCTACGGATCTTTCTATCTGGATAGCACATTCGTCAGGACGAGCTAGTTTTGAGGCGTTGGATTCCCGACGCTTTGACACGGTTGGCTTAGAGACTTGAAACTTCATAACAAAGCCTTTTTTCTATACCATTGCGACTTGTAACTAGGTAATTTCAAGGCCAATGGCGTGTCGTCGCAATCAGAATGGATCGCACTTGGAGGTTGAACTAACACGGCCATTTTGAAAGCCTATCTTCAAGTTCACTCGCTTCAGGCTCCATACCAAATATCTCACCATAACTTTTAGTCTTCCGATCGCTTATATCGACACTGGTCCCATTCAAAGTCTTGCATCACCATCCCCACGATCTCCTTAGTTATCGCTTGGCTTACCGAAGTTTGGGGTCCCCAGCCGTTTGACAAGGTCTAGGGATCCCTCACCGAGGCCAGCCATCGCCTCACGTCACTTCGGTCTGCGGCCAATCAGAGAGGCTAGCGACTTACAAGAAGCACTTCAAGAGACTTCTGCCCAGACTAAAGGTTAAGGAAGTCTGGCTAGGTGTTCTTTTGGAACTCAAGGTTCATGCTAACCCTTGTAGTCTAGCTATGGGTTTCCAATGACAGAATATTGGACATGATTGAGAGATGGAGGGGAAAACATGGTTCGGCCAAGTATATGTGTGAAGATGAACCGAGATGAGTTCTCCCAGGTCAGATTTATTATATCAACACAAGCACACGCAACTGAAGAGGCAATATAAAATTTCAAATGGTATTGCACCATCTTCTTTAATTCAATAACTAGTAGTAACAAAAGCATTGTACACGGCTTCCCCAGAACGCTGCCATAAAACCCGCCTGCCTGACTGCCCATTCTTGTCTTGTCCTTCAATGGACTGCCTGCCTCCTGTAAATATCGACCTTGACGCCTGATAAACACGCATAATTGGGGCATAAGACAACTGCACAAAAGTATTAAGATAGATGACGTGGCAGGCTCATTGTTTTCTTTCCCGCCGGCCCGCCTTGGTATAAAACGGTGGCCAGCACATCTTCCCAGAGTGGTGAATTTTGTTCGATTTCCTTTTTCATCGTCGATGTCGTTTGAGATTATAGAGTAGATAGAAGAGTCGGTTGGTGTGTCCTCCAACGAACTTGCAGTGGAACGTAAAATCGTAAAGAGAAACGTCCCTTACATGATAATGGCAGGAATGTCGACGTTGGCCTTGATAGACTTGTGGGGGAGGACGCTGCCACCGTTGACGTAGATCTCATCGCCAACTGTGACATCGTCACCAAGAACTGTCACGTTCTCGAGACGAGCCCAGCGACCAATGGTGCTGTTCCAGCCAACGATGGTGGACTTGACCCAGGCGTGATCCTTGACCTTGGAGCCCTTGAGCAGGACACATCGCTGCAGACGGACACCGTCGCCAATGACAACGTTGGGGCCAATGGTGACATTGGGTCCGATTCTGCAGTTCTTGCCAATCTTGGCTGAGGGGTCGATCAGGACGTTTCCGCCGTGAACGTAAGGCTCGCTGGGAGGGGTGAGCTCCTTGCTGCCCTTCTTTGTGAGGGAAGAGAGGTACAGGCATGTACCGCTGAGGAAGTCCTTGGGCTGACCAACGTCCATCCAGAAACCCTCAAGGTCGAAAGAGTGGAGCTGGTTGTCCTTGACCATGGCGGGGAAGGTCTCCTTCTCAATCGAAGTCGGGCGAAGCTCGATACGGTCGAGAATGGAGGTGTTGAAGATGTAGAGACCGGCGTTGATACGGTTGCCAACGAACTCGACGGGCTTCTCGACGAATCGGTCGATCAGAGAGCGGTGTCCAGGCTGGTGGACAACGACACCGTACTTGGAAGGCTCCTCAACCTTGGTGACGACAATGGTACCCTCGTTACCGTGGTTCTTGTGGAAGGCCAGAAGGTCCTCGAAGGGGAAGTCGCAGATAACATCGGAGTTGAGGACGAAGAAAGGAGAGTCGTCCTTGGCGAGGATGCGCTCGGCAAGCTTCAGGGGACCAGCGGTGTCGAGGGGCTCAGTCTCGACAGAGAACTCGATGTTGATGCCGAACTTCTCCTCGTACTGCAGTATGCGTCAGAATACGTGTCAAAGTGAGAGCAGCAAGAATTCTTACCTCGGCCAGGAACTTCTCCATAACCTCAGGTCGGTAGTTGACAGCGAGGACAATATCAGTAACACCAGCTGCGACCAGCGCCTCAATCTGGTGCACAATCATGGGCTTGTTGGCGAATTCGACCAGAGGCTTGGGAACACTCAGGGTCTGTAAAACGGCGCACATTGTCAGTTACATGAGAAGCGAGGAATGTTGGAGGTTCGCGCGGTCGAGTCGCGAGGTTCCGCGGGGTAACGTACGAGAGGGCGAAGACGGGTGCCATAACCACCGACAAGAATAAGACCTGAGGACTGTTAGCTGCTAAAGAAGGTCTTGAAATGTTTTTGGGGGAGAACGAACCCTTCATGATTGCGGTATTGAGAAGCTAGGCTGAATGTGCCAAGAGCAAAGGGGGTAAGAGTAGCAGAGCAGAACAGCGAATGTAAGAACAGAGAACGACAGCAGCGAGGTCCTGAAAAGAAGGAAGAAACCTCGACAGGATTAGATTAGAATAGGTAAGGTAGATAGTATTGGGGTATCTCGAGAGATGTAAAGGTGGATTGAGAGTCAAAGTCGAAGTCAAAGTCAGAGAGGAGGGGGAAAAGGGAAGAAGAGGAGAAGAAATAGAAGTATGGAGGTCGACGACTTTTGATCTGAACTCAGGAGAGAGGGAGCAATCCAAAGCAACAAGTGGGGATGTCTAAAAAGGCCAACGTGGGTAGATTCAGTTGAGTTCAGCGCAGTGCAGTGCATGCAACCATGGATAGAAACAAGCCTGGCCTGGCTGAGAATAAGATGGGATTGGATGGATGGACAGGATTGGAATTGGGATGGTGGAAGTGGAGAACGGGATCCAGGGGGTAGCGCGGGTTGCCAGTTGCCAAACAAGCCGCCCGGGCAGTGCCAGTCTGTCCTAGAGTAGAACCAGGGTCTTTTTTAGGTCCAGGCTTAATCACGATGAAGATCTCTTTGTAAGAAGCTGATATTTCTAAACCTAATTGGAGACTCAATAATTCTTTGGAGATGTGTTTTGTTTCATTCAATTGGTCTTCAATAGACGACAACCCATTCCTCATCATGTCTCTCTCCCCAATAATCTGATACTCATGTTCACCATCGTGACTTGTAACCTTGGAGCTCTCATAATCCAAGAACACCTAGTCAGGGCTGTCTGTCTGTCTACTTGACGCCTCTCAGACTAACTACCTAGACTATTTCCTTCAACTTCACTAACGGGGTCTTCGGATCCACACATACCAACGATCCGCGACACGAGGTCCTTGATGAGAAAGGGGGCTTCACACTCCAATCAAACAAAGTCCAGCGGAGTCATTGTGGCTCGACCATTTCCCGTTCCCTGGCGAAATTATATTAAACCCCCCCTGCCTGCCCTGGGTTGTTAGCTGTTACCATCAAAAGGAAAAGGCCGTTTCCGTTTTTGCCATTCTATTCTAGAATCTAGTTAGTTAGTCAATCAATCAATTGATATCTGACAAGGTTTCAGCTGACCTTGAAAACAATTATCGTCTTGTTTAGGAAGCTCCACGATTCATCTGTTCCGAAAATTCTATCAACTCTGGAAATTAATATTGGTTTTGCTCACTAGCCACAACTCCTAACTCAACTAGCAACCTGCAACCCAATATCCATATCTACCTACCTTCTAACTAACTTTCACTTTCTCCCTGTGCCTTGCTTGCTTTCTTTCTCATGATTGATCAAACCATTGGAAAGAAAATACGTCTGAGCCAGCGGTGGCACCACCATTCCATCCAAGTCTAAGCATTAAGGAGGTGGTCATACAAACCACTAATAGGCTGACGTTCATTTATACGACCCCTGTCAAGTACCCTGCAGCTCATTTACGAGAGTCCCTCGTGTTGATACAACGGGCATTCCTACATTTGACTCTCCAGATGAATGCATTGACGTTCCAAGTATAACATTCTCATGACTCTCCCATTCATCTCGAGTTGAGGGAGGCATTGTTTCGTATACATGGGGTATTGTAAACCACAAAACCGTTCCACAACTCGACCCATATGACTTCATAGTCCAGACGATCCATCTCTCAGCCTCTCCCGTGTCTCCATCTGACACGTCTGCTAACTTGTTAGGGTGAGGAATCCTGCTCCTCTGATTGCTCTGTCGTCTGTCAATCACCACCTCGTGACCCCGACACGTAACTAACTTCAACCTCAAAACTCTGGCAACTTTCCCTCTTCTACCTTGAAATTTTGATCAGTTCGAATGTTATGGAGATGAGGTTATAATTGGTAGATATTAGCAACCTAACAAAATGATATCCTATGTAGCTTTCTACTGCAATCGTTGCTCTATTGCTTTCTGAGTTTGTTGTTTTACAATCAACTGTAATACATTTGTCCATCTTCGACGCCATCGCGCAATTAATACCTGGATACAACTTGAATGCTGGAGCGGAACCGGCAATCCAGTTACCGAAGCTTAGATGCACGACGTTAGAGTTTGGAGTTTGTGGTGTTGCGCCCATCTAGTCAGCGGCTGAAAGTTGCCGGTGTTACAGCAATCCGAGATGCAAACGTTTGCTGCTTGGTGTCTAGTTGTCCGTTTGTAGCTATTCACAACACTCAAGCCGCAAGTTGCTACTCTCTTGCCCCTCTACGTGTTTCTTTTTCTGTCCACGGCTTGCCCCAATGGATTTGTCTTGCAGCTTACAGCAATGTACTTAAACACCCTCAGTCCTCTGTCCACAACTTACGAGACATCGAACTTGACCACTAAGCTTTAGGATAACCTGAAGCTTACTTTAAGATGGCCCTATCAATGGACTATTGGTATTTCGTCTTTTACCATCTCTTAGGAGTCGGATCTTCTTAAGATAACTAAACGTTTACTTTTACACTATCTGATTCTTACCTCACCTCAACAGCTTCCAATATATCTGTATATATTCACTCAACTCTACGTTCTTATCTCAAAGCAGTACCCGTATAGTTGTGTCATCACTTCAGAGCTGTCACAGAAATATATAAATCATATCAGTGTTAGCAACCTAGGGCCTTACATGACGTATCGCGAACAATCTGATCGGTAATGAGACGAAAGCTCATTCGCCGAATCATTCACAGATCGGGCGTATATAACCCGTACTGTTGGAGGAATACCGAACTCAGCTTCTCCTCTGCCACTCAACAAACACATATCCAGCTGCATTTTTATACCTGGATTTGAGAATGGCAGATGCACTCAGAGCCACCATCCTATAGATCAGTGGCCGCACCCACAACAATGGACAACCCATCTCTGTCTATATACTAGACCAGAGTGAAGGTGAATTGTAGTCACCTAGTGATCTATATCAGCCAGTCAACATGGATCCACAACTTGATTGTTAGAGGGAATTCAGGGGTCCCGTACTAGCCTATGGACTGTTGACGAGAGCTATCATTACAAGATGCGTCGCTCAGTGAGATACCGAAACGCAATCCATAATCCAACTTGGCATCTCGAATCGCACACCAAACGCACAGGATGGCTCCATCGAGTGCGTCGTAGTCGGGGTTTCGGGCAAGAGTTCTCGGCCTATGATGACGAAGGCTGAGAAGTTCTTCTGCCCAGGTACCGTGGCTGTTTGGTACTAGAGGTTATTTTCACGGAACATCCTTACGAGGTTCAAATTAGGTAGCATAAATGCCCTCATGCATGTCACTCTCCAGGGGGGCTACTATTACTAGCAGCGGGAACAGGCTTTTCTCTTCAGCAGAGGGCTCATACTCATACATGAGTATCTCAGGACACACTCTTGTACGTTGTAGAACCTTGGAGAACAATGTGGTAGAGGCTTAGAGGAGGTTTCGAGAGAGTGTGAAGGTACTTGTATGACGAGAGTAGCCTAGACTTATCACAAGACTCTATAGTTTTGAAGAAAATCCAGATCATACCCTACGCTCTTAGCAAAGATTGAGGACATGATAGACACCTCAAGACAACAAGAGTGACAGCCAGGAAGCAGTACGTGATTAATGCAGGCCACCGAGTAGCTCAAGTACCACATCAACATCATCATACACCAAGATCACAGAACACAATGTAGTACTCCAATGTTTACCGGCAGAGAAATGAAAAGGTCATGATCATTATGGTCGTTAAAAAGTATCTTGTCATCCAATTCCTCCATAGCCCATGCTCATCCTCGTCAATCGTTTCATTCTCATGATCCTTCTCATCTTCACTCATGTAAAATCAACGCTGGTTCCTACTATGCTCATACTTTTTTTCCTTCATCAAAACAAGGTTCCGATTTCTCATCAAAACCATTAGAAAAACGTGCTAAAGAAAACCCAGCCTTCGCTAAAAGTGCCAAATGCTAAAAGAAATCCCGAAGCAATGTGCATTTTTCTCTTTTTGTCATATTTCGTCAAATTGTCGTTCAACGTGTGTAAAATCCGTCCTCGCATAACTTCAGGAAAATGCGCCTTTTGCGAATGATACTATCATCCGATTCAATTTTTGTTCGTTCTTAGATGCCCTCGCCCTTTTCAGCTTTTCCCATCCGTTTTGTGACTTTTAACTTTTTGAGTTCATGGTCTCAACCAGAATGCCTCTCTCAATGTCGCTAGAGGTCTTGATCGCAAGTGTCGTCCTTTCAGATCGATTTGGTACAAACAAGTCATCTTCCGGAATGTGATGAGCGTTCGAGGATTTCATCAGGACGAGCAATTCCATCGCATGTACACCAGGCCTCCTGGTATGAGTTGCTTCACTCTTTCGTAAGACTTAACAAGCCACCAAATAGGATGGAAGCGTTATAGAAAGTGCTGGTCGTAAAAAAGTGAGATCGCGTCTAAAGTCGTATCGTATCGTCATGAGTCGTTGGAAGCGGCCAAGATATATCAAGTTACATATCGCCGTCGACCCGGTTCAGAATGAACAATGGGCTGAAAAGAGATAACCAAAATGAGATGCAACGAAATCGAGTAACAAAAAAAAGTAAGTAGGGATTCTTCCCCGAGTCTCGTGAGAGAGGGGTTGCCAAAGGAGGTTGGTTTGGGTATATCCCTTGGGATTGCTGTGAAGCATTTCAACCGCTTGTAAGTCATCTTGTGTGTGGCCATCCCTCATCCATCCTCGACATATTCCATGTGAGCTGTTCTGAGCCCAACCGCGCACCATCAATTGTGTCAAATGACCATTGACGGCTGAGTTGCAATATCCTCTAGTCGAACGAGGCAGTTGAGCTACTACTAGAGTGGTGTCCTGATCGTCTGCTATGGCGGTCGCTGTCTCGAGACGACGTGTGGCGGCTCTTGCGGCGGCGTGATGTTTCCTGAGCTGGAAGACCTTGGACGATACCATTACGGGCGAGCATGCCTCCGTTGACAGAGAAGTTGCGGCATACCATGAAAGCACGCATGGCGGCGTTTTCTTGCGCCAAAACGTCAGATTCGTAAGCGAGATCCGTCTGGTATTCGCGTCCATTGACAAGGACCAGGCAAGTGTAGCCGTTGTGGTCCCGGTAACACTCGTACATGGGGTCTGTCCATCCTCGACGCCGGCAGAGGCCTGTGCACAATGTTGTTAGCAAAAAGTCCTTGTCTCGATAATCCGTGTAAGTTGATATCTTAAGGAACTCCCATAGTCCACCTGAAGCCAAGAGAGCACAGCAAGCCTACATGCGCATCAAGAACTGGCTGCTGTAGCCACGACCTGTATTTCAACAAGGTCTTGTAATCTGCTCTCAACTGTACCAGTGGCGCAAGCATGCACTTCAACCCAGGTCGCACAATAGTAAGAACAAAGGTTGCTCGTTACCGCATGCGGGGAACTCGGGTTTACCCTGTACGCAATATCCTTTTTTGTCCGTCACATAAGGTGTCCATGAGCAATTGCCGGCGGCGTAGACAGAATTGACCTTCAAAAACGATATCGTTCGGAACTTTTTTTACTTACTCTCAAGGTACTGCATATAGAAACCGCCCATTGTGATGTTGATGCTGGTGGCGTTCACCTGATATGTAGAAACGGTAAAATTTGAGGTCGGTTTGATGCAGATGTGATTGTGATTCAGTAAACAAAAAAGGTGGAAATCGAAGTTTATAAAAGCTTCTCTGGGGCGGCAAAGACAGTGGAGAGGATCAAGGGCCTGGGAGGGGAAGTTGATATAAAGAAGGAATATCAATGGAGGAAAGGCGACAGGAATAAACGCTTGTCTAAATCCAAAAGAGAAGCCTGATGCCGACGACAGGGTTTAGCTCCGAGGACGAACTCTAGGATCGAGCGTTGCAGCGGGTAGAGGATGTGGAGGCAGCGAGATGTCAGGAACCGAATCGAAACTGAAACAGGCCTTGCGAGTATTGGGGAAAAGTTGAAATATGGAGGGGTCCTGTCAAGTTTGTTCGGTTCGTGCTGTATCTGAAGCTGAAGAAAGCCCAGACGGCTGGCGTACAAGGTGGATTGTAATGCAAGAGTCAAGATGGGATGAAAGAACGGGAACAGGTTTTGAAGCAAGAATAGATTCGCTCGAGAGAAGGCACCGGAAGAAAAGGAAGGATATCCTTAGCTTTGTCGAGATATCCGTCTTGAGTAATACTAGGTACTGACAGTATGTACATCCATCCATCTGCTGCAGACGAGTTGAGCCGATGGCACGGCGAGACGTGTGTGCCTTTATTCCAGACAAGCCGTTAGCGCGGGGACTGGGGGTGTCTGGAGACAAAGGAAGACGCGCGAATGGAGGCAGATGCAAGCAACGATGCGGCTCTCGAAAGAGTGTGACCCATCTTGCTGTGCTGGCCTACCTGGTTGCCAGTTGATCAAAACCGCTGGCGACTAGGCCACTCCACCGCGACACATGGAGGATGCAGCAAGCAGGCGATCTCTCTGATAAGTCTCAAAGTTAACGCCTTCGGCCACTGGCGTACCACCAAGGAACCTAGTATGTTCCCATTTTCCCTCTCAGTCATTGCTCTGCAGCTGGATCCTCTTTTGCGGGTTTATTGTTTTTTTTTTTCATTATGTTTTTTTTTGTTGTTTATATTCTTTCCCCCCCCGGTTTCCCTTTCGCCGATACCGTTCTCGTTTGGTGGTTTCGGCTATAGCCTCTAGTTCAAACTTTGTGATGCTGAACGTGTTCACTTTGCCCACTTCTCCTCGTAATGATCTCAAGCCCAACGGTACATGTTATGGCCAGGATCTTTGTATTGTATCCGGCCGAGTACATAAGGGCATGATGGCATGGTCTGGAATGGGGGGCGACGGGGCCATTGAGGGCCCCGTCTCTGAAGCTCATGCAGACACGCGATTGAAGATGCATTGCTACATGGCAATAATTTCAACTTGCTTTAGCTTCAACTCAAGTGGCGAAGAGGAGATCACCGCAGTGGTCCAAGGCGGGTAATCCGTTTCTCATTGTCAGGCCGGACGTCTGAAAAGACCGAAAGGTTGCTGAGGGGCGAAATAGCCTGCAGTCGCAGAAGCAGCTTATACTACAAATTAGAGTATCCAAAACAATACCCTCAATGTCCCTGGCTCAACACCATCCATATCTTGACATCCGAGATCTCTGCTTTGGCGGCCACTAATGCACAGCAGCCAGACCTCCAAAGTACTGCACCCGTACCGTGTTGTATCTACGCAGTACTGCCCTGAGGCTGGACGATGAGGTGCAGCGAGGGGTAGTCCACTTTGAACCCCTCCTCGTCCTCTCAGCGCCGAGAGCCCCGGTGGCCGGAGTTGCTGCCAGGATCATCTAATCTGTCCATTGTTACCGCAACTAATTGGAAGCGAAAATTCTCAGGGTCAGGATTAACATATGCTAGGTTTATGTTTTGTTCTTCGTTAGTCGCGCGCAAAATAGGCGGCCGTATTGGGCGGCCTAGTCTGAAGACTAGAGTATCGTACTGGAGCCCAGTGACAACGACTCAGTGAGGACGGGCCACGTTCTCAACTTCATGTGGCGGTTAGAACCATAGGGGATTCGCACGCGGAATAAGCAAAAAGTGAAGCGCGCAGGTCCCTGAAATGATTGTAGAGTATCAAACGCCGAGGGCTCGTATGTGATAACAATATCGTGACCGGAATGTCAAGCGCCCATATTTGTGATAAGAGCTCTTAGGCTCTCGGAATAACATCACGGGCACAATAGATGGCAGAGTGGATCATCGAGTCTGATGATATTAGACTTTCGGATGCGGCCTCTGTTACAGCATCTCGTCATCGGCTGCCAGTGACGAGATCAACAACCAATGTTTGCAGTGCCGTTGCCCTGATAGATGTATGTCTCAACGGTGATAGCCCCCGAACCCCAGGCAAAGATTGTCAATATTGATGGAAATTTACATCCCATCCCATGCGACTCCTCAGGACAGGTCCGGTCCCAGAGAAAGGGTCGGTGAAGCAGCACAACGACGTGCATGAACAGTATAGTCAGTGGCTGGGCTTTTCAGCAATTGAGAGCAGCCCGGTACCGTACCGCTCTCATCCATCCCTGCCCACCATGCCCTGCGCCATGCATCCACAGGCATGGGTGTGGGCGCCGTTAGGGCTGTCCCCAGCAAAAGCAACTGAACTGAGTCTCTAATAATCGCATGGCTCGAATGACAAGAACGGTGAAAGCGGCACGGCTGATTGGAAGACGCGGCATCGACTTCTGCTTGTATGTCTCAATAATAAAGATGGGGCTAGGACTTCTACGTCCAGTGAGATGGTGTGCGCGGCGGGGATCTGGTGGTTCGAGAATGTAGGATAATATCTTGTTATGACAATCTGAAATTGGGTGACATGAGGAGTCTCTTTGGTGCTGGTGTTGAATAATTCCGATACTGACTGAAAGCCAGCCTTGAGCTTACCTTGTGCTAGTACAATTAATGTACCTTCCGAGATACGGGCTAGAGAGAGGTCCATGTCGAAGAGGGGAAGGCACGTTGACGTCCAAACACCGTTCTTGCCTGGAAGGTAAGTTAGACTCTGCATCTAGAGGCAGCTACTGCCTGCTTGCTACCTACTACCTTTACACCGGGAGTGGTAGTTGATGAAAATGGATGGCAGCAAGAAGCCCAATAGAAAGAAGCTCGAGGCAAACTAAGGCAAGGTAAGGCAGGTGCAGGTGCAGACAGCTTTAGGGTCAGCCCCTACTAACCTCATGCAAAGATGTGTTGGCAATGCTTTGAATCAAATAAAGAACAACATCAACAATAATAACATTGGAAGAACTTGCAAAGGTGGGACATAACTGCCGGTAAGCTTGTCCATACCAGGTACCTCTCATACATCATTGAGCGTCTCACTTCACATCTGCGTGAGGCGCGAGGTGAGGTGAGGTGGCCGCTTTATGCTCCCTCCATGTCAATTTACAAATCTCATGAGCAACAACCATTCCCTACGAGGTCATCAATGCGTACGGGACTTCGCAGCATCGTAATTGCCGAGGTCCAGCTATCCGATCCAGCAGCTACTTTCCCGTCTGTTAGACCCTGTCCCTTAGGTTTGTTGTCTGGCTGGCTAGGTCCAAGCTAACAAAGTTCAAAAAGCCTTGCAACAAACAATTTGCCAAGCATCTGCAGGACTGATATCAAGCTGCGAGTCGCGACAAGGGTGTTGTTGAATCCAACCTTCGAAAGATTGTGGGCTTTTGTGGGTTTGTGGAGGAACAAGGGTGTCACCCCCTCCGACCCGAACAATGACGGAGCTCGAGCTTTTCAACGTCGAACAACGATTCGACAATTCGAAATCTTCCAGAATTCTATCTAGGATGCCGCTAGCTGGCTCTGACATGCCAATTCCTATACAGCCCCATGACAAACGTCGACACATGCCAATATGCTGACCACCGAATTGGAAAATGACCGACGGTTATTATCTTCTTCTTTTTCTTAAGCCCGGCTCCAAAGTTGTTGTTCATGACGATTCGAAGTGAAAACTTTGATAGTCGCCGGCGGCAAGAGAAGAGCTTCTTGACGCTTTCTTGCGCTCGGTCACTTTGAGCGTATCGCCTGCTGTGATGCATGCGGAAGCAAGTCGCTGTCAGGGAGACGGCGGTTATACAGTCAGGAGAGCCGGCAATAACGACAAGGTTGAAAACTGTTCTAAGAAAAGATTCACTGTGGCAAGCAGTTGTCACTGAGCTCTAGTCCTAGATGTGAGATGTTACCACTGGCACGATTAGACTGTTGGGAAAAATTACGACAGAAAACTTTGAGGGTCTTTTGGCTCCGAGACCTACCTAGACTACATATGGCTGCACCTAGAGAGCTCCACCTATTTGGCGATTGACTTGCCTTTTTGTCAAGCCTCGACTTCTAACCCCAGCTAAAAATGAAAATGGCCCATGGGCGGGGTCATGACCAAAATACTGACGACGAAGTGCCGGCGATGATAGACGATGACGACGAGTGAGAGCGCACAATGTCCCGCTACCAATCTTGCATATCCTGCTCAAGTTTTTAGGCAGGTGACAATGATTGGTCTCCGACTTACGAACCACCCGCGTTGAGCACAATAAAGTTAAGGGGGGGTTTTTCCATCGCAGATCGAGTTCGCACCAAACACCTAGAGTTCTCCTGTCGTTTTTTTCTTCTTGATGACGGCTTATGGCGGCTATGTCAAGTGTTTCGTGTTTTGTTGTTGATATTCCAAGTCGGCTGGGAAACGTGCGAGGGGATCCATCACGTTGGTGTGTTATGTACTCAACATCGCGGTCTGCGGGAAGCCCCGTCTAACGGGGATCCAAAAGCGGAAGTTGGACCTTTCCGGAGCATAAAAAAAAAAGTAAAGTCTCAATCATTTATTATGCGCCAGGCCCATGCTTGGTCGCTGTAGCAGACAGTTTACTTGCTCTTGTGGAAGAGTAGCTACTCATGTTCCGCAATACTTGTCAAAGATGGTTTAAATAGGGTCCGATGCTTATACCCTGTCGGTCGATCCAGGTGCTTGGGCCCTCCGCCTGGTGCCAGTCAAAAACATGGCACAAGTCACTACATTGAGACGAAGCATGCGACAGCACATACTACGTACACTGGCGAGATGTGCGGAACTAGCCTACCAAATCCGTGCTGGGTCAAGTCAAAACAGACCACTTGCAGTCAACAGGACGTTACAACTGAGACATGATCGTGGGGTTGTCTTACATGCCTGCTCTCGACCGTTGAAGGACCCTGTTTTATGATCTCCACGCTATCGTGGTGATTGGACAATTCATGAGGCGGAGGAAAGCTATATTTCTCGCGCTCCATCAGCTCGATTGCTAACCTGTGCTGTGGCATATCGAAATAATTGCAAATACGCGAGCTGCGGTTTCTCCCACCGAAATCCACGTCTAGTCGTATACTTGGCTTTCGGAATTGATGTATCTCTTTGCGTATCTCATGACATTTACTACCAGCTTTCAAATGATATCACAATGAAGGCGGGAATCTGGCAAGAGGCCAAAGACCTAGTCCATGCCTTCATTACAAAGCGCCTAGCACCGGCCAGAGTCATGAAACTTCGCAATCTTTATAAGCTAACACATAGACATTATCTCTTGTCGACTAGTCAACTAAGCTGTATCCTGGGATTTGAACATGTCGGTATTAAATTATGCCCGTTGCAATGGTCAGTGTCTGAACTTTCCCGTGCTCAAACGTGACAGTCGTCTTCCCTGGCACTTATAAGGTCTCCCATTCTCACTGTTTTGGGTTCGCTGAAGCAGCATACATGTTTGCTGCACCATTATACTGTCATACTTGTAATTGACGACACAATATGGCACCATGGATGTCAGCTGTAACTTGGAAATTGAGCTCCCCCGCGCCAACTGTTTGATTCATGCATGCATGCACTACGGTGGATATCCATGTTTGTTTGTTTGTACTGTATCTCTGGATCAAGATAGGAGCACAGTTTGTCCTACTCCGACGACGCAGGTGTCATGTCGTGCTTTGACCACTGAAGTCTGATCTATCAGGTAGAGATAATCATCGTCATCACCAAGGCGGATCTACATACACTGCGAACAAACGTATCAAGGCTTTGGAATATACGCCCTTGTTGGATTGGAGCATGTACGCTTACAGAGCCGCGGAAAGTGATCAGTCTCTTCTGCATCGTGGTCCATCATGTCTCGTGTCTCATATGTCTGGCCAATCCTTCCACCTGACGCTACACAAATGCTACTTAATCTAAAAACCATGCTTGGACGAAAAGTAATTCTGCATGTCCTCCACTTTATGCTGTGGAATAACATATACTGGGTGCACAGTGGCGACACGATCCTCCTCGTCGAAGATCTGTTCACCCTCCATGTAAGGTGTAACAGACCACGAGTCGCCCTTCATGTCCGCCTCAAGAGGACGAGCAGCGTCCAAGGTCCATCTATGCTGCGCCGAGCTCAAGCCAGAAAGTACGTAGCACGTGTGATATGCGTCCGAGTACCTGATTGTTGTTGAGCTAGGGTTAGCGCTCATCGAAAATTTGGGATGCAGGGCCACGGAGTTGCATACTTGCTGGGCTTGTCTCTTAGACCACCCCGCTTAGACTGGTCTTGACAGCAACAAAGAATGTAGCGGATCAACCCGTCACGGCTGAAGAGGCTATCCTGGGCCGCAGGTAGCGGGTGGCCACCTGTATTGGCCTCCTCTCCTCCAGGCCCCGACCTGGGTCCGTTGAGAGCGGCCTCGATGAGGGGCCAGCATCCTCCGACCCAGTGACTGTAACAACCGTCGACTAGCTTGTTCGTACGACCCGAGAAACCACCCTCGGGGGCGTACTGACGAGAAGATAACCAAGAGATGAGCAGTGGCACATTGAGATGTCTACCGAGCCCGGACGATCAGGACTAGGTTAGCATGCACCGCTTCATGTCAAAATCTAAGTGGATGACGAAAGGAAAAGAGACATACCGCGGGATGGCTCGATGTGGAGAATCAATAATTGAAAGGCATCCGAGAGCGCAAAAGGCATATGCACCGTGTGCTTCGATGCCCGGCTTTGCCGATACGCCGCCCTCGTGCGTTTGGCCTGTTCAAGGTGGACGATCAGAGAGGAACCACATATGTCTGGGGCTTCATGCATCACTTACATCTGTGTACATAGTCGGCAAGTCCTGCAAACAGACCAGTGTGGCCAGCAGATCGTGCAGGAGAATCCTGTGAGAGCTCAAGAGGGAGATTGAGCAGGGAGATGATGACGGCCGCACAGTAGGCACCCCTGCAATACTGTCAGTCTGCAGGCTGATACGAAGGAAAGGATCGTAGATGTATTTCTCGAGGGTTCACGGCATGATAACAACCGGGGTACGGGCCTTGATCGCCGTCATGTCATGGCAGAAAGAGAAACATGGCGCAGTGCAGCGGAACAGTATGCACATACCTGACGTCCTCCTCGCCGCCGAGGGCCATCTGGAACCCTCCATCGGGTTGCTTGAGTGAGCATAGCCATCTCCACATGGCTCTTCGGTCAATACATTCGTAGGCGTCCTCACCGCCGACTAGAGCCAGCGACAGGACGGTTGCATAAGAGGTGGCGAGATGCGAGGTATGTCCGAAACCGCCAGCGAAACCTCCATCAGAGTTCTGCATAGGGCGAACGGTATCGACAAGTCTCTCACGGTACACCTCGACGTCCTCTCCGAGGAGAACTAGAGCAGAGAGGCACCAATAGAAAAACCAAGGTCTGCTGGGATCAGCAGATGTGAAGGCGGCGGGCAGCTTGCCTAGCTGCTTGTGCAAGAAGTTGACATGGCGACGACGGTCCAGATGGGGCAGGCCGTGGGAGTTGCATTGCTCGTGCTCCTCGCCCTTGAGGAAGGGTAAGACTTCGTCTATGGTTTCTTCCTGTAGGCGAGACGACTCTGTGGGTAGGCTATCGCGGATAGGAGGATCGGTGGTGAAGAGTGGAGGAATAGAGGGTTCCATGTGCACCCCTGACTGTAAAGCTGTTGCTGCTGAAGCCATCTTTGGATTTGGTCTTGGTTTAGGTTTGGTGTTGCTTTTGATAGTAGTACCGGTTGCAGTTCCAGTGTTGCTGTTCGGAAACAAGACGCGAGGACGAGGACGAGTGAGACGAGAACGGGCTCTCATCACGGAGCTGTATTATACGAGGGAAACAGCCCTTTCTTTTTGTCCTTCTTGCCTTTATCGTTGTTGTATCGACTTGACAACAATGAACCCTTTTGGTTGATATTGTTCTTCAAGCCATGGCATCTCGCATCCCATCTCACCCCCACTATATTGCCCGTCAAGTGGACGTTTTCGTTGGTGTGTCCAATGAGGATATGCACTTGGCGGGGTAATTCTCTTTGTCGGTCTACCTTAGCACCAACGACATATCATTCTACGAGGTTGTTTCCTTTATTTTTGCTTGATATTTGTGGTACGAGGCATTGCATTGTTTAGAGCTTTGATCGGGGAAAGGTCTTTATAGTGCCAGGGTATATCGCGAGAGCTGTCATAAGGGTTAAGCTACGACCACTGAGCGCAGATACGACCCCCAACACCCTGTAATCACCACAATAGAGAAAGATAATAGCCTATCTAAAGCAATACCCGTTCTTACTTAAAGGTTCAATTATCTATCAATTCTTATACCGTGTTATATTGATCTAGCGTTCCGAAACTCTCATTCACTTACTCGCTCACTCAGATCATGACAGCTAAACCTACCCTAGAGCTCTTGTAAGACGCTATGAGGCAAGATGATATGAATCATCGAATCACGATTCCAGTATCATGATAGTAATTATTCATTTTTAAGGTATTTCATTAAAAAGAAAATCTGTCGTAGTCAAAACTTCACATTCACTTGTGTTGGTTTGGCTTTTGTACAGTTGTTCACTGAGATAACTATAATGCTTCGTATCAAAGCATCACATATTGAACCTTCCAATAATAAAGATATCTAGTTGTTTAACTCATAAACTGGTTGTTCAGCTTATCCAGAAAGAGAAACAAACTCCAATGATTTCACTCTTAAACGTCTTTTGCCCGTGCCATGTCTGTATCCTTATGGACGTCTCGACAGGCTATCAGCCACTCAGATATTCATTGCCCGTGAGTATTATATAATCAAATCCATAAAATTGATTAACAAAAACAAGATCTGAGCACGAAACATGTCATAATTGTAGCACACGATAAGGTTTGTGTGAAACATGCGTTAAATGTTCTAGTGAGCATGAGACCCTCACAAACTGGGGCGATGAGATCTGATGGATCAGATAAGCCAAACCCGAAAGGACTTTGACATATTCCAGTCGTTTTCCGCGAGTAACGGGAACCCAGCAGTTGCCAGCAAGTTCGACAAGTCACACAAGACGGCTGTCCAACCCTTACACGCCATCAATATCGGACCGAAACGACAGCAGAAAATTCTTGTTAGTACAAGTTTCTAGAAGCCAACAAGACCAAGTTTTTTTTTGTTGGAAAAGCATAGACGTTGTCAAGTACCGAAGCTAGGAAGCATTGATGTAACTTGACCTCACAACGGAGGTAAGTATCCGTGTCCTACCGACCTGGACAGTGGACCAGCAGAATTCACAGCGTCCATTAAAGATTGAACATCTACAACAACAGATGCGCTAGTTTAAATAGTGGATGCAATAGCCTCGGTTTCAGACGGCTCAGATTCACACTATTGTGGCTACTATGAAGTTTTATAACAAAATATGATTATTTGCGCGTTTACGAGGGCTTCGAATAATTTAAACAAATGAAGTGAGACAAATGCAAAATGTAAATGCAGACCACCAGATGTGAAAGGCTCGGGAGGCGGAAAAGAAAAAGGAAAAAAAAAAAAAATCAAGTCCGACGCTCCATGCGGAAGTAGAACAATATGGTCTCGAATATCCGAGTTCTCGACCGAGCCTTTTTCTTGTATCCGAACCGACGACAACCCCCAACCTAGAAGAAAGGCTAAGAGGTGAGGAGAGCGGCTAGTGGGGCAGTAAGGAGGATCATTTGAATGGGTGTAATTGGGATAGACCAATTTACGGTGATAGAAACTTGTCTTGTGTAGGTAGCATATAGTTCTCTACGTTATACGAGGACGGCATATGTTGAAGGATGCTGAAGGTATTCAACATTACAGCTTTGCAATAGAGAAGCAAAAAGAACAAGAGCCAAAGTTTGTATATCATGACTCCTCGGCACGATGACCTTTGTCGAGTTGGACTTCTGATGCTGGGTTTGAGACAGTCTAATTGCTTCGTTCCGCTGATAACCATGCTACTCAATTTAGTCATAATAAATTGTAAACAACACACGAGCCGTGTTTTGCGTTGTGCAGTATAGTCTCATATGCCGGTTGGACTCCCGACTTTTCAGTTGTCATGTCACTCAACCAACAATAACGTATGAACATGCTTGCAAAGGGCCGACCCGAGGAAATGTGTGCACCACGGAACCCTATAACGAAGCTCTATTATATGCTAAGGCTTGTTATTCAATATCGACTCGAGACATACGGCACAGCCTTCTTCTGTATTGTCTGTCTGTCGAGTTCAAGACATTTTCGGTGGAGATGCAACCGGAAATCAAAGACCGGCTCGTCAAACCGGTCCGGGGCATGGCATATGCACGATATCGTCTGCCATGGGTGTAAGGACATGGGTATAGAAAACCTCATACTAGGTAACGTAACAATACTGAAAACAAAGTCATTCTTTTGATGATTGAGTTGACCAACTACGATGGTGACTGATGAAAGATGTGACTATACTAATTCCATTGACCACTACAGATCTAATAACTCCTAATCTGATTAATCTATGACTATCTATACGGTCATCAAAGCATCAGAGCCTCAACTCGTTCACTTGCTTTAGTACCCCCAACACCAAAAACCCCCCGCGCTTAATTAGAGCCCATGGCCATGCATATCCTACAGTGCCGTACCATAGTACATGTCCAAGACGCCAACAACAAGACTTGCTTTTTTTTTTTCTTTCTCTTATGTCTGAGATGCTGGAATCTAAGCGGTTCATCTTGCTGAGTCAGGGTACATGGTTGATAACCTCGGCCTTTTTTCTCTCTCTAATTGTCTCTCTGTGTCTCTCTCTATGGGGTATCCGTAACTCGTGCAACTATTTTACCGCTTTCTCGTTTCCAAGCTATAAGTTTAGTGTCATCCATTCCGTCTACTAGTGTCCCTTCTATGATTTTTCTTCCTTTCCTTCTCCTGTGTCATTGTCCATCAGAACTACATTTTCTTCTATAGAAACTATTTACTATACTATACTATACTATCTACCTATCTATCCTCTTATATACATCCATACATATTGCTTGATACGCGCCATGGCTACACCCTGCAGCAGTATCATCCAGCAACTCATCCGTGCCGAGGAATCAGAATTCAAGGGCATGATTCGTCATATACCCAATCAGGATCAAACCCAGACTCAGACTCTCCCATCCATTACGTCCATTTCCAACCAGTCGCGAGTCTATGCTTCATCCCTAGGCCAACTGGATCTTCTCCCTGCAGAACTTTTGCTCTCTGTTCTCGACCTTCTCGATTTCCAGTCTCTCTCTCGCCTCTCCCGGGTTTCTCTTCTGGGCAAAGATGTCATAGAGGATTTGCCAGTTTACAAAGAGATGGTTCAGCATGCTCCAGAAGCGCTGGTCGCTCTGGGACAAACTCGTTTGCTGAGCCATCATCCTGCTACTCTGATTCACTCCACTCTAAGGCAGAGCAAATGTGTTTCGTGCTTTGCTTTTGGCGGATTTCTCTTCCTGCCTACGTGTGAGAGGGTTTGTTTCGAGTGTCTATACGAGAATCAGTCTCTCCGAATGACTTCTCCAGCCATGGCCAAGCAGTGTTTTGGTCTCACAGACCACGACCTCCAGCGAATCCCGGTCATGCACAGCGTTCCTGGTACCTTTGGTCTGAGGTTCCAGTTCGCACATAAACAGGTGGAAAATCTTGTTAGTGTCAAGCAGGCAAAGAAGCTTGCGCTGGAGATACACGGCTCGTTAGAGAAGTTGGCTAAGCTGAGACCGACCTATCGTCCTGGCAAAGTATCTATGAAAGATGCTGCCGTCTTTAGACACTTCCATGAAGCTTCACTCGACCCTCCAGGCTGTGATCTGTCGAGGTTGCCTAGAAAGGCAGAGGTAGTGGAAGATGACTTTGGCGGCATGGCCTCCATCCGTTTCCCATATCTATCAGACACTGGCGCTGAGAAAGGCGTCTTGTGTCAGGGATGCGTCGTTACGTACAGCCATTATATGCAGGGCCTGCTCCCTCCACATACATTGTCACAACTTGTTCCAGCGGATGTTGGACCATATCGTCCACTGCTTGCGTTGTTGACTCGTCTATGGTCTCAGAAAGGGTTCTTGGAGCACGTACACGAATGCTATGGTGTACGACGCATTCTTGGACTGTGAGTATCATGAGTGGTGACTGTCTCACCTACAAACCACATGAGAGGAGCCTCCCTTCCACAATGAAACTCATTTATATCTCTTTCTTATCTCTTTTTGGCTGATGCTTACAGGATTTTCACAGCCATGTAGGGATATCAGTTGTCTTTTTAGCATACCCCTCTCTGCTGGTATATTCGTGGTTTTGAAAAGGTTGGCGTGCTATGAGGAAAATATCCCAAAAGTTTGTTCAGATTGTGCAATTAGCCAGCACCTTTGTTGTTCCCCTGCCGTTTTGCTTTTTGTATACCCAAGAGTAGTTATCAATATCAAGAAACTTTTATATGACAACTTGTTCACTCTTGCTTGATGTGCTGCTGAGCACATGCTTCATTCTTGACGAACTCTATCCTCATTTGGTGTGGGTGACACTGCGTGTACTATTCAACTCATGTACGTTTGGATTGACAACATGAGCATGAAACTTGGTGTTCAACTGAGGCGCATTAGAAGAGAGTGTCTGCTTGCGCAGTGACTCACTCGTCTCTTCTCGTGGATTGCACTGAGTGAATCATCTAAGCGAAAAGAGCTTTGTCTCTTGATCGGAAGCTGTTGCATCAGCAGGGTAAGACTTCCAGTTGGGCTGGTACTTGTTTCGTCTGTATCAGTTGCAAGTTGCATATCGGATGAACTTGATGAGGACTTAGGTATACCGGAAAGCTGTTTAACTGCAACTCTCCTCCATGTCGAGTCGTTTGCCTCTCTGTCCTGAATTTGACAGACATTCATTGAACATGTTTGGGAGTAATGTCTCAGACAAGAGTAAGTAACGGACTAATTGACAGCACCGACAAGATCGGGACGGACTTTCGGACGTCCCAAGACTTTAGCCCACCATGCATTCATGTCTTACAAGTGTCCGCCTTGGAATAATGAATACACTCTTCTGGATACGATCCCTATTACGAGCCCTTAATTGGCGAATTAAACTCACGATGAGCTTGTAATTATGTTCTGTTAATAACTGACTGACTTATAACCGACATCAGTACACCTGACTCGCACAACTAATCACAACACTTACAGCACGAGACCCAACTAACCAGTATTCTTGATGGAAGGAACCTTGATGTAAGCCTATCATGAACAGAAACAGGACATCATCAGAGCAAATATCCTTGCTCATATTGATATGCTTCGGAGGTGAGGCTTTGGCCTTCACTGCATGGAGAGTCCTAACAGGTTGATCCAAATGGCCAACACTCAGATGGCAACACTTGACATCTCCTTATCCAATGTCATAAATGCTACTATAATTTCGCTTTACATAGAAGCTATTAATCGACACTCGTTCCAAAGCGGGCTGCTTATTGAAAAGAGAGTCTGCCATCTTGATAGCTATGAGTCACAACCTCAACGACTTCGGAGTCTCGTCTGCTTCCTAACAAAGCGTGACATCCATCATACACGAAGTGTTTTGGAAGGATTTGGTTTACTATGCATGAAACAACACATACTTGCATGTACGCATCCCCAGAAAATTATTGCTTGCTGCATGCTTCGGCTCGAAATCATGTGCATGAATTAGCTAGTTGGCCTAGGCCCGGATCATTGATCCTATGCGAGCTCCTGCAGGGCTGCCCAAGAGTAGAGTGAGAGCGGCAGCCACGGCGCTTTTTGGGTTGAAATGCATATTATGATACGATTCTATGTTCGGAAATCCGAGTTAACCCATATTACAGAGCATATGCTTACCGTGAAGAAATTGGTGATGAGGTGGAGTAATCTACGAGATGCAATTCTGCAGATGAGGGGAAACAGCTCCATGCACACTCGTACAACTTGGCTGTATCTTCCAACTGAGATCGTGCAACTAACTCCTCGGGCATGGGCCCGGCCAACTCTATAAGTGAGCCCGTGATGACGAAATCCTTCGACTCGTATCTGAGGTCAGGCCAACTAATCTCCTGGTAATGGCGCATCAAGAGTATATGCCATTGACCTCTGGGCGGAGAGGCTATGAAATATGTAGACATGGCGGAGGAGAAACCACAAGATTCTGCTCCTAGGAATGAATGACAATTATAACTCGATAGTTTGTCGTTTGTTCTTGTAGCTTTCATTCGTGCACTAGTGAGCCGGATTCATCCATAGCCACAGCGGGTGAGCACAAGCTCAAGCTCAAGGCGCCCCCCCCTCACGTCTAAACGAGAAACCAACAACAAGTGCGATCGACGTGGCCACGACATTTCGATAGTGTACATGTACATATCGTACGCACTATAGACTACGCGTCGTGACCCGTCTATTCTGGTCTATCGAGTTATGAGACCAGATGCCTCAGAAGCCCTCGTTCCTTGCGTCCCCACGGCGGGGAATGATCGTCTCGGAGTTGTTGTGGAGGTGAGGCGGAGGCTCACAGGCCGAGTTAATATGGAGATCGGCCAGCCGGAGCAAGGCGGGAGAGGGAAACAGAGCTTGTCAAGCGGCTATGTTGCGTTAGATGAAGACTCCTTAATTTAAGTCGCCTCGGTCTACCAATTGACTCGTCTTCAATTCTTGACCGCCGGCGGTTGTTCCCAAAAATCGAGGTCCAAGAACTGAGCGTCAAAATTACCCCTGCGTCAACAATGGTCTGATGGCGACAGAGTTGCCAATAGCCGGCGTAACAAAACCCATCGGCAGTGGAGCGAGATTCGATGCGGCTGACATCCATGCACGTACTATGCCGAGCTCAGAACGACCGCCGGTAGGTGTATCTCGCCTCTCTGGCTTGACAATTCGGGTTGGTTAGACCATTGCTTGGCTGTTACTGTAACTGCTTGCCAAGACTAGATCCTGACAGAAAGCCGCAGGATGTGCCGAACCCACCTCGCTGTAACATACCATGTCTGTTTGTTTGTTTCGATAGCATTCTCAAGGACGTACGTATGTAAGCTTCTGCAGGGCTTCCAACAACATGAATCTTGGTAATTGGAGGGAGCTGTTAGCGCGCGCATCGACCTGACTCATGCTATTGGAAATGTCATTCTGTTGAGACTTGCAATTGCTAGTTTTCCCGCATGAGTCGCTCTCCCCGTAGTTCGCATCATCGATTCTCCGTAAACAAAGACCGCAGATCCTTCTTGGTATTGGCCTAGGAGGAGAACCAAAGGGAGCAGTACCGCCAGGTGAGACGTGCACACGGAAAACAGCTAGGCTAGGATACTGCGGGAGAACCCTGCTTGTAGCATCAGATGCGGTCAAGATATCAAGGGCAAGGCCAGAGATTAACACGGAACATCTCAGCAGAAGAAGGGGTTAACTAAATCGCTGTGCAAGAAGGCTCCTGAGACTCGATACTCAGGTGTCAGAATTTGTCTCATCCTATTCTCTGTAAGGAGCTGCTGACATCATTGCCAGTCTCGCAGCATGAACGTGCGGTCCGACAGCAGGGTCGTAGAAAAGACTGTGCGCCATGTCTCCAAGCCTCGTGCGTGCTACCAGTCTGAGAAACATCTCACACAGACACCAGGTGGCCTCTGCTTAATAACTCCGGGGAGGCTGGCCAGCATGTTGCATGGCCTAGAAGACACAGCAGCAGGCTGTGCATTGGTCTGATACCATTGTACTGCCGGCGACTCCTTGTTCCTTTCATCGTCCATGTAACGCCTGGCGCGGGAGATTTCCTGGGCGCCAGATCAAGATAACCCAAAGTGGGCGTCTGTGGCCAATGCTCGCGCGACTGAAGACACTTGCTACGCAAGTCATAGCTAGTCTCTCGACTAAACAACAACCAAGGCATTCAATCTTGTTTGCATTTAATGCAATTGAACCCTCGATCGACGATTGTAACATGTGCGCATCAGGTTCTTTTCTTCGACGAGTGATATGCCTTCTCGAAGACGCAAGTCTAGGTAGCCCCATTAGTTGCGAAAGCAAGTATGGTATGCATTGAGAACTATCGAAAAGCCAAACGAGCTCTACGGCCATGACAAACCAGCAGACGCTCGTCGATGAGCTTCTGTTTCAATTGTAATAGTTTTCATCCAGAATTAACCATTGCGGTTTGTAAAATTGGTTTCGGAAAGCAAGGGATAATCGCAAGTGCCTCTTGATCGTGATCAATCATCCAGCTATTCCGAAAATAAGGCATGACCCACGAGCTTGTAAAGAGCTAAAGCTGCGGAACGATTTATCGCATCAACTCTTGTGCGCGGACATCTCGTGCATCTTCCGAGCAGGATTTGCAGACCAGATTCTGCAGATTGAAGACTGCCCATTGGTTGTGATGCCTTAGATGGGGAGGTTTTGGGATGAATCCTTGACGTGTTCGCTGGCAATCACGAGCACAAAGTCTTGCCAGAACGACAAGCGGATGGGGCGTTAGAAGTTGAGCGGGATCGACGGTCTAACTGAACATGTCCTTGCAAGACCCTGAGGTGGAGTCTAGCTAAGCTAGTGCTTCGCCGACGGTCTCTTGTAAGTGAGGCCATGACAAGGGTTGTAGAGCATTGGCCGCTGACAGTCGCTTTTCAAAGTTTGATGGTTGGCAGGATGACTGAGGAGATCCATTTTGAGGTTTACCGCTCGACAAGCTGGGAAGCAAACATGCGATATCTCCTGTTCAGAGTTGCCCTGTCGATCGAGTTCAGCTTGTTCAAGGAGCTGGACCCTGAAGCTCGAATCGAGACGGAATTGCAGACCCGATGCTTTCCAGACAACACGACCGATGCAAATGCGTGACATGTTGAGGTACTGGGGTACAAGCTAAGTCAAACCCTCGCACGTGCAGGATTATGTAGCAGCATTCCAAGCCTCGAGACATTTGGCCGCATGGCATGGCCGTATCACGAAGGTGTGTGGCTTGCCGCTGTGAATGACCTGCACCCTGCGTAACCAACCGGAGCTCGTTCGTCACGATAGGCATCTTGTTCTGTTCAAGGAGAAGAGGATCCTGAATTCGGAGCGGGCGAGCGGCAAGCTGTGTTGTCTAGGCTAGCAGAACTGCACCACATACAGTAGAGGCAGATAGACGGTGGAGCATCAGGACAAGACGCGAGACGTGCAGACGGGAAGCTCGAAGCCAAGACAGGAAATAACCTGCGGCTGGTCGAGAGGCAAATGAAGCTATTGGTTAGACGGGTATTCCGTGATAATATGCAGTTGAGAAGAGCACATTACAGTATTGTACTATGTACTGTATAGTAAGACTGCTATCTCGTAGTCGCCACGATGAGTTCTGATTTGCTTGCAGCGTTGCAATGCAACCATCAACGGTGCTGTACTGTAACGGTGTTTATCTGCAAGGTGAGCTGGTGGGTGGGATACCAGTGGATGACAGGTTTCCATACGAATAGACAGTATGATATGCACTGTAATCATGTGTTTTGACCTCCACAGAATCGACAGAATGCACTGTGCGATATCTTGGCTCGGGACCTTTTTTGACACTTGCTAAACTTGATGGAGTCAATGCGGCGGGGGCCTCAACTCATACAGTACAAGATTGGGACTAGAGAAAATAAGATGGCGCATCAAGCAGATCTGAATCTTATCACGACATTTGTGAACAGCCTCATCTTTGACAGAGAAGACTCAATGGATGATAGAGTGCTAGGAAACTTTCTCAACATCTAGAACTGGCCATAGGTCCCCCATCCAGGAACAGCTGTTTACTAGAACTAGGTGCCTGGATCTCATGCACGATTTATGGCCACAATGGATCTGCTGGCACGACGCCCCGCTCAGTATCGTGATTCTCCAACACGAAACCAGGAAAGAAAACAACATACACACATACATAGACAGACATAGGCGTAGGTTATAATAGCTATTTTGGTGAATGGAGATGGACGGAATGGCTGGACTATGGGGGCCTCTATTCTGGTTTTGGGCCTTGACTAGGGACCTGAAGACTCGCGATAGGCTGTATCCTTGATTCATACCTGGGAAGTCTATTGCGACTCGACTGGATCACGACCTTCGGGTCATGGCGGCGGCCGCGGCTACAGAGGTGGTTGGCCAGACTCGGGGTAGATCTGTTTGCGCTTGTATGGCGTTCGTTAGTTTTTGTTAACAGATGAACCGATTACCCTCTTTCATTTTTCCAATTGGTCAATACTTCTACCCCCAAGCGAGGCGCAGGAAGGTTGCAGCAGTCAAGGGTTCTAGGGTGTGCTCGCCAGCGGATAGGCTTATGTAGCGGCCACTTTAGTGGGTGGGCGCCTCCATCTCAGGTGGCTTGGCCATTGGCTGCAGGTTCCGACGGCTTCACCGCTTCTTCCCCCCATCGACAAACCGCCCACAGCAGCCAGACTAACCCATGATCTACCCGTTAAGCCTTCTCCAGCAGTCCCTCTCCTTCTCCAGCTGCTCCAAAACCTTCTCCCTTCACCTCAACAGGGACTTCACGAAAGAGCGGTGTCGTCCGCTGAGTTCCTACAATATTATCGATCATCCGTATCTATTACTCCGCTTCCTTCTTGATTTTTGCCCAGTATGACTTACGACTTCAACAACGGCGGGGGTGATGCCTATCTCGACTTGACGAACTTCGATAATCGAAATCGCGCTGCTTACCAAACATACTCGACGGCCACTACCCATTCGAGTCCTTCGGCTGCTTCAAACATCATGTCACAGGACGCCCGATACTGGGCTGTTCCCCTCGATATGTCTTCAAACCACTCTCACGGATATGCTTCCATGAGCCCAGAGGAGCACCAAATCTCTTCTCCTCCATCGCAATCCGCCAGTCCCCATAGCCAGCACTCGCCGCTACAACAATCGCCTCTTCAGCAGAGTGTAAACCCTTTGACGGATTGGGCTCTTCAGCAACAACAGCAACAACAGCAACAGCAGCAGCACCTTGCTGCTGCTGATATGACACAGTTCATCCAGGATGCTGCGCTCATGAGCTTCAATGCCTTCCCCAACAACTTCCAGCCAACGAACCCTCTTGACTACCTTCCTGCGACTACACAAGCTGCTCTCCAGGCCAACCTTCTCGAATCGACATTCAGCGGCTTGCCCACCATGGACGACCACACACAGACAGTTTGGCCCAACACCGGAATGGAGAATTGGCAGGAATTTCAGAACACTTTGCAGATGGATGGGTTGCCTCGTCTCGATAGCGTCGGTAGCCACTCGCCAACCGGCACTTACCTCGAGGTCTTGTCCCTTCCTTCATCATCGGGCGAGGGCTGGGCTATGGTGGATTGGAACCAGCCCAACTTTGATCAGTTCCAGCAGGCTCACGCTCAGGGTGCCGCCATCTTCAACCCTTCCCAGACCCTGCACCTGAGAACTAACTCCGACTCGTCCGATGGCGCCAATTCTATGGAGTTTGGAAGCTTCGAGGAGATCCCTCCTTTCCCTTACTCTCCCTTCTCTCCCGAGTCCGATGGTTACGTCGATGCCGGTGCCCACCGTAACTGCTTTGCCAACGATGGTCACAACCATAACCACACCCATACCCACAACCACAGCCCTCAACCCGTCGCTACTACCACTGTTGCCACTGTTCCCATCAAGTCCGAACCCTCTTCGAGCCGTCACAGCCCCGGAAGCGGTGCCGGATCTGTATCCCCCTCTTCCAGCAGCACAAACCGCAGAAACTCTGGCCCCCGTAAGAGCCCCATTGCCAAGAGCACCACTAAGAGTGTTGTTCGACGTATTTCCAACGGCAAGAAGGATGGTACCGTCGAGAAGAAGGTCGGCCGCAGAAAGGGACCTCTTCTGCCCGAGCAGAGAAAGCAGGCTAGCGAGATCAGAAAACTCCGAGCTTGCCTGCGATGCAAGTTCCTCAAGAAGACCTGTGACAAGGGAGAACCCTGCGCTGGTTGCCAGCCTTCTCATGCTCGTCTCTGGCAGGTTCCCTGCACTCGTATCGACATTAAGGACATTGGTTACTTCATGAAGGACTGGAAGGCCGACTATGAGCGACACATGGACCGTGGTGTCTCAGTCTACAACGTTAAGGGATTCGCTCAAAAGGAGACTCTCATGTGGATTACCCACGGTTATGGTTTCGCCCTTCCCGTCATGGTTCGCGAGGTCTTTGTTGCCGACGACAGCTGCTTCTCCGTTGACTGGGTTGAGTCTACTCTTACCGACCAAGAGCCCATTGACTTCGAGACTCGCACTGAGAAGCTCGATGTTGGCGCCGAGGGTATCCGCCTTGATGCTTTGTCCGAGTACCTCGACAAGCACATTGACGGACCTTTCGAGGACTTCATTGACGACCATTTCGAGGGTACTCCGTTCATTACCGAGATCCTCAAGACTGCTCACCGCTTCTACGTCAAGGAGAAGATGCCCGTTATCCGCAAATCGCTCAAGCTTGTTCTTGCTTACAACCTGACCATGCACATTACCATGGTCGAGAACCAAGGATCTGAGGTTGAGCTTGATGGCCAGATCGATGACGAGGACTCCAAGTACTACGGTCGCACTGTCGCTCCCGTCATGATCAACTTCCAGATCAAGTGTGCCCTTGCCGATATGTGGCGTGAGCTGCAAAAGGACATCCTCGAGGAGCTCTCTGCTCTCTACTCTGGTGTCTACAGTGGTGAGAAGATGAAGAACTGGCCTACCATCTTCATGATTGCCTCCATTCTCCTTGCCGTCTGGGAGGAGATGCAGTTCGACTGCCACTACAGAGTCCCTGACCCTGTCGCCGTCAACAAGTTCTGTACCGATATGGAGACAACACCTGTTGGTGTGATTGTGGGTCTCTTCCACGCCATCTCTCAGAAGCTTCCTGCTTTCACCGACTGGGATACCCGCAAGCACGGTCACCTCCTCCACAACAACACCTCGGTCTGCGAGGCCATGACTGAAGTGCGACAGCATGTCATCAAGCACGGTATGTATCCCTTCCAATGCTCCATTCGCATCATGCCACTAACACCCGACGCAGAGGCTTATCTTCGTACCCGCAAGGAGTCCAAGTTTGACCGATACGACTTCGACTCTCTGTCCAACAAGTTCCTATCCAAGCTTGTCATCCGGGCCAACTAAGATGCCATAGCCCATGCAAAGATGCTATGAAACTGTCAAAACATATGATAGGGCCCGTGGGGCGCCCGCCTTTTCTTTTGTCACACTTGTTTTTATCACAGCGACAGCGTTGGCAAGGCCGTTTCGATCTTGGTCAACCGCGACCCCAGAATTGTTCTTTTGAGCATACGAATACGGCTTTAACCTTCTATCACGGCTGGTCACCGCCCGACAACACGAAGCAACCTGACACGGGAAAATGTGTTATGACCTTCTTATGACTTTTCTTCTATGAATGTATGACTGAAGAAGACAGAGCGTTTTAGTTCTTTTTATCATATTTTTTGTTTTTAAATCTTGGAGGCGGAAGAGAACATATCATACAATCCAGAGCGAACCTCACCCACTTTGTGGTGTTATTATGGGATCATGTTTGACGACCTGGCATTTGAGATGAATTATTTTGCATGGCTGATGAGCCTAAACGGAGGTTGTGTGATTTATCTTTTGAGGGCGTTGTAGAGCTCAAGTGGGCTGGACTCGCGACAAGCCATGGTCGACAGAGAGAGCAGAAGAGCTGAGCAGGAGGGCAGAGCGAATCATGTTTTTAAGCAATTTGACAAAGGGATACTTGGGTAGTTACAAAAAAAGGCATCATGCTAGGCAAGTGCTATAGCACTGCCACGAGTATATTGAATTGAATTTAACCCTGAAAATCAATCCCAATGTGAATTGAAGGACTCGTGCCTTGTGATGAAAGCCAATCGTCCCTAGTATGATACCAGAGATGCGGAGGACTGCTTTATTCCAGTAAGGACCAGCTTGTTTCAGCTGCTTCTGAGCGCTATCTGATCAAGGTATCCTCGAGATGAGTAGGTTTCCTATCTGAGACGTGTTCAGTAGCACATGGTGGGTATGGTAAGACGACGGTCAGCAATGGTATCAGCTGAAACATAACCGGCAGGAGTTTGACACGCTTTAGATTGGAAAGCTGGACCGATGCTTGCATGAAAGACCAAATTCTTAGAATCGGTCGATACGGGTTACACCGAGAGAATTGCGATTTCGCCCTTCTCTTTATCTCACACAGGTGGTGTTCTGTTTACTGCTACTCTCCGGTCATGATCCGATCCAGGGTAGTCTATCCTGAACTATTGCCGAGCTATCATAGCGTTGGGCAAGAGCCAACACTGCGAAAGGCGGGGTCGCGATAAGACATCATGACTGCGCAATTGTTCGGCATCGAGTCATCGACGAGTTCGATAGCGACTTGTGATAGCTAGTAGAACGAGGACTACGTCTAGTGCATAACATAAACTTGGCTAAGGGATTAGATACCATCATGTCCAAGGGAGACGCTGTTTACAAAAGTGCGAAACTGGCCAGCCTCGCAGTGTTGCATCCAGCTCGCTCAACACGTTGATACGAACAGGGTGGTCTTCAAGGCAGGGTCCTCACGGGCCAGAATCGTTGGCTGATGACGTCGCGAACGCCGACACGGCCGAATTCAGCGGTCGGCAGAAGTCGGTGATCCATGCCTGCATCGCCTGAAGTGAGAGTTGAGTATCGTCAACTTCTTTTTTGTAATAAAATCGGCGAAGCAGGTTCAACTGATTGCTGAAACGAGTAAACCTTTTTGATACCAGAGAGGTGTCCGTCCAGGTGCGCGAAGTCCCCCCGTCTTTTGTTAGTAAGTTAATGGTACTGAGGTTGGTGTCCCCACTTTGAGTTTATCTCGGCAATGGGTGCTGATCAAGAGCGTTGCGCCTGCGGTTCCTGAGCCTCAATACTTGGTCACTGGAAGCTTGGGGTAACGATCACCTATGATCTCCCCCTGATAAAGCCGAATGAAATAATCCGTCTTCCATATCGCCTTCTTTCGTGAAATGGCGTTTGTAAACAATATTCAGACAAGCATTGCTTTTTTGAGCCTTTCCCGGGGTAAAGTGGCGACATGCCGCTGCCCAGGCCCCGCCACTCCGCTCCGGTGCATGAGCTCTAGCGCTTGACCGTGGGTATCTGCTGATGAGTTAATGGCCGTGAATAAGACGGTGACGGATAAGTAAATGCGACAGTCCATGACAGACACAGTATGGCCGCTTTGGTTGTTGGCTACAGCAAGCGCTTTCGGTTGGGAAAAGTCTCAGATTTGGGGCTACGATATTTGTCCGTTTGTGTTTTCGATTAGAGTTCACTCATAAGCATCTTCTAGACTCTACCCGAAAACACCAGAGCATGCATGAATCAACAAAAGAGCACGCTCCTGACATCAGTCTGACTCTCAGCCTCTGGCTTTGTCCGGACCCACTTCGACATGATAAGTGCTATGTTTCGGATACTTTGCTTTGCTTGGTATCACTATGATTGCCTGAAGTACTCAGAACCTGGTGTGGCGCGCTGCAGCCTGGCTAGATTCTGGAGCCTTCCCTAGTCGTCGCCGTCATTGGCTATTATGAATCATCCGCCCCCGGAAGTCGCGCTCCTTGTCTGGACTGCCAGCAGCCAACCTTCCCGCCGCGCCTGCCTTGTCGTTACCGTTCGTCACTGGCAGGCGTAATCCGGTCACTGCGCCCCCTCGCACCTTAGGCTTGATTATCAAACATCGTTTCCCCTCACCTACTTAAACCTCCTTCGCTTCCTCTCAACTTCATCCTCTTTTCTTCCTACTACATCTCTCTACCAAACCATTTACTTTGGCTCGAGACTAGCGACACATCTACATTCTCTCATCCGAAATACCATCAACCCAAAGAGCATTTGCAACACAACACCGCCACCATGCAAATCTTCGTCAAGACCTTGACCGGCAAGACCATCACCCTCGAGGTCGAGTCATCCGACACGATCGACAATGTCAAGTCCAAGATTCAGGACAAGGAGGGTATTCCTCCTGACCAGCAGCGATTGATTTTCGCCGGCAAGCAGCTCGAGGATGGCCGCACCCTCTCTGATTACAACATCCAGAAGGAGTCGACTCTCCACCTTGTTCTCCGCCTCCGTGGTGGTATGCAGATTTGTAAGTTGCATCGATATCACCGTCACTTTATCTAATACTAACATTATACTTCAGTCGTCAAGACCCTCACTGGCAAGACCATCACTCTTGAGGTCGAATCCTCCGATACCATCGACAATGTCAAGTCGAAGATCCAGGACAAGGAAGGTATTCCTCCTGACCAACAGCGCCTGATCTTTGCTGGAAAGCAGCTTGAGGATGGCCGAACACTCTCCGACTACAACATCCAGAAGGAGTCCACCCTTCATCTCGTCCTCCGCCTTCGTGGTGGTATGCAAATCTTCGTCAAGACCCTCACCGGAAAGACTATTACTTTGGAAGTCGAGTCTTCCGACACCATCGACAACGTGAAGAGCAAGATCCAAGATAAGGAGGGTATTCCCCCTGATCAACAGCGACTTATCTTCGCCGGCAAGCAACTCGAGGACGGACGAACTCTTTCCGACTACAACATCCAGAAGGAATCCACACTGCACTTGGTCCTCCGTCTTCGCGGTGGTATGCAGATCTTTGTGAAGACTCTCACTGGAAAGACCATCACTCTCGAGGTTGAATCTAGCGACACCATCGACAACGTGAAGAGCAAGATTCAGGACAAGGAGGGTATTCCCCCCGATCAGCAACGTCTTATCTTTGCTGGTAAGCAGCTGGAAGACGGTCGCACCTTGAGCGACTACAACATCCAGAAGGAATCTACCCTTCACCTTGTTCTTCGACTTCGCGGTGGCCAGTAAATGGCTTTTACGAGTGGCGGTGGATTAACGACGGCGTTTGGGACTTATTTGACATCGGGCATATTCCAAGCCTGACTTGATTAGCATCCTCGGCTATATGTAGCTTTTCGTACATGCAAAATTATGCATTGACAATAGACTCGATTGAAGTCTGTAATATTCCTCTTGTCTCAACTGGTGTTTATGTGAACCGTGATACTGTACTGCCTTTTGTGTCGCAAGTGACGTGGTTGTAGGTTGTAAGTGGAAATCGAGCTTACTAGTGGGGTTGACCCGCAGGTTGGTCGCACTCCACCGCCCAACTCATGACGAGTGGGGCCGACATAACACTCATGAACTGCAAGTTTCAAGTTTAAACTTGTTTCCCTATAAACCTCCTCCAATGTCTATATCATTCTCGCTACTTCGCAACAGCATATGATGATTCTCACGTATCACAAACCACAACATCATCTCTTTTTGCCCCCTTAGTAATCATTCTTTTTATCTTTATGTCCTGATCCGAATCTGAGTTGCAACCAAGACTGTATACTCATCACCTACCTTTCGAGCGAGCAGCACAGCCGCAGGCTGATCCGTTATGCCTTCCTACTTTTACCACATAAAATTCGAGCTTTATCCGACACCTGACCCGATATCCACCGCGATAGAGACGGAAGATCACAGTGACATTTGGCTTCCTCTGCCTGGAGCAAGCGTTTTCGACGACTTTCCGTCCCACCCGAGACCCGATCGACGAACATTCTACAGAGTACCAAACACTCCTGAGTCTACCTTGCACGGCTCTGCGAACTACACATCTCCATACGCCACTGCTGGGCAAAACTCGTCTACTTCAAGTCTCGGTATAATAGACTGTGGCGCAGCGGCTAGGCCATCTGTCAAAGAATCAGAACGGAAGATTGAGATTGTGTCAGAAAGGCAGTGGCTTGAGAGGGCCAATAGCTTTCCACCGCCGAATTCGAGCGCCGCAATACATCCACAGAACGCAGTTAAAGACTGGAGGTTTGGTCGTGTTAGTCTTGAAACGGTCGATCTGCGAACTGGGCACACAATGACAGGCGAAGCTAGTCGAAACGCTCCGTCGGCAGCCCCCTCTCTGGGGCCAATGTTCGGAGGGGCGGGTACGGCAACCAAGGCTGATTTTCTTCCACTTGAGACAAAAAATACCGAGCTTGGATGGGGTGTTGTTCACTTCTATCGAGAAGGTGAGGAGACGCCTAGTCTCGTGGAAACGGACGGTCAAGGAAACGTGACTGGAGACTCGAAGGACAATGACTGTACAACACTTTGTATCCCAGCAGTACCTGCCTATATGTCCCCGGGTGACCTCATGGGATTTGTAGGTGAGAAGTGGAGGGGTGATATCAGTCACTGTCGTATGGTTATGACCTCACGGATGAACAGGTATCTGGTCCTCCTCAAATTTAGAGACAATTTTCGAGCGAAGCAATGGCGCAGGGAGTTTGACGGCAAGGTTTTTAATACCATGGAGGTAAGTAAGAGTATGACCTAAACAGGAGAAAAAGCCTACTAACACTTCGCAGCCTCAGATATGCCATGTGGTATTTGTCAAGAGCATAACCTTCGAAACACCAACGCGAAGAAAATCTAGCGCCGCCCTCTCAGCTCTATCCTCCTCAGCCGGCATGTCGAGTAGCCTTCGCCCGTTTCCTCCCCCAACCCCAGATCTTGTAGAACTACCTACATGCCCTGTATGCTTGGAACGTATGGATGAAACAAACGGGTTAATGACCATCCCTTGCTCCCATGTCTTTCACTGCACATGTCTCCAGAATTGGAAAGGAGCTGGGTGTCCAGTCTGTAGATTCACGAACACGTCACACAATGCAGACTCGGATCCCTCGGACCCTCATGCACAGCCATTTGGATCTGGAGTCTCAAATCTTTGCAGTGTTTGTGATTGCACAGATGACTTGTGGATATGTTTAATTTGTGGCTATGTAGGCTGTGGCCGTTACAAAGGCGGCCATGCAAAGGACCACTGGAAAGAGACGGCGCACTGCTTTGCTCTTGAACTGGAAACACAGCATGTCTGGGACTATGCCGGTGACATGTGGGTGCATCGGCTTATACGAGATAAAGGTGATGGCAAAGTGGTAGAGCTGCCGTCAAGGAACAGATCAGTTGGTCACCTGGAAGAAGAGGATGTCGTGCCTCGGGCAAAGCTCGAAAGTATTGGTCTCGAGTATACGCATCTGGTCACGAGCCAGCTTGAATCACAGCGGGCATACTATGAAGAACTGATTAGCAAGACAGTCGACAAAGCCTCGAAAGCATCTGCGACTGCAGAGAATGCTGCTGCCCAAGCCTCCAAGGCCATGGAGAAGTTGGCGCTATTGGATGAGAAGTACACCACTCTTAGCCAAGAAACAATTCCCGAGCTGGAGAAGCAGCTCGATCGGGAGCGCACCAAGGCAAATAAGAGTGAAACACTGGCACGCAACCTCGGGAAATCTCTTCAGGAAGAGAAACGGCTGAACGAGGGACTGATGAAGCGAATTGAATATCTCAACAACGACCATGAAGCGATGGTTAAGGAGCTGGAGAAGGTGAAAGCAGAGAATGCCGAACTACAGGAGATGAATCGGGACCTGAGTATGTTCATTTCTGGACAGGAGAAATTGAAAGAGTTGGAGAATGAAGGCAAGATTGAAGAGGGTGAGCTCGAGGGAGGTAGTGCGAGTGTGCCAGAGAAGAAGAGTAGGCGGCGAGGCAAGCGATGAGAAAGAAACACAGCGAAGCCACATTATTTTAATTCAAAGCATCTGGGTGTTATGGAAAGGCGAATGCTGGATCTGATGGAGTTTGTACAGATTTTATTTTGCTGTGGTTTGGGACAACGAAGCGCTGAGAGAGATTGAGAGATGATGGTAAAACATTCATTGTCCGCAGCTTGTGATCGAATAATGAACGAATGTTTACACAAGTGGAGGATATGACATGATGGCCAGTACTCGTATGTAGTCAGATGCAGCATGTATAAGACTTTTGTTGATTGGCTATTCACGGCACAGTTGGTGGTAGTAAAGCGCAGCACTGCACATGCCAAAGCAGGGGTTTGCCAAGCTGTCTTGGCAAATTAACAGATTGATTTGCTACCTCTTGCAAACCCAACCCAGCATCTGCAGGAATCTGAAGATCCTTTCGACCTCGGGATATGGATACGGCTTGATGGGACACGGATGAGGTAGAAGCAGCCAACACTGTAAAGTGAAATGCACACCCTCCCCCTCCTAGTGATCTTGATGGCGCATTAGAGTCTCAACCGCATCCAATGTGACTTGAGTTGGCGTTTTTGTTGGGACTTGGCTTTTATTGACAAGACTTGGTATAGGTAGAGAATGCTCCAGTCTCTGGGCTTGACTTTCGATGCCTAACCGTACCAAGTATTCAATGAATGTGATGATAATGGACACTATGGATACTACAGCTCGAATGTTCTATAAGGGAATTGACATGTGAAAGCCTGGGTGCACGGATATGTTTCCCTTGTCGTTGTTTCTCGGAAATTCGCAAAGGATCCATGATGGATACTTTAATGTAGCATAGCGTGATGGAGCGGTTGGTGTCAGGGTTAGAATAAACTATCAGTGGCTGAGTGCTGAATAGGTAATGAATGATAGTGGTGTGCGTCAACTCGTGATTTATTGCTACGTACTCGTGATATGAGCCAAGAGGTTGGGCTGTTATGCATGTATGTGTTTAGGTTTTGACGAAGATATTGTTGTTCTAAATTGAAGGTATTGATCAAAACTGTACGATTGTACGTGGCTTGCACTCGGCATGTTATGGTTCATCAATGTCTCTGATCTTGTTGCTTGTGCAGTACAAACTTGGAGATCCTTGCAGCAGATAAGTGACAGTATGGGCCAAGTTCAAACCGCCCTGCGCCTTACCGTACCATGCCATACCGGATCTCCGATGTGGGGTGATGGACAAATATTTGGAAGGGCAAAACCGCCGAGAGCGAGTACGGCGTGTAATCGAGAAATATCCTCGGTCATGAATTAGGTAGGTGGTTGATTTGAGCTCTTAAGAAAAAAGTGATAAGGGACTGAGGGGGAAGCTGGTAGAAAAAAAGGACAACACACAGAATTTATCACAAGGCAACAAACAATTCGAAGATTCTCGATAAAGTTGAATTCATCATACCTATTCAGTGGCTATCCAATGCTACAACGGTAGCTTCATAGCTCCAAAATTGGCCTTTCCTTACTGGGTAGGCAGCTCATCCAATCCTCTATTTCCCCTCTTCAGGGTACAATTACAGTACAGAACATCCCCAACCCCAGCCCCAGCTATTTCTCCATCTCCATCTACATGTGCATCACTTCCCATTCTGTTCCATCCTGCATCGTCTCGCCTTGTCTCTTCCCCAACTCATCCTGTTGGTCAGAAGGAATGCTGAGGTTTTAAAACAGTTCCTAGTGTCGATTTTTCAATATAATTTATCTTATACCTCGCATCACCTAACTATTATCGATCGATCCTTCTCCATCCGCTCCATCCCAGAGGCCCGCCGCCCCTCACCTCACATCGATTACACCTCGCTTGTCTAGCTCTGTTAAGATTTTCACAACATCGATATCCACCACCTTTCGACTTCAAAATACCATTCCTCTTACTTGCTCCAAGAGCGCTGGTCTCTTCCTCGCTCGCCCGCCATGTCCAAAAACGCCGGCACAAAGGACGCGGCAGCGCCGCAGTCCGCGACGAATCCGACCCCGCAGAAGGAGCTCTATCCTATGGTGAACTGGAAATATGACATGTTTCTCTATACCGTCGGTAATATTGTCGATATGTTCTTCCGAGAAGTTGTGCCTCGAGGTGCCTGGCGCGTCCCTCAGACCGGCCCTGTCCTGTTCGTCGCTGCGCCGCATGCCAACCAGGTGAGTCGAGCTCTACGGATTATCTTTGCTATAAACTAGCGGAGGAGGCGAAACAGCAGCCCAATGCTGTCATTGCATGTTATAGTCCACTAACAACTACAACAGTTCGTCGATGCTATTATTCTTCAGCGAACTCTGCGCAACGAAGCCAAACGACGAGCGTCACTTCTTATCGCCCAAAAATCAGTCCATGGTTTTATTGGTTGGGGTTCACGACAAGTCGGCTCAGTTCCCGTCGGTCGAGCCCAAGATGCTGCCAAGCCAGCAACCGGAACCATATATCTCCCCGACCCTATCAACGACCCAACTCTAGTCCGTGGTGTTGGCACTAAATTTGGAGAGGGAGAAGGCGAAGTCCAGGGCATGCTTTTCCTGCCGTCCATTAAGGGCCAGAGTGGCGCCAGCGTCGACATTTCTCAGATCATCAGCCCTGAGGAGATCCGTGTCAAGCGACCTTTTAAGGGCAAGCTCGCTTTGTCACAGCTCACAGGCCGTGACGATATTGATAACGATGGAAACTTCACCAACAAGGATGTGAAGGGGCCTGCTCCAGGCTACCAAGGTACCAAGTTCAAGATGGCACCTCACATCGACCAGACTAAGGTCTATGAAGCTGTCTTTTCTCGCTTGTGTAACGGTGGCTGTGTCGGTATCTTCCCTGAGGGTGGTAGCCATGATCGCACTGAGCTTCTGCCTCTCAAGGCTGGTGTCGCAATTATGGCTCTGGGAACTTTGGCTCAAGACCCCGATTGTGGCCTCAAAATTGTTCCTGTTGGCATGAACTACTTCCATGCTCACAAGTTCCGCTCACGTGCTGTTGTTGAATTTGGCGCTCCCTTTGAGATTCCCCGCCATCTCGTCGAGCTTTACTGCAACAACCAGCGTCGTGAGGCCATTGGCCAAGTCCTTGATACAGTCTACCAGGCTCTCAACTCGGTCACCGTTTCCGCCCCCGACTATGACACACTTATGGTCATCCAAGCCGCTCGCCGGCTTTATAACCCGACAGGCAAGAAGCTTCCGCTACCAGTCGTGATCGAGCTGAACCGCAGATTGTGCATGGGTTACGAAAGATACAAGAACGATGAGCGCATTACATCCTTGTCTGCCGCGGTCAAGGAGTACAACTCGCAACTGCGATACCTCAACCTGAAAGACCATCAAGTGCAGTACGCCAAGATGAACATGCTCAAGGTCATCTTCCTCTTCATCTATCGATCTATCAAGCTTCTTTTCCTCTTTATCTGCACCCTACCGGGCTTGATCCTGTTCGCACCTGTCTTTGTTGCAACCAAAATTATCAGTCGGCAAAAGGCCAAGACAGCTCTGGCTGGCTCGACTGTCAAGATCCGCGGTCGCGATGTTATGGCAACGTGGAAGATTCTTGTAGCTATTGGTCTTGCGCCCACACTGTATCACCTTTACTCAGCAATCATCACCTTCAAGGTTTGGCAGGATCGTCTGTGGGGATATGTCCCTGAAGGCGTACCCCTGTGGGTGGTCTATTTCGCTATGTGGCCACTCATGGTTGGTATCTCGTTTGCGTCTCTACGCTTCGGTGAGGTCGGTGTCGATATCTTCAAGTCTCTGCGACCACTGTTGCTCTGCTTGACACCAACCTCAAACTACAACATCCACAAATTGCGAATAAGACGAGCGGAGCTGAGCGCTCAGGTGACGGATGTTATCAACACCCTTGGACCTGAAATGTTTGACGATTTCGAGAAAGCGCGACTTGTACCTGATCTTTACAAGGCCGAGGGCGGCTCTGCGACATCTCCCAAGAGATCGTTCCGACGACGAGACAGCGATCAATCAAGTACTGGCGGCTACGAGCCAGAGACACCTCCAGCTTTGTCACGACGAAGCACGACACAGTCCAGCCGAGCTCTTCCACGCAACGACTCGTTTAGTAACATTGGTCATGTGGGCATCTTCTCTACACGACCGCCATCCAGAGCCCGCAGCAGGTCGCGATCGAGCAGCAGCGGGGGCGGGTTTGGGTCTGGTGGTTTCCCTCTCAGTGGCTTTACTACCCTTGACTCGAGCGGCGGCTTTGATGAGGCGAGTCGCAAGATTCGAGAGGCGATGAAACATCGCCGACACAAGACAGACCAGGAGAGGACGGAAGGAGAAGAAGAAGAAGATGACAGTGAAGAGGAGGGCTACGATGAGGCTAGGAAGAAGAACGCGTGAGCGTTGAGACGAAAATGATTGGTAATGGGCTTGCGAAATACCAAGCAGGTATAGGTTAGCATCTTGTACTATTTAAATGAGTGCCAGTACATTGTATCTCTTGTAATAATTTCACAATGTGTCTTGAGGGTAGGATTCTCATTTGTAGCTCAGTGTATCAAGCTGTTGAGCACCTTGAAATCAAGAGACTATCTATTTACTCGACCAAATTTATCTTTACCCGGCGCACTTCAATACGAAAAATGCAAAAGAGAACGACTACTTGATAATATTTCATCAGATCAGGCAGTTCAGTATGAGAGTGGAAGTTGATAGCCGATCTAATGACGTACTAAGCCAGTGAAAGAATGGTCTCAGGCTCGGTGATAGGAGTTAGACGGGACAAGCAATAGAGCGAAGCAATTGAGCGAGATTCACAGGGGGGGACAAATGTGTATTTGAAGTGGATGAGGTAGGCAATGTTCTTTTATTTGGTAAAGGGTAAAAAGAATTTAGACTTTTTGTTTTGTTTGAACTTGAGTTGAGGTAATTAACACGGCAATTGTGAACCCTGGCTTGATTGATTGATTGATTGATTAACTGAACTGATTGATTATTTGATTATCAATCAGTACCAATTTGAGACAAAAGTCCAATCGCATACCTGTAGGATCCATTAATTACGAATTACCTACCTATTCAGGTGGATTCTCTGCTGCCAATCAGTCCAGGCAGTCAATTCCGAGCCGAACCTACGGCTTCTGAGTGAAGAGTGGACGGCCCTAAAATCTACCGACGACTTACTTACACCATGACTCTATCATCCACTCACACTCACACTCACACTCAACCACACCACACCTCTTCTTCCTCAACAACAGCAGCCACACCATCTTGGCTTCAACGACCACCAGCAAAGCAGAGAATGGCCCTCTCATTCAAAAACCTAGTGAGCTCCGTCCTTGGCTCAGGAGCCGCCAAGGATGACAAGCCGCCATCGGCTTCGGAGCTGTTTGTCAAGACGGATCCAAAAGTAGACGGCGAGGAGTGTCTCCACGACTGCGATAACTGCTCGGCGCGGTATCCCAGGGGTTTCAAGATTGATGAGGAAGATGTGCTGTATGGTCATGTTGCGGCTTGGAGTACACATGTTCTTGTTGGAACGGGCAAGGCGGATTGGGTGAGGGATGTGGAAGAGGAGAAAGGCAGTGTCATGGAGGCTTTTTCCAAAGCGGTCGAGCCTTCGAATGGGGTGAGTTTGTTACCTCCCTTGTATGAATTGACGAGAATGAGCGTATATCTCACTCATGGCAACTCATGCATTTCTCGTTTCGTCAGATGAGCGGCTGCTAACGAGTAACTTACAGAAACTCAAACTCTCGGCATCCAACATGCCTACTCCTCATGACACAGATGATTACTCTGAGCCCACAACGCTTTTGCTACTACCGGCATTCAAACTGCTTCGTAACGTTCACCCTCTCAGTGTGCCTCAGATCGTTACAGATGTCATCAACCAAGCGCCCACCAGCACTTCTCCTCTCACACCGACACCTCTTCCCGCTTCTTTGCCATCTCCTGACCCAGCTGCTGGCATCCCCGATGTCTCCCTGGCCGACTGTCCTCACAACGCCGTTATCCTCATGTGCAGTCACCGAACACGCGATGTCCGCTGTGCGCAGAGTGCACCCGTTTTGAGGAAGGAGTTCGAACGCCAGCTGAGGCCATTAGGTCTGTATCGGGATCTGCACGATGAGAGACCCGGCGGAGTCGGTATCTACTACATCAGCCATGTGGGAGGACACAAGTACTCCGCTAATGTCATGATCTACCGTCGACCGAACGCGTTCGGGCTGGACGATGTGGCTGAGAAGGAGAACGGCACGAACGGTGCTGAAACTAACGGTGACGGTGTTAAGGATTCAGGAGAGGGCAGTGTTGGCGCAGCGCAGGGTATCTGGCTTGCCCGAGTCGCGCCTGAAGACTGCGAGAATCTGATCAGGTATACTGTCCTCAGAGGTAAGGTCGTCAAGCCTGAGCGTCAGCTACGAGGTGGTTTCGACCGCGGTAGGGGCGTCATGAGTTGGTGAGAAACAAGTAGTGTAAGAAGGAGCACGATTCAGGATACAAGATGAGGAGGCTGAGAGAAGAAGTCGATACCCACAATCCTGTATGACGATAATAGCTCGAGAGGAAGAAAACGCTGATCTTGCGATGGAGGAGATCCATCATGGATGAGTCGTATAGATGAGGGAATAGAACATACAATACAGATAGAGTGTATACGATATACTGCATTGCTACCATAAGAGTACGTAGATTGTGAGCGATTACAGGACAGGAATATTTTTCATCTGATCATGGATAGACGCCCCGGATACTATATGGAGCAGGTCGTTCCGTGTTTCGAACAATATGTAACCTTGATCAATTCTTGCACCATTCAGATCCCGAATCTGACGAGAGAAATCGAACGAGAGATAGAGATGAGACAGAGCCTTGCAATCCTCCAGATCTTTAATTATCCTATAATTTTATCTGTTACTGTACTCACTGTGATCCACTGGATCTGAGTTAATTCCTTGGTCTGTAGGCCACGTCGTCACCTCCTTGATATGGAGAAAGAACCCTGTTGGGGGGGAGGAAGATCTGCAATGATAGAGATACGTAGTTGCGTTTCTTTCTTTTCTTTGGTAGTCAGGTACCTTGCAGAGACACGGTTTACTTTTTGTGTACTAACTAACATACTGCAGATAACGGCTGGTGGAGAAATAGGAACAAAGCGGGACTTGAAACGGTTTATGTCAAGGAATTGGACTGTGGGGCGTTTTGTTTGGCTGGAGGAGGAGGAGGAGGAATAGTAGGGAATGTTTCTTCTTACAGTCAGTACCTACAGTACATACCTGTTTGTTCAGCATTACGCGTCGTCTGTTACAGTAAAAGAACGGTGGAACTCCTTTTATGGAGACGTCGAAACCCAAAAAGGAACAAGTTGAGCGTCATAATGGACGATCGTCAATTTATTTTTAATTATTGCTGAAGCAAAAAAAAAAGTTGGAAGAGAAAGTTTAAGAGGTTGGTAGTGAAATCATAGCAAATGTTGTCGTGAAAATAAATGAGAGGTTGGATTGAGTTGAATTAGACTTGTATCAAACAGATATCGGATAATTAATTGTTTAAAAAAAATGTTAATATTATAGCTTATAGTGTCTGTCTGGAATAGAGTATAGTATTGGATAGTTAGTATATGCGGCCTACTTGTAAGCCTCATCCAACCATTCTACAGGGAAACACCCAAGACAAGACAAGGCCAGACAAGCTTTTTACTGCCCCTGCACTTTAAACTGTAAGCTTCATCAAAACGATACTCTAGCTCCTGGTCTAGTTACAGCCATCTGCCGGTCACTTCTCCATCAGGAGCTTAATTGGTTCGCTCACAGATAATCCCGTCTGCCACAAACGGTGGGTTACATCCAATCCAACAAAAAGTCCGAGGCCCTGTCTAGGAACTCCCGAACCTGAGACTGACTCTCTGAAGGTCTCTTGATTTTCTTTTTTGTTTTTGTGATTTACCGGCTGATCACTTTCAAGGGTTGACTCGAACTAGGACGGAGAAATCTTTCCATACAAGTAAAGATTTGCGAGGGGCCCAGCACCTGATACGACTACGTAGCCACAGATACAGATTTCTAGTATATAATCATGGCCTTGTTCTTGTGAAAAACAGGTTCTATTTCCTTGACTCAACCCATTCTTTTCCTCTATTCTTAACAACAAACCTTGGTCTGTGACCCATCGTCTATCTCTTATCCTTGTTGTTTGTGAGCTGGTCTCTCGTTCTTATAAGTCGTCAACTACCGTCCTGTTTCTCTCTACTCAACAACAACAACAACAACAATCATCTTTTTCTGTCACTATCTCTTATACACAACTATCAAGATGAAGTCTGGATTCGTTGCCTTTGTTCTCGCCGCTGCGGCTCCTCTTGCCATGGCTGCTCCTTTCCACTTTCGTAAGTTCCACACTTGATAGTCTCTTATACATGCAAGTTACTAATGTTCGTATAGCTGGTGGTCCTGGAGGTTCTTTCCCTCCTCCCCCCATGAACGGTACTCTTCCTGGAGCTGGACCTGGAGGTCCCGGAGGTCCCGGAGGTCCTGGAGCTGGTGCCCCCGGAGGTCCTGGTGGCTTGCCATTCCCCATGCCTCCTATGCCTCCCATGCCTCCCATGCCCCCCTTTGGAGGTCAGCCCGGAGGTGGTTGTAAGTGATATTCGAAATTACACCCCAAGATCTTTACTAACAAGTCTCATCAGCCGCTGTTCCTCCTCCCGTTGTCCCTACTCCTCTTCCTGCGGTCCCTACTCCCGTCCCTGGAGCTCCCGTCTTTACTCCTCCCGCAGGCCCTGTTGCTCCTCCTGTGGCTCCTACTCCCATCCCTGGAGCTCCCATCTTCACTCCTCCTGCGGGTCCCATTGCTCCTCCTTCTGGTGCCCCTGAGCAGCCTATCGTGGTCCCTACTCCCACTCCCGCTGCCCGCAAGTAAAGAGACAGTAATTCAACACTGTGGCTTGAATAAGCTTACTTCTTTTTTTGTTCTTGTACATTGAATAGGATGCGCAACAAGGAACTAGATGGATAGACTAGGGTTCTCTTGTTATACATATGGATAGATGCCGCTAGTCGGTAAATGGAATTGAATCATTTGGGCTCAATTTTGGTCTGAATTTGTAGTGACTTGTGACTTTGTCGTGACATCAATGTGAAGTAGATTAGACCTCAAGCTCTTGGTTGAGTTCTGATCGTATGTAAGTCACATCACGAAGAGCAGGGACAAATGCTATGAGCCTGTCGTGCTAGCAAACACTCCCAAAGAGGATTAATTTGTTCTTGTTTTAATACGAGACAACTTTACTCTTACATTGTTGCCTCTTTGAGACCAGACAGAGCGGTTGGACCAATTAGGTGCAAGGCATGCCTCAAGGTTAGAGCTTTGCCTAAATGTGAAGATAAGCAGATATCGATCCTGCTAGGGTTAGTCGGAGAGTTTGATGGACAAAGATGACAATAGTAAAGAGTTGAAGAGAGATGTTACTTCAAATTAGTACATGTGGGGGAGGCTATATGTTGCATAGCTCAGTTGCAAGATATCTCACGGCAACACTCTACGACTGTTAGTTACCCCTTCATTTCTAAGCCCACGAACTCCCTGATTCACTTAAAGACAATTTATCTTAATCGATTTTCCCATTTTCTCATGAAACCAGTAGCGACGAGAGGGATAATAGCTGACAGCCATTCCCTCCTCTATCCCCTGCTATCCTCATAAAACACATTGTGCTCGGTGTCTCTCCACTCACCATACCCCTAATCATAAATGATGTGGCCAGCGCAAGTCGAACACTGAGAACTGTCTTCCTCAAAGCTGCTACGAACAGATTCGCCGTCAATCTCATCAGCGATCATGTCTGCCCACTCATTGCGAAGATGAACAAACGAGTCAGATCCCTCCAGTCGAGCCTTCTCAAGACGTCCAATCCTGAGCAGTCTTCCAATGTGGAACAACTCGCGCTGCAGTTTATCCACATGTCTGATATTGAATGCATTGTCCCTGGCGACATCGACACCGAAGTCAATGCGGTCAAACCCAGCGACCTTGATGCCCTCGAAGGGAGACTTTTCTCGGGCAGGGTTGAAAATGTAATGATTCCAGAGTCGCTGGTCGTCTGCCTCTGTCTGTGCAATATAATCGGCCTTGCTGATTCGATACTCGGTGTAAGTCTTTTGGTAGGACACCTCAAGGGCATCGAGAACTTTTGTGACGCGCTCGAGATACTCAGAACTGTTCTTGTCAATGGGATCAGGCTGGTTCTCCTCAGAGTTGAAGCGAGCGAAAGGGTAATTCTGGTAGCGCGAAACGCTGGTTGAGTTCTTGTTTGCCTCGGAGTTGTCAAGGTTGAGCTTGGCAGCCTGGGTGGCCAAACCAGTGAGGTTGAGGTCCATGTCGATTTTTCCCATTGTGCCGGTAGTGATAGAAGTGCAACTCGAGGGAGAATCTGTAGCTGTCGTAATAGAGTTGTCCAGAACTCTTTGCTTGAAACCTGTCGATTGCGCTGGTTGAGAAAGCAAGTTGGTCTTGCGTGGTCATTTATATACACCTTCAGGGTCGTCTTGTCACAGACAGATAGCCTGGAGTTGAGTGATTCATTGACGGATCTTATTGCCAGGCTCATTACTCTTGTTCACAATACCATACAAAATTACGAACTGAGATGCCGAATCACTGTATGCACCTACTGAAGAGAGGATGCGAATATTGAGAACATAATCGTTGTGAATCCATTGCGTTTTATTCTCATTCATGCCATACTTGGCTTCCTAAAATCGTAAAAGCAGTCTATCTCGCGTACTAATCATGCCACACATGTATACATAACCAACAGCCCCAGGTCATAAACCATATATCCAAAAAAAAAAAAAAAAAAGTCAAACACTGAGCTTCACTCAGAAAAGTCGCCCTGATGTTGCGCCGTAATCCCATAACATGAGTGATCCATTCATAGTCAATCACGTCCAACCAGACATTACCCATCCACATTCCACCATGATTTTTATGCTGTAACAAAAAAGGAAATAAGAAAAAGGGTGACAGATAATCACCGCCAAAGCCGCTGTGCCCAAATATGAATAAACAAGAAAGATAAAAAACCAAACACTCTCTGCGCTTGGGG